>JACEFZ010003464.1:0-324608 GCA_014155875.1 Cepaea nemoralis | reverse complement strand
AGTTGCAAGCAATGACAGAGTGGCAAGCAATGACAAGGAATGGCTGAGATGCCCATTAATACATGTAATGTGTTATCTTAGTGGCCTCAGAGTTCCCTAGTACAGAGTGTATTTTTAATGATTGTCTAGTGTTTGAAAATATTGCCGGTCCATGATTTGTATTTACCAAGTTGATGAATGCCTTCGAGAACGACGACATTGGAATAGACATCAACTACCGTATGGATGGAAAGTTATTCAATCTCAGAAAGCTGAAAGCTAAAACCAAAATTAACAGCGGCACCGTCAGAGAGCTCCTGTTTGCTGATGATTGCGCTCTATACGCCAACTCAGAGGCGGACATGCAACATAATGTTTCAGCTTTCTCACATGACTGTGCCAACTTTGGGCTCAATATCAACTTGGAGAAGACTGTAGTTATGTACCAGCCAGCTCCAGGGAATAATCACACTGTGCCGAATATCAAAGTGAATGATCATAGACTAAGTGTTGTGGACAAATTCACCTATCTTGGCAGCACCGTGTCACAAGCTGCCACAATCGATGACGAAGTGAATGCAAGAATCTCCAAGGCCAGTGCAGCCTTTGGCAGACTGTACAAGAATATATGGGACAGAACTGGAATAAGCCTGCAAACAAAGCTAAAAGTCTACAAAGCAGTTGTATTATCCACACTGCTATATGCTTGTGAAACCTGGACTGTTTATCAGCGACACGCTGGGAAATTAAACCACTTCCACACAGTCTGCCTAAGGAAGCTACTGAAGATTAAATGGCAAGACAAGATTCCAGACACTGAAGTCCTAGAAAGAGCATCCATGCCCAGTATCCACACTCTAGTGATGAAGAATCAGATTCACTGGGCTGGTCACTTGACTCGCATGCCAGATCACAGGCTCCCTAAACGAATTTTTTACAGCGAACTGCGTTGTGGTAAACGCTCCCAAGGTGGCCAGAGGAAACGTTTTAAAGACACTGAAAATTTCACTGAATGCTTTTGGAATTCATCATGACACCTGAGAGGCTGCAGCCAGAGACCGAAATTCGTGGCGTGCATCATTACGCAAAGGTGCAGTCATATGTGAGGCAACTAGGACTGCAAGAGCTGTGAAGAAAAGGCAGGACAGAAAAACCACTGCAGGAAATCCTCCTCCAGAGACGTCAAGCATTCTTTGCCCACATTGTCAAAGAACATTTCGAGCCAAAATAGGCCTTATCAGCCATCTTAGAACCCACGGCTCCACACCTTCAACCCCACTGGATGAAATGAATGGTCATCATCATTCTTGATGGACAAACAACATTAACATTTACCTATTGTTGCATAAACTTTACAGAGGGTGAATACAAAACTTGGACCGGCATTATTTTTAAACACTGCAGTCATTAAAAATATTCCTATATTTCCCTAACCGTCGGCGTTTACCTGCATCCTCGATGATGAATCGGCTCACCGTAAAACATCCCTACTGGATCATCACATATTTCCACACAGCAAAATCATCACATAGGTAAAACTGAATTTTTAGTGATTTACTTATTACAGCGTGTAGTTAAGTACTACTTGTTTTCCAGTGTTTGTCATTACCTGTGTTACAGCAACGCACCGTAGAGAGAAATCGTGAGGATAAATAAAACCCACGTGAAGCGTCAAGCTACCGTCACGTGATGTGACATAAATAATTCGTCTGCAGCGACAGTCAACAATATGTCAATTTGTCGCCCACCGGCAAAAATACTCTTCAATACGGGACTTGGTCGGAATTTTACCTACCTGAACATTTTTCTCGAAAATGCCTTTCCTGTCACGCCTGAGCGAAGAGCCTTGTTCACCTAGTTTGAATTTTAACATCCCTCCGACAGATCTGTTTAATCAAGAGTCTTCTTTCCGCGTTTCCATCCTGTTTCAGGATACTGCGGTCAACATCAGCATCTTTCAGCTGTGTGTTGATTCCTAGGCTAGATTACGCTCATCAGAACGCTACGACTTTCTGAGCGACCGGCTCCATACTCTAAGTCACTGGCGCGACTCGAACCACTTCTAATTCTCATGCGCTCACGTCAACCACGAGAGTATTCGGGGTTAACGGAGAAAGCTGCTAACTCCTCGGCCAGGGAGACGGCTTCTCCACATTGTAGGTCGGTTAATGTCTTCAACGCCCACTATATCGTTTCCATCTACAGCGTTGTCTTCCTCTTGCACACTTCCACTCATGCAGCACAATTTAACATGTGCTTTTTTTTATTCAAAACGTTTTCCCGTAGTGAATTTGAATAACGAAGACACAAACAATAGATTGCACGATTTATTGCCTGGCATATTTCGCTGCATCTCGTCAGGTATCACACAACTTACGTGAATTAACTAGATAAATCCTTCAAGTTGAAATATACACATATTCGCACAGTAATGTCAATTATCTACCACGGTAATTTTAAGCTGACTAACATGTCTTTCTGTTTGCACAATTCTGGCTTGCGTTGATTGATCATAATTGCTTCTGCAAACTTTAACAAGCGAGTATTTTGTGTGTTAAACAACACGCGAAAGGCAGTGTCTCTGTCTACCACATGGCCGTTTTCGATAATGTGCCTTCCAATTGAAGACGCCGGGAGCTTCCTGTGTGTCGGCCCCACGAAGCTAGCATATCCTGTGTGTTGTATCTTGTTGACCTATTGAGGTATGTGTTCTGAAACTCGTTTAAGCTGTCTCTCTGTTCTACCAATGTAGAAGGCCTGGCATCTACATGTGAATTGGTAAATACAATTGTTTGTGGCGTATAGAGGAACAGGATCTTTGACTGCTGGTGTAGGAATCGGTACGGTTTTATATCTAATGACTGGAGTTGCAGCACAGAATGAAAAAAAAACAAAAAAAAACGAGCAAGTCCCACAAGAAACAGAGACCTCCTAAACTGATTAAATAAAAAATGTTTGCATATCCTTTACAGGACATTGCTGTCAACATCAGCATCTTTCAGCTGTTTGTCGATTTCTTGGCGAGATTACGCTCAGTAGTTTGCCATTGCTTTCTGAGCGGCCGGATCACATACTCCGTAAGTTACCGACGCGATTCGAACCACTGCTGAATCTCACCTTCGTCACGTTACTTCGAGAGTATACGAGATTACGGAGAAAAGTCGCTAACCTCTAGGCCAGGAAGCCGGCCTAAACTGATTAGAAAAGTTAAATGTAGACTCTCAAGATATTTTGGGCACGTTATGAGAAGAAATAAACTAGCGAATTTCATAACAGGCAAGACTGAGAGAAAAGAACAAGGAAAAGGCAGAGAAGTAAATACCTGGGTCTCTTGGTTACGTGGCATGTCGAGACAAGAACACGACTGATCCACGAATCTGTGATCGTATGAGATGGTGAAACATGACCACAGACGCTTACCGGTATAGCACAGGATTATATCTGGCCTTGATCTGTCAGTCAACAGTTTTCTTCTTTTTAAACGACCTGTATGTTCGGTTGGATAAACAATGACCTTTTATACGGCCTGAATGTTCGGTTGGATACAATATAAGGACCTTTTATACGGCCTGAATGTTCGGTTGAATAAAAAATAGGGACCTTTTATACGGCCTGAATGTTCGGTTGGATAAAAAATAGGGACCTTTTATACGGCCTGGATTTTCGGTTGGATAAAAAATGAGGACCTCTTTTTCATTCCATGAGGCGTGTTGGGTACACGGTGTTGTGTCAGCGTGTTAGACCTATCTGTAGTGTTGGCCCTGGACAATGGACATAGAGACAAGAAAACATCTGACCAAGGGGAAAATAGATGCAATAACGCAAACCAATAATAAAGAACCAACCCGTATTAAGTTAAATGAAAGCACTATACAAGACAGCTTCTTACCAACTCTATGCTACCGATGCCGAATCTGCGATTGCCAGAATAACTAACGACTGCCTGAAAGAGGTTAATGAATTTAGGACACTTTATTCAACAAGAATAAGACAGCTTTCTTTGGTCATGTGAAGAGAAGTGAGGCATCGGAGAAGGTGGTGACAACTGGAAAGATAAAGGGAGAGAGAGGCAGGGGCAGACCAAGAGAAACAATGCTGGACTGATACAGTGGCATGGAGGAATAGCATTAGCAGAGTTGATCCAGAACACCAAAGACAGAGATCTCATCTCATCTCATCATGTTCCTCTTTTACCTTGCGGTGTCGAGGTGAAGTATAAACTTCGTGAGAGTGCCCGATTATGGGCTTCATATATCGATATTCCCATGGACTCTGCTATTCCCTCCGTCCAACGTTTACGTGGTCGGCCTCTTCCTCTGTTTCCATCTGGTCTGTACATCATTGCTTGTTGTGGTATGCTGTTGACTGGTAACCTACTTGCATGGCCAAACCATTTGACTTGCTGCTTTCTAATAAAATCTAGTGCAGCTTTAACCCCCACTTTAGTCCTGATTTCTTCATTTCTGATCTTATCTCTTCTTGATACGTTGAGTATTCTTCTCAGGAACCTCATTTCTGTTGTTGTGATTTTTCTTTTCTCTTTTTCTGTCATTGTCCAGGTTTGGCATTGGTAGCATAGAGTTGGTAGGAAGATTGTGTTGTAAAGTGCTTTCTTAGTAGTTATTGATACATGTTTGTTCTTTAGTATTGGTGCCATTTGTCCAATGAGTTGATTTGCCTTATTGCACCTATTTTCGATCTCGTCTTCTGATCTGCCATTTGATGATATTATACTTCCTAGGTACTTGAAACTCTTTACTTGTTTCAAGGGATGTTCGTTTAGGTGAATTGTTGTTGTTTGTTCTTCTTTAGTTATAGTCATTACCTCTGTTTTGCTTGTGCTAATTTTCATGTTATGTTCCCTACACATTTCGTTTAGACTATTCATGTGGTCTTGTAATTCAGCTTCTGATTTTGCTATTAGTGCTTGGTCGTCCGCAAACAGGAGTTCTCTAATGGTTAGATTTGCAGATGGTTCTTCTTCTGTGTTCTCGTCATGCGGTATTCTTGCTGTCTCTGCTTGGCTGGTTTCTTTACATATGTTGTCTATATATGTTATGAACAAGAGAGGGGACAGGACACAACCTTGTCGTACTCCAGATCTTATGGTGAAGGGTTCTGAGTGTCCTCCAGTTGCTCTCACTATGCATTCACTGTTGTTGTATAAACTTCTACATAGGTTTGTTAGATGTGTACTCACTCCATATTGTTTAAGGATTTCCCACAGCTTGTTTCTATCTACTCTATCGAATGCCTTTTCTTGGTCGACAAAGGCTAAGTAGAGTGTTTCATTGAATTCGATTGATTTTTCTATAAGTTGTCTAAGAGCAAAAATGGCATCTGTGCATCCTTTGTTTTTCCTAAATCCAAGTTGTGTTTCGCTTAGCTGGGGTTCTAAAGTAGTTCGTAATCTTTTTTCAAGAATTTTGCAAAATATTTTCCCAGTATGACTCAACAGTGAAATGCCTCTGTATTGTGTGCAGTCTCTTTTGCTGCCTTTGTTTTTCCAAATTGGGATAATTATGGCGTTTCCCCAGTCTCGTGGTGTCTGTTGTTCTACCCAAACATGGTTGAATAGTCTATGTAGCCAAGCTGTTCCTACTTCTCTTGCTGCTTTAATTAGTTCATTTGGTATTTCATCCTGTCCCGGTGATTTGTTCAATGGGGCTAATCTGATGGCTTCTATAATTTCTTCTTTTAGTATGTCTGGTTCTAGTTCTTCGGTGACATCTGTGTAGGTCTCTTGAATTCCTGTGACATCTGATGGGATGTTGAGAAGTTGTTCGAAATACTGCTTCCATCTTATTAGGATTTGTTTTTGTTCACTTATTGGTTCTCCATTTTCGCTGTTAATTATTTCAGTTGGGTCAAAGGGTTCTCCTCTGGTTCGCATTGCACTTATCTTTTTGTAGAAGTTTCTAGTTGCCTCCTTGTAGTTTTTATTTAGGGTTTCTCCATACTCTTCCCAGTCTTTTTGTTTTTCTCTCTTTACTATTCTACTCACATGTCTTCTCGCTATTCTGTATTCTCTGTAATCACATTCCTGTTTGCTCTTCAACCACTTTTTATATTTTTCCTTTTTGTCTTTTACCGCTTTCTTTACTTCTGCGTTCCACCAACTTGTTATTTTCTTTATCCGTGTTTTGCGTTTTTTCGTGGTTCCACATGTTATTTTTGCAGTATTTAAAATGCTTGATTTGAACATCTCCCATTCTTCTTCCACTGTTTTTCTTTCTGTAGGTAATTTTACAAAGAGTTCAGTTAGTTCTTTCTCATAATTTTCCCTTACTGCCTCGTCTTTAAGGTTTTTTAAGTTTACTGATTCGCATGGCATGTATTTTCCTGCTCTTTGTTTTCTTCTTCTGATGGTTCTTATTGTGGCAACGACTGCTTTATGATCTGTGTTTATACTGAAATTGGGCACTGCCCTTGCATCTAATATATTTCTCTTTCTGTTATTTCTTGTTAATATAAAATCAATTTGGCTTTTAGTATCTAGATCGTTCCATTTATACCAGGTGTATACTTGTGAATCTTTATGTTTATAGAATGTGTTTGTTATATAGAGGTCGTGTTGGCTGCAAAGCTCTATCAGTCTACTTCCGTTATCATTCCTTTCATTATGCTGATCTCCAAATGCTCCCAGATGTTTTTCTATGCCCACTCTGTTATGTCCTAGTCTTGCATTGAAGTCTCCCATAACTATGATGTTGTCCTGCTTATCTATTTTATTTAGCACGTCATGTATGTCTTCGTAGAAGTCCTCGCATTCTTGCTCATTATTGTTTGCATTACATGGTGCGTATATTTGTACATATGTTGTAATTGTTTGTTCTTTTATTCTCACTGTTATGATTCTTTCTGATATATATTTTATTTCTAGTATTCCTCTTGCTAGCCGTGGTTCGATGACTATTCCCACACCGTGTCTTGCCCTTTCTTGCTGTTCTACTCCAGAGTAAACAAACGTGTAACTGCGGTGGAGCTCCTTGCATCCTTTCCCCTTTGTTCTGGTGTCCGCTATTCCCATCAGTCCAATTTTCCTCTCTTCCATTGTTTCTATAAGCTCTTCTTCTTTACTATTGAAACCACAGACGTTCATTGTGCCTATTTTTTGAGTCGCTGATCTATCTCGTAGTCCATTAACATTGCCGGGTCGATAGCCGTTTGGGTCAGTCCGTTTATACTTCTTAGTTTTTCTACGAGCAGTATGAAGATCCCCTGCCGGCTTGCTAGGCCAGTCGCAGGTTTAGGACACTAATCTGACCACAGGGAGTCCATCCCCTATGGCGAGCCATAGCCCCGTTAGCCCATGACCTCGCGGTCATGGTTGCCCGGTCTGCACCACGTGGAGGTGGGGGTTGACTTGTGTAGTCTGCGGGTCATCGGCAGGCTACTAATTTTCGCTCTTCACCCCTCCTGGGAGAGGCTAGCCGATCCTAACCCTGCTGGCTGCAAGGCCAGGCGCATTCCACACCTTACAGATATATATGTCTATATATATTTGAATATATATTTATATTTGTCTAGTGTCATCACAAATACGAATAATTTAAATTCTCTTCACCTGAAGGTCATCTTTTGTCAACTGTCACGACCTGCCTGTTAAACTTGCACAAACATTTCACTTCGGGAATTCCCCTGGGAATAAAGCACATTTTCACTATTTGAGAAGGCTATTTTATGTTCAGTTTATTTCTAGGGAAATTAAACGGTCGCTTTTATTGTTGTAGGTCCGTGTTTATAATAAAAGATTGATTTCTTATGCAGTGGAAATTGGGTTAAAGTGGGTGTGCCTAGAATCCTTTCTTGAGAGTGCCTCGCCCAATGCAGGATGTAGGCAGAATGGTATTTGATACAGTAACGCCCAGCACCTGTGCTTTTGTTGTTGTTGTTTTTGTTGTTGTTGTTTTGTTGTTGTTGTTTACACTAAAGTAGTAAATTCAATGCCTAGTCTTACTGGATAAGGGCGCAAAATGTTAGAATCTTTATTCGCAATTCGCATAAATTAAGATTTCCCGTGTATTGAGGTGTCCTGGATGTATAGTGTTAGCCATGGGTTTATCGAGACCAATCGCCACTGGACGGCTGCTGTGGCCAATACCACACGAACTGCCTTTAATTTCCTAGACAATTTCTGGCTTCAGTTTTAGACTGGATGAATTTTGAAATTTGTCAATTTAAAAAAAACAAAACAAATTGGAACACAAACCATGTAATCCGGTAGACACCTACTTCACCATGGTCGCTTTAGTTAAACATCTACTTCCCCATGGTCGCTTTAGTTAAACATCTACTTCACCATGGTCGCTTTAGTTAAACATCAGCTTCACCATGGTCGCTTTAGTTAAACATCTACTTCATCATGGTCGCTTTAGTTAAACATCTACTTCACCATGGTCGCTTTAGGTAAACATCTACTTCAAGATGGTCGCTTTAATTAAGCATCTACTTCACCATGGTCGCTTTAGTTAAACATCTACTTCAAGATGGTCGCTTTAGTTAAGCATCTACTTCACCATGGTCGCTTTAGTTATCATCAACTTCACCAAGGTCGCTTTAAACATCTACGTCACCATGATCGCTTTAGTTAAACATCTACGTCACCAAGGTCGCTGTGGTTAAACATCTACTTCACCAAGGTCGCTTTAATTATCTACTTTAGCATGGTCGCTTTAGTAAAACATCTACTTGACCATGGTCGCTTTAGTTAAACATCTACTTCACCATGGTCGCTTTAGTTAAACATCTGCTTTACCATGGTCGCTATAGTTAAACATCTACTTCACCATGGTCGCTTTAGTTAAACATCTACTTCACCAAGGTCGATTTAATCATCTACTTCACCATGGTCGCTATAGTTAAACATCTACTTGACCATGGTCGCTTTAGTTAAACATCTACTTCACGATGATCGCTTTAGTTAAACATCTACTTCAACATGGTCGCTTTAGTTAAACATCTACTTCACCATGGTCGCTTTAGTTAAACATCTACTTCACCATGGTCGCTTTAGTTAAACATCTATTTCACCATGGTAACTTTAGTTAAACATCTACTTCACCATGGTCGCTTTAGTTAAACATCTACTTCACCAAGGTCGCTTTAATCATCTACTTTACCATGGTCGCTTTAGTTAAACATCTACTTGACCATGGTCGCTTTAGTTAAACATCTACTTCACCATGGTCGCTTTAGTTAAACATCTGCTGGTCGCTTTATTTAAACATCTACTTCACCATGGTCGCTTTAGTTAAACATCTACTTTACCATGGTCGCTTTAGTTAAACATCTACTTTACCATGGTCGCTTTAGTTAAAGATCTACTTCACCATGGTCTCTTTAGTTAAACATCTACTTCACCATGGTCCCATCGGTTGATCATTCTACTCGCCATGCACATTAGGAATAAGGGAATTAGTGTTGTCTTACAACTAGTTAATCATTTTATTGAACAAATGAAATGGTTTAGCCACCTCACATCAATGCCCTATTACCATCTGCCACATTCAGCTACATGTAATAAATATGATACAGAACAAGATCACGTGATAGATCACCTGATTGAGACGTGTCAACTCGACCTGATGGAGGCGTGTCTGACTGAACCATGTTAACTCTACTTGACTGAGCCTTGTCAACTCTGACTGAACCGTGTTAATCCTGCTTGTCTGAAGGTTGTTAATTCTGTTTGACCGAACCATGTTCTCTTCTTGACTGAACCATGTTCTCTACTTGACTGAACCATGTTAACTCTACTTGACTGAACCATAGTAAATCTACTTGACTGGGCCATGGTAACTCTACTTAACTGAGCCATGGCAACTCTACTTGACTGAATCATGTTATTTCTACTTCACTGAACCCTGGTAACTACTTGACTGAACCATGTTAACTCTTCTTGACTGAACCATGTTAATTCCACTTGCTTGAACCATGTTAACTTTACTCGACAGAACCATATTAAATCTGCTTGACCGGGCTATGTTAACTCAATTTGACGGAGCCATGTCAACTCTACTTGACTGAGCCATGTTAACTCTACTTGATTGCGCCATGTTAACTCTACGTGACTGAGCCATGTTAAATCTACTCTATAGCAATTGTTAAACATATTTAAAATGTTAACAAGTTTAATGGTCGCTTTAGCTAAACATCTGCTTTACCATGATATCTTTAGTTAAACATCTACTTCACCATGGTCGCTTTAGTTCAGCATCTACTTCAATATGGTCGCTTTAGTTAAACATCTACTTCACCATGGTCGCTTTAGTTAAACATCTACTTCAACATGGTCGCTTTAGTTAAACATCTACTTCACCATGGTCGCTTTAGTTAAACATCTACTTCACCATGGTCGCTTTAGTTAAACATCGACTTCACCTTGGTCACTTTAGTAAAACATCTACTTCACCACGGTCGCTTTAGTTAAACATCTACTTCACCATGATCGCTTCAGTTAAACATCTACTTCACCTTGGTCGCTTTAGTTAAACATCTACTTCACCATGGTCGCTTTAGTTAAACATCTACTTCACCATGGTCGCTTTAGTTAAACATCTACTTCACCAAGGTCGCTTTAGTCATCTACTTCACCATGGTCGCTTTAGTTAAACATCTACTGGACCATGGTCGCTTTAGTTAAATATCTACTTCACCATGGTCGCTATACTTAAACATCTACTTCACTCTACTTGACTGAATCTTGTTATTTCTACTTCACTGAACCCTGGTAACTCTACTTGACTGAACCATGTTAACTCTGCTTAACTGAACCATGTTAATTCCACTTGCTTGAACCATGTTAACTTTACTCGACAGAACCATATTAAATCTGCTTGACCGGGCTATGTTAACTCAATTTGACGGAGCCATGTTAACTCGACTGAGCCATGTTAACTCTACTTGATTGCGCCATGTTAATTCTACGTGACTGAGCTATGTTAACTCTACTCTATAGCAATTGTTAAACATATTTAAAATGTTAACAAGTTTAAGGGTTGTCATTATGTAAAACTAATCCTGCCTGCTTGCATGTACTGAACGCGTAATTCTGAAATGACGTTTCATGTGACCGTCAACTGTTGGGCTGTTAGTTAATCCCGAGGAAGCCGGACGCCCACATGTGCAACACCAGTTAGAGTGGATGACGCCTGCATGAAGTGACCATCGATTCGTGCATTGCGTGATTAAAGCTAACAATATGGATGGTTGGCACAAAGCATAGTTAACTCTACTTGGTGCAGTCACAACCATTTCACAATGTGAGGTCAGCATGGTAGAATGGATAAGAAAGCTCGTTCTTAAACATCCGGTGTGTTGAAGCCGAGGTACGGGTTCAACTGTACAGGTCAGCTGGATTAATGTTGACTTCTCGTCTTTGATTTTGTCATCGATTTGTGGACGAAGTACCTTAGAAGTCCGAGTGGGTTCGCATCATAGCTAGGGACACTAGTATTAGGGAAAGCTAATTCACTCTCAAGTCAATCCAATACACTAGTACAGGGTGTATTTTTGACTGTGCCATTTTTGAAAATATTGCCCTTCCAAGTTTTGTATTTACCTATTATGTTGCAGTGTGTTGCATGGCATCCACAATTATTTTTAAAGTTGCATATCGCTTACAGGAAGTTGCATATCCCTTACAGGACGTTGCAGTCAACGCTAGCATTTTTCAGCTGCTGTTGATATTCTTGGCAAGATTACGCTCAGTAATTTGCATTGCTTTCTGAGCGGCCGGCTCACACACTCCGTAAGTAACCAACGCGTCGCGATCCGCTGCCGAATCTCGCACAGCTGTGTTCCTCCCGTGGATAAATATTATCGCATATGTGTATATTAATGCATTTGTTGTATTCTGAATTTTAAAGGAAAACATGAACTATTATTATTATTTATTATTTATTATTATTATTACTTATTATTATTAATACGTTTATTACTACTGCTACCATTATTATTAATTTTCCCATTATTATATTTGAATGTGCAACATGAAATATATTGTGGATGTGTGTCTGTGTCGTTGGCAGTAACATATGTAAGCGTCTGGGTGTGGATGCAGGTGTGTGTGTGTGTTGCATGTATTTGCGCGCGCATGTGTACGAGTGTGTGTTTGTGTGTGTGTGTGCGCGCGTTTACATGCACTATGCCATAAATGTCATAATATAACTGTATATATGTATGTATTTGCTTTGTTCACACATGTGACACCTAACACTAACAAACGGCAACGCTCTGTAATATACACAAACAAAAGAAACACACATTACACCTTGTAAATATACATTGATTTGTATGAAATAAACGTTAAAAAAAAATACTTGATTACGGAGAAAATCAAACCATTCGCCAGGGAGACCCACCTCCACAATAAGTAAATATAAAACTTTGAACGGCAATATTTTCAAAACCCTTCAGTCTTTAAAATAAATCCTATAGTAAATGTATGGACTACGCTTGAATTCAAGACGCGCGAAAGCATGGCATCTCTGGACTGTCTGTCAATTGTGATGTCAGGATTCTAAGAACTATAATTGCGCCATTTGTTATGAACGAAAATGAATTATATATATATATATATATATATATATATATATATATATATATATATATATATAATATATATATATAATATATATATATATATATATATATAGTTAGCAATACTGAAGTATTGGAAAGATCAGGTTGTGTGACAGTTTATTCCATGCTCAGTCTTCGTAGACTTAGATGGATAGGACATCTTAGGAGGATGGATGATGGTAGAATACCAAAGGATATCTTTTTTGGTGATTACAGATGGGTAAGAGATCTCAGGGTCGGCCTCTACTACGATACAAAGATGTGTGTAAGCGGGACATGATTGATACAGGCATTGATAATGCACATTGGGAGCAAGTCGCCGCTGAACGTGTTGCATGGAGGGCAAATATCAGAAATGGAATAAAGTCAAAGGAGAAAATTATTGCAGAAAAGTCACACACCAAGCGTTTGAGACGTAAGATGGTGCATGATGGTGGAAATGACCACGTGTTCACATGCACCCACTGTGAACGAACATTTACAGCGCAAATTGGCCTTATCAGTCACACTCGCTACCGCCATAGTTAAAAGTTATTATGCCTTTTTAGAGCACAAACTATCGTCTGTCAAGACGGCAAGGTGCCAATGATATAGTTAGCAGGGATTCAGTAAACGTTAACTCCACACTGATTAATTCCACGCTGATTGCACAATAATTATACACTGATTGCATCCACTCAACATCTTAACACTCACTGACTGCATCCATTGAACTTGTTAACTCTACACTAATTGCATCCACTGAACATGTTAACTCTACACTGATTGCAAATGTTAACTCTACACTGATTGCAAATGTTAACTCTACACTGATTGCATGTGTTAACCCTCAATGATTGCATATGGTAACTCTACGCCGATTTCATTAACTGAAGATAACTCTATACTGAATGCATTAACTAAACATAACTATATTTTGATTGCATCAACTGAACATGGCAACTCTTCACTAATCACGTGTTTTAAGTTTGCATGTTTTAAGTTTGCGTGTTGTAAGTTTGCGTGAGGTACGATTTCAATGATGATTACAACCAGAGAAAATGTTAACTCGTACTGATTGGCACCTTGCCGTCTTGACAGACGATAGTTTGTAAAATGGATTTCTACCTCTCGATAACACAAAGCCTGGGTTGAGTTTAGAGACCATGTGTTGCCCATGCAGCATGATCCCTCTTCCTAGTGTACTCCAGAGGAAAGGTAACACCAATACGTCTGGAACAAGAGAAATTGCAGAAGCTACTGGATCAGTAAAGCAATGCTCTGTCTGTTTGTATGAGCTTCCATCCTAGACCAGTTGCTGACCAAGGCTTAGGGCCTGGTCTTCCCTGCCATGACATTTAGTCTTTAGATTGCATTTCCTTGCACTAGGATAAAGCTTGTACTCTCCCAATTAATTCCTCCGCCCCAAGCCGTTGGCACAATGTCGGATGTCGGATTTGGTGAGCGTCGATGTTAACTCTACATGTTTGCTAAATGTTGAAACATGTTTGTGAATGACGCAGCTGAATCCGAGGTGAAGATAGATGTTGGAACAGGCTGTGCAACACTCTAACATGCTAACTTTGCTTAATGGCACCAATTGATTGTTGTTTACTATACTGACATCATTCTATCTGTTAGTTAGTTAGTCTTTCCTCTTGAGCCTAAGGCGGCGCATAGGGCAGAAGTCATGGCTCTCCAGGCTTGGCGGTTCGCTGCTACCTGTTGTAGATCTTGGATATCTACTTGGCCATTGAATGATCCTTCTCTAATGATGGTTCTACGCAGGGTCTCTCTTGGTCTTCCCCGTTTTCTTTTCCCTACTGGTGACCATATGAGGGCTTGGTAGGGGAGTCTTGACTTGTCCATTTTGAGTACATGGCCGATGTAGTTCCAACGGCGTCTTCTTATGAAATTGGATACAGTATCTTGCTTAGTCTCTTGTCTTATTTGTGAATTGGTTCTGAAGTCTGTCCAGTGGATGTTTAGAAGTCTTCTAAGACATTTGTTCTCAAAATTGTCTAATTTTGTATCTAAAGCTACCGTTGATTTCCAACTTTCACATCCATACGTTAACACTGGAATCACACAAGAGTTGAAGATTTTAAGTTTTGTGTGTTTGCTGAGTGTCTTTGACTTCCAGATGTTTGACAGTTTATTGAAGGCACTAGATTCTATCTGTGCCATCATGTAAAGTTGGCCCTGCCTGTTTGAATATGTTGGACATGCCATTCTACATAGTTTGTGAACATGCCTTCTCCGTGTGAGATCAATATTCGAGAATGTTACCTCCATAAGTATCGGTTCAACATGCCAACTGTAGATGTCTTGATCCGGGGCGCAGACTAGATGACTTGTTTGGAGATAGAGATCTTTACATCATTCTTCCAATGAACATGTTAACTCTACACTGACCGCATCCACTGAATATATTAACTATACAATGATTACAAACACAGAACATGTTAAAACTGCACTAATTGCATCCACTAAGCATGTTCACTATACACCGAATGCATTCACTGAGAATGTTAACTCTACACAGATTGCGTTCACTGAACGTTAAATTTGCACAGATTGCATTAATTGAACATGTTAACTCTTCGCTGATTACACATGTTAACTCTTCGCTGATTACACATGTTAACTCTACCAAGATTGCACATGTTAACCATATTAACTATTCACTGACTGCATCCACTGAATATGTTAACCCTAAACTGGTTGCACATGTTAACTCCACACTGATTGCACCCACTGTAACATCTTAACTCTACATTCATTGCACATATTAACTCTAAATTAATTACTGATAACTCTAAATTGATTGCACGTGTTAACTCTACACTTATTGAATCCACTGAACATGTTTACTCTACATGATTGCACCCGCTGAACATGTTAACTCTACACTCATTGCACATTAGTTCTATTGTTTCCACTGAACATGGTAACCCTACGCTGATTGCACATGGTAACTCTACACTGATTGCTTGTTTTAAATTTACAATGATGACTGCAACCACATAATGTTAACTCTTATGTTTGCTAAATGTTTAAACATGCTTTTAAATGTCTACAGCTATAAATGTTTACATCATTCATCCACTGAACGTGTAAATTACATTGTGTGCACACGTTAACTCTACATTGATTGCCCATATTAATTGTTCACTGATTACAAATTTCAACTCTACCCTGATTGCACATGTTAACCATATTAACTCTACACTGACATCCACAGAACACATGCTTCCACTAACAGTGGTAACTCTACATTGATTGCACATGTTAACTCTACACTGATTACACATGTTAGTTAGTTACGTTAGTTAGTCGCAGTTCCAACTTCATAGCAACGGGTCGTTCCTATTATGCTCCGTTCCTGTGCCAGTGAATATCACACAAAACGCTCCCCTCTGCCCAATGTGAAAAGTGGAAAAAACAGGAGTCTCGACAAACAACAGCCCGCACAGATACTGTGCATAATGCCGCCGCCAGAATGTCAACACAATAGTCCCCCACAAACCACCCAGTTCATTTCTGATGGAATCGGCAGTCATTTTCCCCATTTGGATGTTTCCTAGATGTTCACCCACACAGTCTACGAAATACAGTTCATCGTCGATGGCAGTGGCAGTCAACCAGAAGCCCAGCAGCCACGCATTTCTGCATAAGGCAAAAACCGGTAAATTCTGGGACATAGCCATCTGCCATCGTTCGCAACATGCAGTCACGTTCCAAAACACCTCGGGCAGATTCAAAAGCATTTCACACGAAACTCACAGCTCACAGTGTCGCGCCACACACTCACTCAGTAGCAGGGCGACGGAACCATCAAGCCTCCTTAGTCGCCTCTTACGACATGCGTGGTAGGCTGCAGTGTTGCCATTCTTTGCTTTCCTTTCGGGCCCCGGCAACACACGGGAGTTAACGCTAGTCATACACATGTTAACGCTACACTGATTGCCAGGCTTGGCCATGGGAATCCCATGTGAAAAAAGGGGGATTTTATGAATAGTGTAGGGATGGATGGGACAGGCATAAATTACCATTGGATAGGACAGCAAAACATGTCCCATGGACAAGCCTGCCATGTTAACCTGTTAACTACCCGAATGGCACATGTTAACTTTACACTGAATACACACGTTAACTACGCTGATGGCACATGTTAACTCTACCATGATGGTACATGTTAACTCTACTGTGATAACATTAATTCTACCCTGATGGCACATATTACTAATCCTAATGGTATATGTTAACTCTGCTCTGATGGCACACGATAACTACTCTGATTGCACATGTTAACTACCCTGATGGCACATGTTAACCATGTTAATTCTACACTGATTGCACATGTTAACTCTCCCCGTATTGCACAAATTAACTCTACACTGATTGCACATTTTAACTCTACACTGATTGTACATTTTAACACTACACTGATTGCACATTTTAAGACTACACTGATTGCACATTTTAACTCTACACTGATTGCACATGTTAAGTCACACCTTATTTCACATGTTAACTCAACACTGATTGCGCATAACACTGCCCTGATTGGACATGTTAACTCTACACTGATTGCACATGTTAACTCTAACCTAATTGCCGATGTTAACTCTACCCTGAATGCTGTTGTTAACCATTTTAATTGTACATTTAATTCATTAATTGAACATGTTAACGATTGCATTCATTGTATATGTTAACTCTACACTGATTGCACATAAATTCCACACTTGGTGCACATTAACTCTACATTGATTGCATCCATTGATCATGTTAACTCTACTCTGATTGCATTCATTGGAAATGTTAACTATACACTGATTGCACATTAACTCTACACTGATTGTACATTAACTCTATACTGATGGTACATTAACTCTATACTGATTGCGTCCATTGAGTATGGTAACTCTACACCGATCGTACGTTTATTCTATACTGATTGGATCCATTGTATATGGTAACTCTACACTGAATACACATGACAACTTTACACCGATTGCACGTGTTAACTCTGCACTGATTGCGTGTTATAAGTTTACAATGATGATTGCAACCACAGATCATGCTCTACATGTTTGCTAAATATTGAAGCATAATTTTGAATGACGCAACTGGATCCGCTGTGAAGGTAGCGGTCTGATCAGGTTGTGAAACATTCTACAATGTTAACTTTGCTTTATGGCACAGATAAATTATGTTCTTAACAATGCCAACATATTATATCGGTGCCATCATGTACAGTTAGCCCTGTCTGCTTGGATCTGTTGGACGTGTCATTCTACATTGTTTGTGGACATACCTTCTGCATGTGAGATCACCATTCGAGAATGTTACCTCCACCACAAGTATCGGTTCAACATGCCTATTGTAGATGAACTGATCCGTGGCACAGTGTAGATTTGTCTACAGCAGTAGTTCTCTACTTTTTTTTGGCCCTTGCAACCCTTCACCGTATGTTCAGAATGTCATTCCCTTCCCCTTTTTTTCGTATTTCCTCCCTATAAATTATCCCCTCCCGCCCTTTTTTTTTTTTTTTTTTTTACACATTATACGTAATAATGGAAGCCAAATTTAATCTAGAACAAGTCTAGACATTTACATAAAACGTGGTCTACTTACGTTATAAAACCTAATTTCAGAAGGGTGAGAAGTACAGAACCGTAAACTATGGAGGGAAAACAATATCAAGTAATCGGTTCTTGTATTAACGCGATCTTGGAATAATCTTAATTCCCCCCTGGAAACCCTAAACCTTCCCTCGGGGGGGGGGGGGGAAGTGGGGTCCGGGGGGAGGGGGAGTGGGGTCCGGGTGGCGGGGAGGGGGAGTGGGGTCCGGGTGGGGGGGGGGAGATATTCTCCACCGGTTGAGAACATTAGTCTACAGGTATAGATCGTGCTATCATGCATCACCTGAACATGTTATCTTTACACTGATTGTATCCACTGAACATGTTAACTCTGCACTGATTACATCCACTGAACAAGCTAACTCAATGCTGACTGCAGATTAACTCTACATTGATTGCACATGTTAATTCTACACTGATTGCGCATATTAACTCTACACTGATTACATCCATTGATAATGTTAACATGTTCATTGGATGTAATCAGTATAGAGTTAACTCTGCACTGATTACATCCACTGAGCATGTTATCTCTGCACTGATTACATCCACTGAAAATGTTAACCCTACACTGAATGCACATTAACTCTACACTGATTTCACTTTAACTCTATACTGATAGCGTATTAATTCTACACTGATTGCATCTATTAATACTGTTAACTCTACACTGATTGCACATTAACTCTACACTGATTTGCACATTAACTCTACACTGATTTGCACATTAACTCTACACTGATTGCACAATAACTCTACACTGATTGTATCTATTGAATATGGTATACAAACTCTACACTGAATGCCCATGTGAATTCTACACTGATTGCGTGTATGTTCACAGTTATGATTGCAACCACAGAACATGTTATCTCTACATGTTTGCTAGATTGTGAAACATGTTTGTGAATGACCGCAGCTAAATCTGATGTGAATATAGCTGTTGCAACATTCTACCATGTTAACTTTGCTTTATGGCACAGATAAATTATGTTGTAAACAATGCCAACATATTCTATCGGTGCCATCAAGTAAAGTTAGCCATGATGCTTGGATCTGTTGGATGTGTCAGTCTACATTGCTTTACATCTGTCCGCATTTGTTTGTACAGTGAACTGCATGTTCGGAACAATGGCTACCGACTGTTGCTGAATTGACTGATTTGCCTTTTCGGTTCACAAGTGCATTTTTCAGGAGACTCCTAGGAGTCGATGCTGGAGCTACAGAGTTTGTGCTTTGCGCGGCGCTTTCGGCGGGTCGCCCTGCGGAAAGAGACCGAGCAATGTTAGAAAACCCGGGCCAATGAAGTCTTTCTGGTGACTGCTGATTCCATCGACGATGAACTGTAATTTTCCTGGATGACTTTTGTGTTGGCATTCTGGCGGCGGCATTATGCACAGTGTACCTGTGCGGGCTGTTGGATTGCCGAGACTCTTGTCTGTTCCACTTTTCACATTGGACAGTGAGGTGTATTTTGTGTGATATTCACTGGCACAGGAACGGAGCATAATGGGGACGACCCGTTGCCGTGAAGTTGGAACCTCGACTAACTAACTAACTAGTCTACTTTGCTTGAGGACATGCCTTCTGCATGTTAGATCATCATTCGAGAATGTTACCTCCACTACATGTATCGGTTCAACATATCAACTGTAGATGACCTGATCCGTGGCGCAGGCTAGATTGCTTGTCTGCAGATAGAGATCTTTACTTCATGCATACGCTGAACGTTAACTCAACACTGCTTGCATCCACTGAACGTTGCAACTCTACATAGATTGCACATGTTAGCTACCCTACAGGTACCTCTACGTTGTAACTCTACATAGATTCCACATGTAACTTACCCTACTGGTACATGTTAACTCTGCTCTGATCGCACATGTTAAACATGTTAATTCTACACTAACTGTACATGTCAACTCTACATTGATTGCACATGCTAACTTTACACTGATGGCATATGTTAACTCTACATTGATTGCACGTGTTAACTCTATACTTATTTCACATGTTAACTCTACCCTCATAGCACATGTTAACTCTACACTGATTGCACATGCTAACTTTACCCTGATGACACATGCTAACTTTACCCTGATGGCACATGTTAACTACCCTGATGGCACATGGTAACCATGTTAACTCTCCCCTTATTGCGCATGTTAACTCTACACTGATTGCAAATGTTAACTCTACACTGATTGCACACGTTATTAACTCTACGCTGATTGCACACGTTTTTAACTCTCCACTGGTTGCACATGTTAACTCTATACTGATTGCACATGTTAAATCTACCCTGATTGCAGATGTTAAATCTACCTGATTGCTTACGTTAACCATATTAAGTGTACACTGACTGCATTCATTGAACATGTTTCTTCACTGATTGCACATTAATTCCACACTTATTGCACATTAACTCTACATTGACTGCATCCATTGATCATGTTAACTCTACTATGAGTGCATCCATAGATCATGTTAACTGTACTATGAGTGCATTCACTGGACATGTTAAGTCAACACTGATTGCACACTAACTCTACATTGATTGTATCCATTGATCATGTTAACTCTACACTGATTGCACATTAAATTTACACTGATTGCACATTAATTCTACAATGATTGCACATTAACTCTATACTGATTGTACATTAACTCTATACTGATTGCATTCATTGAGCATGGTAACTCTACACCGATTGCGCGTTTATTCTATACTGATTGCATCCATTGAATATGGTAACGCTACACTGAATGCACACAGCAACTTTACACTGATTGCACGTGTTGCGGCATTTCTCAGGTACCATTTGGCCTGAAGGACCCTATGCCTATCTGTCATTGTTGGTAGCGCCAGGATATGCCTCATGCAGATAATTGGTGTGTCCTTTGTGCACCCCAGTATTAACCGCATGGCAGCATTCTGTATGTGCTCCAACCTTTCAAGCTGGCTTTGTGATACTGTCAGCAGCCTCAAACCATACTCAATGACATAAATTATTAACTGCTGAAATAGCCTGTACAGCATCCTCTGATCTACCCCGGTTGCTGCCATAGCCCTCAATGCATTAAGTCCCCTACCAGCCTTCACCACAAATCCTCCACATGATCCTTAAAAGCCAAACACCTGTCAAAGGTAATACCCAAGTACTTAAATTTACTCTCTCGACTAAGAGGACATCCATTCAACATAATACCTGGGACGTCTGCCTTGACGATCCGGTTATCCAGGGAGTACCACACAACCGATGCCTTATCTGGGTTTAAAATGACCCCTGCGTCCCTGCACCATTCCGTCACCTTGTCTACCGCCACCTGTACGTCTTTCGCCAAAACTGGCCCTGTCTCTGCCCAGTCTGTACACCAGCACATCATCTGCAAATGTGAAGACTCTACCCACACCTGGTGTCTCAATAGCTGCGATTTTGCTGGTGTAGACATTAAAGCGCACCGGGGACAAGGCAGATCCCTGCGGCAACCCAGGTACAGGGGTCAGAAGTCCAGGTACCCATGCGCAGTGCAACCTTACGCTCATAAAGGACTGTTGCAATAGGTTGTAGAAGCTGTTATTCTACTTAACGGCACCTGCGAGACATGTTGTTCGCAGTATTAACGTGTTTTAACGTGTTCCTGCTTGAGGCCATGGAACATACCAACCTACACCCGTGCTATGTTGGAGCATTTGTTCTGTGTGAGACGTTATCTTTCTCTGCTTTCGTTTAACAAGCTATAGACAGCTACATCGTTGAACATTCCAGCAGACGCCTGCATCTTTTTTAACATCCTAGCTGACGACTGCATCTTTTTTAACATGCCAGCTGACGGCTGCATACATAGAACACTTAGGTGTAATCTATTGCACGTTTAGGAAGGTGAAGGGCAGCAGGTTAAAAAGAGGACGGTCGTGGATGGGTCAAGTCGAAGACATTCTTCAACAGGTGTGTTCACTTGAGGACTTAGAACCTGGCGAGGAGTTGGTGCAAGTGCCAACAGACTTCTGCACATCCTTTTAAGTTTGCATCCAACTAGATAGAAAATGCAGACATGAAAATCCGGCTGCTGTTGAGGCTGAAGTACAAGCGTTGATTTTCGAGAATTCGCTAGACGGTGACGCGGTCATCTACACAGATGGGTCGGTCGTCCGACATGTGAGAAGCTCATGAGCCTTTACAGCTCGGGCCGGAAGGAGAATTGTGAAGGAGGACTCTGATGCTTTCACTGAAACCACAAGTAGCCTGACCATGGAAGTCATGGCAGTAAGTAAAGCAATAACATGGCTCGAGACACAGACATTCACTAGGGCTTGTTTCCTTAGCGACTCAATGAACATGATCAAGAAGATAGAGGAGGGGTCAATCCGAAGAGAATGGTTGCTGCCTCTGGAGCGGTCTCGGCTGGCAAAGATTAGTTTCATCTTCGTGCCAGGGCATGCGGGAGTACAAGGAAATGAGCGGGCTGACAAGCTCGCAGGTGAGGCTACTGTGGAGGGCGGACGCGCCATGGACTAGGCTGACATTCTGAATGCTCTACGAGAAGTAAGACTTTTGCAAGAACCAAGTGATGACTTTGAATCTACAACAATGGCCAGACTGCGAGAGCAGCAAATTAAAAGAGGGGTGGCCAAACAAGAACACTACGCAGGAATCCAAAGAAGATTGATAAACCAACACAGAACTGGCGTCGTTAGCCGCTACACGCTGCGGGATTTGCTGAGGAGGGGATCCGAGCACTTATGGACTGAATGGTTCGATGTGCAATGAGGATGATCTGTCGACTAACTAACTAAGTAACTAACTAACTATTGCACGTTTATGGCTCTTTAACTGTATACATCTTCTTAGTCCATGCTGTGTGACGTTAGTAATCATGTCTGTCCACAGCTTTGTCACTTGTTCTGCCAATTGCTTCTAATGCTGAAGTTCCTTCATCATATTTTACAGCATCTTCTCTCTTGGTCTTCCCCAATCTCTGTTTCCTCCAACCTTCTTGTTGTGGCGATATCCTGCTTTCTTCTCATGACATGTAATCAAAGAAATCGAACGAAATGACCTCAAGTAACAGGCACTGTGGTTTAGGGAATGCTGATGCTTGCACTTAATTCCGAGTCATACAGAGTGGGGGGTTCATAAGAGCCGCGAATGATTTATAGCAAACCCCTTTGCTTTAATCACATTGGTAGAAGGTGCCAGGCGTTCAGAACGCAATGGCAAACTACTGAAATAACATTGCCCAGTAAATCACAAACAGCCAATGAATGTTGGAATGATTGCAACGTCGTGTAAAGCACATTCGTAAACTTTTTAAACCAACTTAGAATATGATTCTAATATCAAGCCAGCAAATCTGTAGGCTCAGAACCAATCGCTAATACCAATAATAATAAACTAGGCATGTGCCATGCCGATAAGAGTGGCCGGTTACAGTCGTGGGTGGTTACAGTCGTGGATGGTTATAGTCGTGGATCAGGTCTGTGCTCTTGTCTCGACCATGCCATGTGGCCAAGCCATCCACGTGTTCCCGTTTTTATTTCCCTCTCAATTTTTCCCTCTCATTCTTTCCAGCTGTCACAAGATTTCTAGTTTTTCTTCTCATATGTACCTCCTCCCCCCCCCCCCCCCCAACACACATATTTTAAAGAAATCAATGGGGGGAAACATGGGAGAGGGGGGGGGGGGAGAATGGGGGTGTGTTTTTTTTTTTACTACTTTAAATTTCTCTAATCAGGTTACGGTTTTTTAATTACTTCTTATAGAACTTGCTAATTTGTTTTTGTCTGTCAATAGGGGTGGGGGGGGGGGGGGGGGGGGAAGGGTCAGGAGACAGCAAAACACAGAAGAAATTGGCGCGTGTTGGAGAGTCTATGAGGTAATGGGTGATAAAAGGAGAACACAACTCTACATGATGGTTATTGTTGCATACGCATTCTCATGTCATTGTGTTCCTCTTGTACCTTGCGGTGTCGAGGTGAAGCATAAACAGTTGGAGAGTTCTCGTCCACCATCTCATATTGTTCCTCTTGTACCTTGCGGTGTTGACGTGAAGCATAAATAGCGGGAGAGTGCCCGTTCATGGGCTTCTAATAACCAGATCCCATGGACTGTTATTCCCTCTGTCCATCGTTTACGTGGTTGGCTTCTTCTTCTACTTCCATTTGGTCTGTACATCATTGATTGTTGAGGTATACTGTCAGTTGGTAATCTTGCTATACGGCAGAACCATTTAACGTGCTGTGTTTGTTTTATGAAATCCAGCGCTGCTATAACCCTCACTTTAGTCCTGATATCATTTCTGATTTTTGATCTCTTATTGATAAACTGACCATTCTTCTCAAGGAACTAATTTCTGTTGTAATTTTTCTTTGGTTAGTATTTATTGATGCCTGTTAACTCTACATTATCACAGCTGTAAAACAACTCAACATGATGACAGCAAATGAAACATTGTTTAACAATTTACAATGTTAACTATATATTGTGGCACTTATTAAAACATGTTCAAAATACTAACTTGTTCAACGGTTGTCATTATGTAAAATTAACCCTGCCTGTCTGCATCTGTTAAACGTGTAAATCTACAGATTCATATAGACGGTTGCAGTACACGGATTTCTTGTGTTCCAACTTAGCTACACACTGAACATTAAATCTATTTGCATGCATTTGAGTGTTGTAACTCTACATTGTTAGGTACTTAGTTGGTTAGGAAGATTATTAGTTAGATAATTAGTAGGCAATTAATATGTTAGGTAATTGATTATTTGGTTAGGTAGGTACACAATTGGTTGGTTGGTTAGGTAGTCAGGTGATTAGTTGGTTGGTTAGGTAGGTAATTAATTGGTTGGTTAGGTAAATTAGTTGGTTGCTTAGGAAGGTAGTTAGTTGGTTGGTTGATTAGGTAGTTTGGTAGTTAGTAGGTTGATTAGGTAGTTGGTTGGTTGGTTAGGTAGATGGTTGGTTGGTTGTTTAGGTAGTGGTTATTTAGGTGGTTGGTTAGTTGGTTGGTTGGTTAGGTAGTTGGTTGGTTAGGTGGTTAGTTGGTTGGTTAGGTGGTTAGTTGCTTAGGTAGGTAGTTGGTTGGTTAGGTAGGTAGGTAGTTGGTTGGTTAGGTAGGTAGTTGGTTGGTCGGTTAGGTAGTTGGTTGATTGGTTGGTTATGTCGTTTAGTAGTTAGTTGGTTAAGAACTTAGGTAATTAGTTGGTTGGTTTTAGGCTGGACAGAATTACTACTGCAGGAGTTTTCCCTCCTGGAACGTTAGGCATTCTTTGCCCGCAATGTAAAAGAACATTTCGAGAGAAAATAGGCCTTATAAGCCATCTTAGAACTCACGGCTCCATACTTTCAACCCCACTAGACGAAATGAATGGTCATCATCATTCTTGATGGACAAACTACAAAGTTGGTTGGTAGATAGTTTGAAAATTAGTTGGGTAATTAGATAGTTAAATAATTAGTTGGTTGGTTAGATAGTTAGGTAATTAGGTGGTTGGTTGGCTGGTTGGTTAGTCTGGTAATTAGGTGATTGGTTAGTTCAGTAATTTGGTGGTTGGTTAGATAGTTTAGTAATTTGGTGGTTGGTTAGATAGTTTAGTAATTTGGTGGTTGGTTAGATAGTTTAGTAATTTGGTGGTTGGTTAGATAGTTTAGTAATTTGGTGGTTGGTTAGATAGTTTAGTAATGTGGTGGTTGGTTAGATAGTTAAGTAATTAATTGGTTGGCTAGATAGTTAAGTAATTAATTGGTTGGCTAGATAGTTAGATGGTTGGTTGGTTGGTTGGTTGGTTAGTTAGTTAATTTGATAATTAGTTGGTTGTTAGGTAGCGGAAAACTCAAACCTTCACAGATCGCGGCGACTGCACTAGCCAGGTGGCCTTAATTCCTCAGGCTCAAGACACCGCTGCAATGTTGGTTGGTTAGGTAGTTTGGTAATTGGTTGGTTGGTTAGGTAGTTTGGTAATTGGTTGGTTGGTTAGGTAGTTTGGTAATTGTTTGGTTGGTTAGATAGTTTGGTAATTGGTTGGTTGGTTAGATAGTTTGGTAATTGGTTGGTTGGTTAGGTAGTTTGGTAATTGGTTGGTTGGTTAGGTAGTTTGGTATTGGTGTTGGTGGTTAGGTAGTTTGGTAATTGGTTGGTTGGTTAGGTAGTTTGGTAATTGGTTGGTTGGTTAGATAGTTTGGTAATTGGTTGGTTGGTTAGATAGTTTGGTAATTAGTTGGTTGGTTAGGTAGTTTGGTAATTGGTTGGTTGGTTAGGTAGTTTGGTAATTGGTTGGTTGGTTAGGTATTTTGGTAATTGGTTGGTTGGTTAGATAGTTTGGTAATTGGTTGATTGGTTAGGTAGTTTGGTAATTGTTTGGTTGGTTAGATAGTTTGGTAATTTGTTGGTTGGTTAGGTAGTTTGGTAATTGGTTGGTTGGTTAGGTAGTTTGGTAATTGGTTGGTTAGGTAGTTTGGTAATTAGTTAGTAGGTTATGTAGTTAGTTAACTCTATATGATAAATGGTGTTAAAATATTTCGCTGATTACCTTAACGTGTTGACGCCACTTATGTTAACTCTAAATAGCTGTTGAAAATTATGAATTTTTCAATTTGTCATAACGCAACATTACGTAATGCCAATTCTACAAGAATATTTTGGAAATATATCGGTTATCACTTACATATGTTACTCTACAAGATGATTAGTGAAACATGATGATCACATTAACATGTTGATATATGATTTATTAACTCTACAAGATGAATACTGAGTTGCATCGTTACTTCATGTTATGGAAGAAAAGACGCAGCGGCCGCAGCAGCATAACAATAACGATTGCAAACAATTAGGTATATTTAGCTCCTGCGATATAAAGATGCATACTAAACATAGACATAGCCTACATACCTTAGAGGACTCCATAAAGGTGAAAACAAAGTGAGAATTATCCAAAATCAGAAACAATAAATAAATATACAAAAATGAAGTAATATAATATTTAAAAATACGTATTATAGGACACAAAGGACAACACGACGTTTCGATTCTAAGATTCTTTGTCAAGCACAGGACAACACAAACATATTCTTAAAAAAACGACACACACACACACCGCACCGCACCACACCACCACACCATACCCCACCCCACCACACCCCACCACACACCACACCACACACCACCACACACCACACACACCACACACCACACCACACCACCCACCCACCACACCACCCACCACACCACCCACCACACACCACACCACACACCACACCACACACCACACCACACACACCACACACCACCCACCACACCACCCACAACACCACATACCACACCACATACCACACCACACCACACTAAAATTAACACAACTCCTTTGTTGACAGGAGGGAACAGAAATGGGGTTCAGACCGGTTTAGAAAGGCGCTCGTTTGCTACAAAGTTTAAGTGCATTTTGGCTGCCAAAGTGCCAGATAGAGGTGTGTAAACAGTTCGATGTGAATATATAGAGGAAAGACATCATAGTTATACAGAGGCGTCCACAACAGTATTGATTCCAGCTGGGTGGATGCATCCCAGAGAGTTTATTAATTGGCTTTCAATTGTAAGCCTAATGGAGTTGTTAAAGAAGCAAGACTTCAATGCAGTGACACATACATCATCGACTCCATTGTCGGTAGAAGATAAATGATGTCATCATCTACAAACGATGTAACTTGAAATATATTGGTCAAATTGGCAGACGCCTTGCCGACCGCTTTAGGGAACACCTTAGAGATATTAATAAAAACACTGACAAACCTATCCCCAACATTTTAATTCTAACCACAATGGAGTCGATGATGAACATGTCGATAAGCGCAGGCGGTCATGATTCGCCATTTCATTCGATCACCAGATTCGTGGATAAGCTCAGTGTGGGCACAACCATGCCACGTGACCAAGCCATCCAGGTATTTACTTCTGTCTTCCCCTTGTTCTCTTCCCCTCAATCATTCCAGTTGTCACCGAGTTCTCCAATTTATTTCTTCACATAACATGACAAAAACTTTTGAATGTCATCAGTTTACGATTTTCATTTGTTTCTTTCAGGACTTGGTAATTGGTTTTTTCTGTCTGTGCATGGCATTCTTTGCATTTTCCTCAGAAACCACATTTCCAGAGCCATAAGTTTTTCAACTTGATTGCTCATTGTCCAAGCTTCACATCCATACAAAAGTGCAGGCTCTATGTAGTACCTCAACACTCTTTTTCTCGTTGTAATTGACATCTTTTTGTTAGTCAGTATGTTTTTCATCTTGCAAAAGGCTACATTCGCCATTGCGATTCTTGTAATCTCTTCGAGGCATCTCCCATCAGATGTTATTACTCTTCTGAGATAATTTTGCCGATTCATTTGTTAAAGAATATTCCCATTTACTTGCATATTCATCTCATCTCATGTCCTCTTGTACCTTGCGGTGTCGAGATGAAGTATAAACAACGGGAGAGTGCCCGCTTATGGGCTTAATGTATCGATATTACCATGGACTCTATTTCCTGCGTTCATCGTTTACATGGTCTGTCTCTTCCTCTGCTTCCAATACTTGTATATTGCATTGTGGTATTTCGTTCTTCCTAGTGACGAGCATAATCTGTCTTCTCACCTATTGAGCCACTTCATTATCAATCCTTATGGCAGCTTGTTGTTTCCAATATATCATTTTTATACGTATAATATGTTTCCTACCAATTTGTAAATCTGCAAACATATCTACCATGTTCCATGTCTTACTCTATCGAAAGCCTTTGTGTAGTCAATGAAGCAAAGATGTAGGTCTTTGTTTACTTCTATAGACCTTTCAATTACTGTTCACAGCATTTACACAGCATTTACTGTACCTTTGCCTTCTACAAACCCACATTGTTCTTCTCCTATTTCGGGTTGCACTTTCTTCGTAATGTTCTGCGTGATAATTCTTAGCAAACTCTTCGTGATGTGACTCTATACTAATTGTTCGATGTTGATCACATTCCAATGCTCATGATTTCTTTGGGATTGCAATAAATACAGAATAACATAATTCATGAGGTATATCGCCTGTATCATGTATAGTTTTCAGTCTGGTGACTTGGCCTATTCTATATTCTTCTAAAGCATTAATCATTTCTTTTGTGAGGTTATCTTAATCAGAGGTCTTGCCAGTTTGTATGTGGTTACGAATATTCTGAACCTTCATTTCAAAATGTATGTTCCTTCATTATTTCAAATATCTGTTCTTCTGTCATCTGACCTATATATGTAAAATCTGATCTTTTACTGTTATGATTTTTCCTTCTTTTGATTTTAGGCAGCCTGCTGATGTATATGTTCTTTTATTAGTAAGCTCCTGAACTCTTTTGTGCATTAATTTTGTATTTTTACTGTTGTGTCGTTTTTCAATTTCAATGTAATTTTTTTCTAAAGTCATGCTTCTCTTTAATAACTGTTGAAATACGTCATTGTTGACTTGAAATGTTAACACAACTTTGCGGGGGTGCTAACTATACATGATAGCGATTGCAGAATATCGCTGACAACTATGCATTTCGACATTACATGCTCGTAGATATACCAATGAGTGGTGTTAAAATTGTCCTTCACCACTGTAAGATATTACAACTACACAAAGAGATGCTTGAACACTAAATAAACGATGCTAACTGTACAAGACTGATTGTGTTGAAACACAGTTGATCACATGTTAACTCTATATATTTCAGCACATAACCCACAAACAAAAGGTTGTACAGGCGTTTTTCGCTGCCACTCGTTAGATGCATGTTGCATAGTTAATATCATGAACAGAATAAATAGAACGTAGTTTGGCTAAATATGCATAATATTTAGTCAGTGAACTGTTGGAATGTGTATTTAATCGTTTATTGTTCGCCGAATAAAGTATACTGTTAAAAAAAAAGCATATCTTTCGAAGGCACATACATAGCCATAACTCTTGATATTCAATAACTTGTTTAATATAATGAGTTAATTGTTCAAATTGCACACAAGCATACCTTAGGGTTCAGACAATCAATTGACAGTTGTTTTGCATCTGGGTCACGAGAGATTTTTGGCGTACAGGCTTTCCCGTGAGTATGGTGTGTGCCTCCTGTTGAATCGATTAGCGACTGGCATCTCCTGGGCATAGATGTGATCAGACGTCTGATGTGAGACTGTGGGATGGCTGCTGACTCTTCCTGGAGTGCCTGGAACAGATCACGACGATTGGCTGGAGCAACGTCTTGGCGACAAGCATGTCTATTCAGCTCATCCCACAGGTCCTCAATCAGACTCATGTTTGAAGACAGGGGTGGCCAGAGAAGGGTGAGAATGTTGTTGGCAGTCAGGAATTGCGTGGTCAACCGTGCGCAATGGGGTCTGGCATTGTCCTGTTGAAACACTGCACTTTGGGTAGCCAAAAGTGGACGGCCATGGGGTCGAAGAATTTCATTGAAGTATCGTGGCGCATTAAATGTGAACCAATTGACTCCTTCCGCTGTAACTGATCATTCCCAACACTATAGCACTTCCACCAACATGCGGTGCAGCTTCATTACCGCAACTGTGGACAAAACGTTCATTTAACTCACGGTAGATCCTTCTCAGCTGCAACAAAAAGAAAGATTCGTCACTAAACCAGACACATCTCCATTGGTTGTCTGCTGCCCAAGGACGATGCTGGTTAGCCCAAAGAAGTCGATTTTGGTGATGGTGACGTGTAAGGACAGGTCCACGATAAGGTCGTTGTGCCGAAGTCCAGCGTCATGAGGTCTATTCCGGAGTTTGATCAGACACATGACGTCCTGCAGGCAATGGCTGGGCAGTTGAGGAAGATGTTGTAAACCTGTCTCTGAGATGACGAAGCCGAATAAAGCGATCAATCCGCTGCTGTTGCCACTCTGGGTCGTCCACTGCGATGCCGGTCTTCAACTGAGCCAGAGGCTTGGAACCGGTGCCAAAGTCGACTGATGGTACTCTGATGCACGTTTAGATGCCTGGCAACCTGACTTTGACTTTCGCCTGCATGCAGTCGGCCAATAGCAATGTTCCTTAAATTTATCGATAGAGGTGCCATAGATGTTTGCTTGAAAATGAACTGAATTGTTTTGTGTAGCGTTATCCTTTTATAGGGTTTCAGTTGCGTAGTCAGTGAATAGTGTTCACCCCAAATGTTGTTGCTTTCACGTGCGCGCATCATGAGCTGTGGTAAAAATTTGGTCATAAACACTATTGACCACTGCATTGTAACGATTACAAAAACGAAAGCAATTCAGGTCAACACGTGCATGTGACACTGTAAAGAACATTTGAGGCTGGTTTTTATATACCCTAGCACCAAATTTTACTTACAAACTCATAAAAACGCACCCTCGGATAGCTATGCGTTTCTTTTTTTGAACAGTATATATTGTATATGTTAACACTACATGATGGATGTTAAAACACGCCATGAATTATAACATGTTAACACAACTTGAAATGCTAATTCCACATAGCGTCACTTGAAACATGTTTGATAATTTTAACATGTAAACACAATAGTAGATGCTAATTCTAGACTACTACTGGCACCTTCTCGTCTTGACAGACAATAGTTATCTGCTATTGTTAAAAAAAAAAGCATAACTCATGGCGAGGGCCAGGGATGGAGTTACACCTCTCTATAGCTGAACTGTAACGGGGATGCCCTGAGCGCTGTGATGTTCTTAACTCAACACCGCTGTGAGCACAAGAGTGCTATCATTATTCTCTACTGTTAACTCAACAATAGTATTAGCTACTTCTGCGTCGCCGGTCTCTCTGGCTGTGGGGTTACAACACTTTCTCTCTGTAATCCCGTTATCACGCAGAGTCTCGCAGCGGAGCAGAGAGCTGAGGCGGTTCGACCCCCGCTCGTGACTTGCGGGATACTGTGCCGGCCGCTCAGAAAGCATGGCAAACTACTGAGCGTAATCTTGCCAAGAGATCAACATACAGCTGAAAGATGCTGGTGTTGACAGCTAAGTCCTGTAAAGGATATGCTAAAAAAAAAAAAAAAAAAAACTTCTGCGTCATCGTCTACAATAATTCATTGGTGTGACGTCTAACGGAGTCTTTCTTGAATCCAGGATCACGTGGGTCCGATGTAACAAGTCGTAGGTGTTGTTTCTGACAATGGTGTCGCTCCCAAACCTGGAGTATACAATCTTGGGCTGAACTTTGATCACATCAACCATACTCGCATTCTTGGTGAGACAACCACCCCTCCCCCAGTTTTTTTTACAACTCCCCTCCTAATTTTAACAATTCTTCCGCCGCCACCACAACCACCGGTTAGATATGTTTAATGTTTTATATGTTTATGGCTTTGCTGTAAGTTTGATCTTAGATCTCGCTTTCGGTGTCAAAGAAATGGGACTCCTTCAGTGTGAGCTGTTTAAGAATTCAAAGCAACTCCCCGTGAATCTACAAGGACTGCGATGAAGAACCGAGTACATTCTGGTAATCATTTAACTCAGGTGAGCTTATTAGAGTATCTCCCTCGTAAATGTGAGAGGTTCCTGAAGACCGTGTATTAAGTGCGTTCTCGTATCTACCTCGTTCATAATCCTCGTCTAAGGTATCGTAGCCAGCTTCTGACTCAGGCTTGTTGCACTCACATGACCTGAATGTGGCAATGTAACCACAGCCGGTATACCTGACATAGTACTTGTGTCAATGCTGGTTTGGGCAAGACCTCCATTGTAGTTAGCGTCTGTATGAGATGGTCTAAGACCGGTGCTACTTGTGTGCCTCTTGGTCAGTTTCCTTCGTCTGTACATAATGCCAACGACAATAATAATAATAATAAGTATGACAGCCAGACTACAGACTACTCCTATAATGATGGGGAGTTGGGTATCAGAGCTGTTCCAAGAACCGGTGTTGGCGATATCTGCAGCACTGGAAGAGTTAAGTGTAGCTTCTGACGTTTGGTCTGATGGTAACCTGGATGTCACGCTTGGTTGAGAGCTGCGTTCTGTGCTGTGTACAGTTGGAATGTACACAGTTGTAGTTGTACACACTGGGTCACAATATTCGAATCTATCTGTCATAATATTAAGTAAAAGTTTTTCATTTGAAAACGTCCATTATAATTATACACATTGATTATCACAGATTGAGGAGCCTTGAAGACGGAATGAAACACACTTATCTTTCCCACACTGACTTGTGTTATGTCTTGTACAACTGAGTGCATTAATAGTCTGTTTATATAGACAAGTGAAATAACTCTGATCCAAATGAGCTGTCTGAAGAGATTGGACATTTATGGCCTTCCAGTTTTCCTTGACCCTCATACACGGTGTGTACATTACACTGTCCATTATCTGTATCTATCAAACAGTCGTAGAGTCTGCAGAGAAGTGAGAACAATGTCCATAAACCATTAAATACATATTAGATTCTAGACATAAAAAAGCATGTATACACACAAAGACATCTTAACATAGTGAACATAAGACGCTTAGATTATTGTAATACTTTTAATTCTGAAGTTTACCACTTACGTCTGATGCACTGACATTCAGGATGTCTCAGGATGGAGAGTGTTTTGCATCTATCGCAGTAAGGTTGGTGTGGAGAGTTTTCCAGACACGAAAGTAACATGTCACTTGAAAATTATCCATGTTTATTGGTTTCACTAGACCATTATCCATGTTTGCATGTTTAATTACAACATTATCCGTGTTTACGGTCCCATCCAGAACATGACCCATCGTTAAACTAGAACATTACCCATATATGCAGATTAAACTAGAACATTACCCATGTGTTCAAGTGAAACTAGAACATTTTCCACGTGTGCAGGTTACACTAGAACATTACTCATATGTTCAAGTTAAACTAGAACATTACCTGTGTGTACAGGTTAAACTAGAGAATTTCCCGTGTGGTCAGCTTAAACTAGAACATTAACCATGTGTACAGGTTAAACTAGAACATTTTCCGTGTGTGCAGGTTGAACTAGAACATTTCCCATTAGTGCATGTTAACCTAGAACATTACACATGTGTTCAGGTTAAACTGGAACATTACCCATATGATATATTAAACTAGAACATTACACATCTGATATGTTAACCTAGAACATTACCCATGTGTTCAGGTTAAACTAGTACACTACCAATGTGTTAAGGTGAAACTAAACTGTATCCATTTGTTCAGGTTAAACTAAAACATATCCCATGTGTGCAGGTTAACTAGAACATTTTCCATGTGTGCGGGTTGCACTAGAACATTTCCCATGTTTGCAGGTTAAACTAGAACATTACCCATCTGATATGTTAAACTAGAACATTTCCCATGTTTGCAGGTTAAACTAGAACATTACCCATCTGATATGTTAAACTAGAACATTTCCCATCTGATATGTTAAACTAGAACATGTCCCATGTTTGCAGGTTAAACTAGAACATTACCCATCTGATATGTTAAACTAGAACATTACCCATCTGATATGTTAAACTAGAACATTACCCATCTGATATGTTAAACTAGAACATTACCCATCTGATATGTTAAACTAGAACATTTCCCATGTTTGCAGGTTAAACTAGAACATTACCCATCTGATATGTTAAACTAGAACATTACCCATCTGATATGTTAAACTAGAACATTTCCCATGTTTGCAGGTTAAACTAGAACATTTACCATGTTTGCAGGTTAAACTAGAACATTATTCATTTAAACACAGAAGCCACAAACACAGGGTTGCAGTATTTATTGCCTGACTTATTTCACTTCATATTGCAGTTATATATCATATGAAGTGAATACATGAATAATGCCTTGACTGGTATACTTCAATCACAAAGTCACATTTATTGTTCGAATTTGGAACATTAATTGCCCTGGTAATTACAGATTTAAAACGTCTTTCTGGTTGCACATAATTGCTAGAGCATCGGTATCTTTCAGCAATCATTTGCGATATACAAAAAAATAAAAGTCGCTAAAAAGTCGACAGGGTCGACTTCATTGCACCGGGATTTATCCCATACGGCTCGGTCTCTTTCCGCAGCACGGAAAGCGTCGCACAAAGCACGAACTCCGTAGCTTTTAGCGACGACCCACAGGAGTCTCCGAAACATTTAACTCGTAAACCGAAGGACGCGGCCCGGAATCGAACCCACAACCTTCGGAGCACGAGTCAAACGGCTTGACCACTTCGGCGATATACAACTCTTCAGTATGCACCTGACGAGATGTAGCAACATATGCCAGGCAAACAATCTTGCAACCATTTTTAATTTGTGGCTTCTGTCCTGAAATTCGCTAGGTTTTCTGTAAACGTCATTTCATCGACGGATAATTTTGCTTCTGTCATAAACGCTAACTGCCTCATATAGAAACATACACAACCTAGATTCATTACGGACACAGTTAAGAACCTACCTTTTAAACGTGTCGTTGTAGAAATTCACGTATAGATAATTAACACCTGTCGCCTCTTGTCTAACATACATGGACACTAGTTCTGAGCCTACAACACTGACAGTCAGTTGAACCAGCAGACTGATGGTCAGGACGTTTGCTCTGTTTAGTCGCATGTTTTATTTAGAATCTGTATATGTGAACAGATAAGTATGGAGATAAATCGTGAAAAGGCAATAATGAAATGAAAAGAAATACTAAAATAATGTTGAACAAATATGTAAAACAATAAGTTAAACCACAACACAACGAATCCGGCGTTTCGAACATAGTGATCTTCCTCAGGGACAGCACAAACAAATAAAAAGAAATATGCAGTTAATAAACACACGTTTAACATGACTTACCTTAGCCCGAGATGAACGCAAATCTAAATGTTCACCAAACTGTGGTATGTCTTACTCGTTTGCTTTATAGACAACGTCAGTAAGTCATATATCCTATGTGATAATACAAATGTATAATACTAAGACGCGATCGTGGTATAAATTGGGATTTATAAGTTACTGGTTAATTCCACCAAGCTACGAACGTAGGATATGTTTCTTCCCTCAGCTTCCTTGCATGACGGGGCTTTGCTTATTTTAGGACCAGGAAGTGAAACGGAAAGAATGTGGATAGGATAGAGTATCTATAACAGGTAAACGAATTTGGGTATTTGTGTATGTAGATAGATGTATTAAGGAAGTTAAATGTAGTTAGTCCAGGCAATGGCAGCATTTCACAAGATTATTATTTTGAAGTTTATCTTGGTGAAAGAAAAAAAAACTAAGAGCTATACTGAGCAAATCACGATATACGGAAGTGAATCATGGATAATTAGACAAGTGAGGAATTATGTGAATGCTTTGGGGATGTTGTTTTATTGAATAGCCCCGTGCACGAATAGAAAGCGCAATGAAATCTTGATATAATTTAACCCACTAAGATAACTGGTTACTCACATAGAATAGTCCACACATAGAATAGTCCACATTCCTCGGGTATGTCATGAGAAGAGGAAAGCTGGAGTGTCGCCACAACAGGAAAGTTGGCGGGAAGGAGAGGCAGGAGGAGACCAGGGAGAAGATGGTGGATAGAATGACGTGGCATGGGGTACCATCAGTGTCAGAAATGATTGGCAGTACGCGAGACAGAAGGCTGTGGACAGACATGATCACACACGGCACACGATATGGACTATAAGAAGATTGGCCGTACACGAGACAGAAGGCTGTGGACAGACATGATCACCAACGCCACACGGCATGGACTATGACGTTTGTGTCACGACAGCCTAATTATTAAATATGTCATACAATATAGGGCTCTTCACATGCCAAAAGATGGCTATCATGCTGCTGTCTGACTTTCCCAGCGCATTCCTCAGTTGAATGTTTTCTTAACTGGAGACAATGGGTGTTTCCCTTGAAATCTGTCTATCCATTCATACACTCCATGAAAAAAAATGTCTTCATACAGAACCATAAGACTGATAGATCCTCACGACCCTAACAAGAGGTATCGTTTAAGAGCAAGTTTGTGTCGTAAAATTTTTCATTGTTTATGTACTCGGCTCGCGATGAAGGTGGAATTCTGCAAGAGGGCGTCTGATTGGTCTGGAACTCTGGGAGTCAGAACGACCCCAGTATAAAAGGCCCCGCACAGGTAGAACTGGCCTTTTCCGTAGTCCACCACACTGAGTGACCAGGCGCCAATGCCTATTGCAAATGTGTGTTTAGTAGTTAGACCCTGAAGTTTTGCAGTGGTATGTAACCATAATTAATTTGTTTTATATTATTTTTTAATATTATTTTTAAGTTTATATGTCATGTATAGCTTATAGTATTTTGTTTATTTAAATGTATGAAAGTATAATAATAATGAAGTGATTATCGAACTAATAAGATTTAAAATATAGCTAATCTTATACTGATGCCTAGCTTTAATCTTTAAGTTAATGATTTCTCTAGCAGTAACTAAAATTAACAAAAGAAATCTGTAAACTCAGCTGCAGAGAATGGAGTTCAGAACTCTCCCCCAGCTCGCGTGAGTTACCTGTTCTTGAAGAAAATGGCGCAGATTGATCGGGACTTCAAGAAGTTAATATTTACAAGAAATAAGTGGGGGAACAATTTATGATACACCGGTTATAAATTTTGCTATCTTACGCTTTATGTCACATGACAACTACATATTAATATCTCTGCGAAGAACAGTTGTTACATGTTTCTTTAATTAATTTATCCGTTTGTAACATTTATAACTTAAACAGGAGCGAAAGTGTAGATAGAATACCCAACAACTAGGGACCAGAGTACCAGCATGAAAGTACTGCCATAACTATGATCAGGAATCCTGGTAATCAGGATAGCAACAGAGAAATTATTGAATATTAACCCTGGTATACAGCCTGTGGAGCTATTGACAAATGCACAATCAATACTTGGGGCGTTCAAATGTGGTGGAAAATTGTCAGTACCAAGGACACTACTTTCTGAACTAGGCAGCCAGCGCAAGGCCACCAAACAGTGGATACCTTCTCACCGTGGTGTACCCGGAAAGGAAAGTGATCAACTCAGGAAGGGGCAATCGAACTTAGTGTGCCTCTTGCATAACCACAAAAATTCCAGATGGTCAAATCAGAGGGCCATCAACACCATCTTTAGTCGATTACCACTTTATGGACAGTCAAGAAAAAAAAAATCAATGTGCACCTCAGAACAGAACACTATATTACGCAACCACATGTATACAAGATCCATTATTGCGAATCAGCCACTTGCACATGTGGATTGGCGCCGTAGACAGCTGTGTCCGTTCATACATTAGGATTGCTGCGTCCTTTACACCCAAGGATTGCTATGTCCGTTCACACCCAAGGATAGCCGGGTACGTTCACACTCAAGGATACTGCGTTGTCATGAACCCCATTGGCTACTCTAACAGACAATCGTGGATGTGGTATCATGGCAGAACTTTACGAATAACACAGCATCACTGGTAACACAATGTAATAGTTTAATGTAGAATCATATCAAATTGATGTCAAGTTGCCCACCAACCCGTCTTGCAGAGATTACTCTGTTGAGTAGTATCATTAATTACTTGAACAGGCCGCACCGTCTTCTACACAACTCAGACATTGGTGGTGCTTGATGGTCCTTCGGGACACTACTTCTAACTACGCCACAACTGTTAATCAATGACAGTATCTTCCTATAACAAGACATGCCTGTACATTTTCCACTCAATATTCTAAATATTCTTCTTATGATGCGGTGACGGCACTGACGTAAAGTGTCCTTGTCTAAAACAAATGGCTCAAGAGAGCGCTATTTATATTCGTTGTTTAAAGAAAATAAAGCTGTCAATGCAGAATAAATTAATATTGTTGGTTGTCATCTCCTTTTTAACTGTTACAAATATGTCTACGACTTAATTGTTCAATTAGATTTCACTACAACTATTTCTGTACTTAAAAACACTACTGATCTCTGTTGAAGCTTAACCCTGAGTGTCCGAACTATTTTAAGCCATTTTAGCGCTCGCCGTTTTCCCGTGTTTCTCCCACGGCTTGCCGTCCTTGGCACGATTGAGCGAACATGAACTTGTGACCTTTCATCTTAATGTCTTTACCTGCTCTTCTGATCTAGTTGTCTTTGAACTCAAAGTGTATTTTGTTCCTAACCAACACTGTCATACATTTATACACACACCTGCGTATACATTCACGCGTACTTTAAAGTATGTGACATGTGTCCATTCATACCCACGAACAGATTGGCTGTTGACATATGATGGCTGTTGACATATGATGGCTGTTGGCATATATTGTTATACATGATGAATGTTGACATATATCGTTGATCATATTGCATGCGTGCTTGCTTGTGTTCGCTGGCTGTGATCTCCAACGTGAATTCCTGTATGTCGGATGAAGGCATACTGTTGTCCAACATCAGTGCGATGTCATACAGGACCTGAGGTTTGCGTGAGTATCCGTTGTCCCATGTCTGGCTTATTGGTGTGCAGACTGGTGGTTCCTCGCCGTACAGGCAGACACTCTCTGACTTCGGAGGAATCGGCGATCCTATTGACTTTAGCCAGGACCCCGAAGGGACCTGTTGCCCAAGACGCTCGGCGAGGACGCGTCAATAGGTCTTGGTCAGTATATAACCCGGCCCTGGTGCCCCGGAAACACCTCTGCGTCCCATTGATCATATTAATATGTTAACTTTACGTGGTGGCTGTTGACATATATGTTTGATCATATTAACATTTTAACTCCAAACGATGGCTGTTGACACACGCCAGAGCTTCAAATGAAAACCTTAAAAGTGTGATAGGAATTACAATAACCATACCATTTGTTTTGTAACCTGTCAGTATTGTTAAGGATGTCAAGTGTTAAGCACATGGCATCACAGTGCGACGAACACGGTGACGTCATAAGGACAGTTTAAAGATGACGGCCCAATTTTGACATGCACCAAAGAAGGGCAGCATTCTGTTATCCTTCTGTTGGTCAGTGAAGGAGAGATACGCAAAGAAATGTATCGGCGAATGAAGGTCCAGTATGGTGATGCATCTCTATCAGTCCAGCAAGTGCATGAGTGGAGTAGGAAGTTTCAAAACGGCCTGACTTCTGTGTCACTGTTCCCGACCGGGTCAGGCACACCGAGTAGTGACACCAGATTCGTTTCTAAGGGAATCCAAACACTTTATCGGCACTGTTGAACACAGTGGTGACTACATCAGCATATATTTAAAAGAAAAAAAAAAACAGCAACACTTAGGTCTTCATTTGAAACTGCCTCGTATATTGTTGTACATGATGGATGTTGATATATATCATTGATCACATTAACATGTTAACTCTACATAACCTGTTGAATCATCCGTGCTTATTTTAGCATGTTAACTCAACATAATCATTGAAACATCGGTGATTAGTTTAGATTTTAGCACTTGATAGTTAACTTCAACACTTACAACATGTAATATTAATTCTATATGATAAATGGTGTTCACATATTTCGCTGATCACTTTAACATATTGACACCACTTGTAACTTTATTTAATAGCTATTAATTGTGAATTTGTCATATTTAATAGCTATTAATTGTGAATTTTTCAATTTGACAAAACGCAATATGACGTAATAATAATTCTACAAGAATATTTTTGAAATATATCTGTGATCACTTACAGATGTAACACTACAAGGTAACTAATGAAAGATGATGATCAAGTTAACATGTCAATATATGATCTAACTCTACATGATGGATACTGCATTGCATTACTTCATGTTAAAACTACAATATGAGATGTTACTCTACATGATGGATAGTATTGAAACATGTCATCACTTTAGCGTCTTAACACCAGCTGATGCAATGTTGCAATGTTATCTCTTAATGATTGTTCAAACATGTCATTGTTCACTTGAAATGTTAACACATTCTGGGGTGCTAATTATACATGATGGCGACTGAAGCATAGTTAGTTAGTTAGTTAGTCGCAGTTCCAACTTCACAGCAACGGGTCGTCCCCATTATGCTCCGTTCCTGTGCCAGTGAATATCACACTGAAGCATGTCGATGACAACTAAGACATGAAAACTACATGCAGATATCCTAACGGATGGTGGTAAAATTGTGTCGTTCACCACTGTAAGATGTTAACACTACACAAAGAAATACTTTAACACTACATAAACGATGCTAACCTTACAAGACTGATGGTGTTGAGAAACACGTCGTTGATCACGTTAACACTACATATTTCAGCACAGAAGTCATAAACAAAAGGTTGCACTATTTATAGCCTGACATTTTTCGCTACAACTCGTTAGATGCATGTTGCATAGTTAATATCATGAACTAAATAGATAGATCTTAGTTTGACTGAAATGCATATTTAGTCACTGAACTGTTTAATGTGAATTGAAGTAATTGTTTATTGTTCGTCGAATAAATTATCTTGTATTTGTTAACGCTACATGATGGATGTTAAATCATGCCGTTGACTGTAAAATGTTAACACACCTTGAAATGCTAATTATAATTAGTAGATATTGAAACATGTTGTTAATGCCTTTAACATGGATTTAACAATAAGAGATGCTAATTCTACTACCGGCATATTGTCGTCTTGACAGACGTTAGTTATGTTCCCTTGTTTTAAAAAAAAAATTAAAAAAAAAGACATAACCCATGGCGGGGACCAGGCATGGAGTTATACCTCTCCATAGTACAAAGCCTGGGCTGAATTGAAAACCATCCATAGCATTATAGAATGCCCTGAGTGCCGTGATGACGGTTCTTGACTCAACTCCGCTGTGAGAGCAAGATTGCTCATCATTATTCTCTACTGTTACTCAACAATAGTATTAGCTACTTCTGCGTCATCGTCTACATTAATTCATATGCGTGATATCTAATGGAGACTGTCTTGAATCCAGGATTTCGTGTGGTTGAAGCAACATGTTGTAAGGGTTTCTGACAGTGGTGAACTAACATCAACCATGCTCACATCCTTGGTGACTACCCCCCCCCCCTCCCCTCCCTCAGGGGTTAGTTCTTTTTATGGATTGCTATCTTTGTTTTGTCTTTTTCTCGCTTACGATGTCAAGGAAATGGGACGCCTTCACGAGTATGAGCTGTTTGAGAATTCAAAGCAACTCCCTCGTGAATCTACAAGGACTGCGATGAAGAACTCAGCACGTTCTGGTAATCAGTTAACTCAGATGAGGTAATGAGAGTATCTCCCTCGTAAATGTGAGCGGTTCCAGAAGGCCGTGCATTTAGTGCGTTCTCGTATCCACCTCGTCCATAATCCTCGTCAATAATATCGTAGCCAGCTTCTGACTCAGGGCTTGCTTCACTCCTATGACCCGAATGAGGCAATGATACCACAGCCGGTATCTCTGGCATATTACTTGCGGCTATACTAGGTTGGGCAGCAAGATCTCCATTGTAGTTAGCGTCTGTATGAGATGGTCTGTAGTTAGTGTCTGTATGAGATTGTCTAAGACCGATACTACTTGCGTGCCTCTTGATCAGTTTCATTCGTCTGTACATAACACCAACAACAATAATAAGTATGACAGCCAGGCTACAGACTACTCCAATAATGATGTGGAGTTGGGTATCAGGAGAGCTGTTCCTAGAACTGGTGTTGGCGATATCTGCAGCACCGGAAGAGTTGGTTGTAGCTTCTGACGTGTGGTCTGATGGTAGCCTGGATGTCACGCTTGGGTGTGAGCTGGGTTTTGTGATGTGTACATCTGGTGTATACACAGTTGTAGTTGTACACACTGGGTCACAATATTCAAATCTATCTGTCGTATTATTAAGTACAAGTTTTTCATTTGAATACGTCCATAGTAAATATACACATTGATTGTCACATATCGAGGAGCCTTGAAGACGGAAAGAATCACATTTATCTTTTCCACACTGACTTGTGTTGTATCTTGTACACTTGAGTACATCTACACTCTGGTTATACAGACAAGTAAAATAACTCCGATCCAAATGAGCTGTCCTAAAAGGCGTGACACTCGTGGCCTTATAGTTTATCGCTTGTTTTCCAGGTCTCTCAAACAAGGTATGTACATTACACTGTCCATTATCTGTATCCCTCATACAGTCGTACAATCTGTAGAGAAGTGAGAACGTGTGGATAAACCGTTGAATACATATTAGATTTTAGATATAAAGAACCATGTAAATACACACAAAGATATCTTAAAATAGTCAACAAGAGATGCTTAGATTGTTGTAATACTCCAAGTCTCTAGTTTAATTAAGGGTGGACATTGTCTTGCATTGATCGCAATCAGGCTGGTGTAGACGGTTTTCGACACTTCACTGCAAAGTTCGATGTCGCTAGAACATTATTCATGTTTATAGGTTTCCCTAGAACATTATCATGCTTACAGATTTCACTAGAACATTACCCACGTTTGCTGCTCCAACCAGATCAGTACCCGTGTGTGCAGGTTAAACTAGAACATTACTCATGTGTGCAGGTTAAAATAGATCATTACTCATGTGTGCAGGTTAAGCTAGAACATTACTCATGTGTGCAGGTTAAACTAGAACATTACTCATGTGTGCAGGTTAAACTAGAACATTACTCATGTGTGCAGGTTAAACAAGAACATTACCAATATGTGCCGGTTAAACTAGAACAGTACTCATGTGTGCAGGTTAAACTAGAATATTACTCATGTGTGCAGGTTAAACTAGAACATTACTCATGTGTGCAGGTTAAACTAGAACATTACCAATATGTGCAGGTTAAACTAGAATATTACTCATGTGTGCAGGTTAAACTAGAACAGTACTCATGTGTGCCGGCTAAACTAGAACAGTACTCATGTGTGCAGGTTAAACTAGAACATTACTCATGTGTGCAGGTTAAACCAGAACAGTACTCATGTGTGCAGGTTAAACTAGAACATTATCAATATGTGCAGGTTAAACTAGAACATTACTCATGTGTGCAGGTTAAACTAGAACATTACTCATGTGTGCAGGTTAAACTAGACCATTACTCATGTGTGCAGATTAAACTAGAACATTAATCATGTGTGCAGGTTGAACTAGAACAGTACTCATATGTGCAGTTTAAACTAGAACATTACTCATGTGTGCAGGTTAAACTAGAACAGTACTCATGTGTGCAGGCTAAACTAGAACAGTACTCATGTGTGCAGGTTAAACTAGAACATTACCAATATGTGCCGGTTAAACTAGAACATTATCCATGTGTGCAGGTTAAACTAGAACAGTACTCATGTGTGCCGGTTAAACTAGAACAGTACTCATGTGTGCAGGTTAAACTAGAACATTACTCATGTGTGCAGGTTAAACTAGAACATTACTCATGTGTGCAGGTTACACTAGAACATTACCAATATGTGCAGGTTAAACTAGAATATTACTCATTTGTGCAGGTTAAACTAGAACATTACTCATGTGTGCAGCTTAAACTAGAACATTACTCATGTGTGCAGGTTAAACTAGAACATTACTCACGTGTGCAGGTTAAACTAGAACAGTACTTATGTGTACAGGTTAAACTAGAACATTACTCATGTGTGCAGGTTAAACTAGAACAGTACTCATGTGTGCAGGTTAAACTAGAACAGTACTCATGTGTGCAGGTTAAACTAGAACATTACTCATGTGTGCAGGTTAAACTAGAACAGTACTCATGTGTGCAGGTTAAACTAGAACAGTACTCATGTGTGCAGGTTAAACTAGAACAGTACTCATGTGTGCAGGTTAAACTAGAACAGTACTCATGTGTGCAGGTTGAACTAGAACAGTACTCATGTGCGCAGGTTAAACTAGAACAGTACTCATGTGTGCAGGTTAAACTAGAACAGTACTCATGTGTGCAGGTTAAACTAGAACAGTACTCATGTGTGCAGGTTAAACTAGAACAGTACTCATGTGTGCAGGTTAAACTAGAACAGTACTCATGTGTGCAGGTTAACTAGAACAGTACTCATGTGTGCAGGTTAAACTAGAACAGTACTCATGTGTGCAGGTTAAACTAGAACAGTACTCATGTGTGCAGGTTAAACTAGAACAGTACTCATGTGTGCAGGTTAAACTAGAACAGTACTTATGTGTACAGGTTAAACTAGAACATTACTCATGTGTGCAGGTTAAACTAGAACAGTACTCATGTGTGCAGGTTAAACTAGAACAGTACTCATGTGTGCAGGTTAAACTAGAACAGTACTCATGTGTGCAGGTTAAACTAGAACATTACTCATGTGTGCAGGTTAAACTAGAACAGTACTCATGTGTGCAGGTTAAACTAGAACAGTACTCATGTGTGCAGGTTAAACTAGAACAGTACTCATGTGTGCAGGTTAAACTAGAACAGTACTCATGTGTGCAGGTTAAACTAGAACAGTACTCATGTGTGCAGGTTAAACTAGAACATTAACCCATAATTGTAGGAATCACTAGAACATCATTATCCATTTTAAACACAGTAGCCGCAAACAAACGTTTGCACGATTTATTGCCTGACATATTTCGCTGCGTCTCGTCAGGTTGACACTGCTGTTATGTATCTGTGATAGCGCCAAACCGATGCACCTTGGTGTCTACAACAAACCGATGCACGAGTTTGGTCTATCAAAGCCGTATTTGTCCTGGCCACCACCGGAACTCGGCTTAACAAAGGAATCGGAAGCCAGTTTTGTTTTAGCAGTCCTTTGTGCTGATGAGAGACGCGGGCAGCATGGCCTTCAGTCCAGTGCTGTTCTGTTGTTGTCAGGTGTGGGAACAATTCCCTGAGTTGATCTGTGTCAACTAATGTTGTGACAAAACTGTAAGTTTTAACTGATTAAGTTTAAAATGTTTAATTTAATAAATATTTGTATAATCGCAGCACACTGCCAGTTTACCAATTTGAAAGTGTTTGCATGGGTGAACAAAATTGTTAGGCGAGATGGTAGGAACAAAGAGATATAAATAGATAATATGAATAAGTATTACTAAAATGAGCTGTTCTACAGAAGGATTTAGTGTCCCTAAAGCTTTATGAAAATAACATGTAACACATAGAGATGTCAGCAATCAGACAATGGTGATGTGAAATATGTAGAATAGGTCATTGATGGTGGTTAAGTATCATAGAGACTGATGTCATGTCATGCCAGCCATGCTGGCACAAGATTATTTTGTTGGGAATTATTTTACATGGTTATCCTATGGCATTAATGTGTTACTGGCTAAATAGATATGTGGGAGATTCACCAAAATATACAATGTGTGGGGTCATAAATTAATTTATAGTAAAGACTGAAATAATGCCACGTGGTGCCATGCAGGCCATGTTGGCATGGAAGGGAGTAAGTGCTTGTGAGGTTGCTAGAAATGAAGGTTACTTAACAACAGAGCGGTGAGAATCATATGTGTATGTGTATACAGCAGCAAGATATGTTTACAGGATTATTCTGTGACAATGGTGAGCATCACATTGGATGTTTGGTCAAGTGTTGGGTATGAACACTCCAAAGCAACAATGAGTAGGGGAAAATAACCATAATATATGTGTAATATTTATAACATGTGTAAAGCAGGGAAGGGTACTTACATGTTATATGTGGCAATGATGGGTTAATGGTTAAGCTATGTAGTTAGGACATGTAGGTAATAAATAGAAGTAAAGGAAATAATGTGTTGAATTGTAGGGACGCCATGCAGATTGATAGCTACTAGGCGTAGGAAATAATGCATCTTAATACGCGGGGTGCGTATCAGCAATCATAGTGCAATCGTAACTGCGAATGAAGTGTGGCTGTATTGAGGGAGAACAGGCAGGTGCATCTGGAACTGATATTGGTAAAGGGGTTTCTTATTTAGCATTGAAGTCTGGTGTCACATCTGTTACCAGAATGCAGTAGTGTTTGTGCTAGTGTATCAAACTGGGAGTTTTATGTGTAGTAAAACAGGGTGATTGTTTTACCAGGGGAAGGATGTGATTTATTGCTACGTACCACCTTTCGCAAAGATATATCCACTTGCTATGTGACATGAAGCGTAAGATAGCAAAACTTATAACCGGTGTATGATAGGAAGAATGGTGGGGAACAGAGCGCACAACTGTACATTTGCTGTCCACTCACAAATAATATTACACTGATTGTGTTGGGCCTTGAATAACACTTATTGGTCATTAGTGTGTAATAATGACATAATATATATAATACACTGTTTATTATATTAGTACTAATGTTCTGTATCCTGCCATGGACATTGTTGTGTTTGGATCCTGTCTCATATGAATGAGGCACTCTGGCCACTATTTGGTGTACTTTCACTTAGTAATATTGTGTGTTTATTTTATGAGCTATCTTAGGGGCATCAGAGAGTCCCTAAATGAGTTCCTGTGTAATACATGTTTATCTTTAACTTTCTGTGAAGGTTGTGATTCACCCATGTGCAAGTGTTGCATTTGCACATTCTACAAATATGGTTATTCCTGTTTCCTTTACTTTTCATAGTTAAACATGTTTTACCTGTTGGTTATTAATTTATAATATCATGCGGTAATGTGTGTGATGTCATATTGTTGTTGATATCCTTTATCAAAACATGGACATTGCAGGAGCAGTGTGTCCTATATCATATGGCATCCCTCATAAGTTTAGGTATTTAAATGACAGAAGATGGGGGAAAGGTGGTGCATTGGGTATTATGATTGTAGTGATAGCTATGGTGAGAGTGATCATTTGATGATTGTGATGGTTTTATGTCGCGATGTATGTTATATGTCTGAGTTGTTGTCGGTGACTTAGGTTATAGCCTGTGTCCTGATTGTTGCTGGTGTCATGTGTAGAACTACCTCTGGTATGTTGATGTTGTCTAGCTGTCATCAGTACAAAGGTGTGTGTCCTTCTGATGCCATATTGAATTGCATACCCTATGTCTGCTGGATTGCTGTTGGTGCATTGGACTGTATTTATGTCCTCTAGGTACATGTTCAAATGGTGTTGTCCTGTTAGAGTCGTTGTACACCGGTGTAGCTGAGTTGTGTTCGGTGTTGATTTTGACAAGTTGATTAGTGTTGCTGTGTAACATTGGCATTTATGGGGGGTATTGTCAGCCTGTGCTGTTGGGGATGAGAAGTTGTGTTGGACCAGAGACCTGTAGGGAATGACCTCTCTGAATTGAAGACATTCTGTAAGTGAATGCTGGGCTGTATGGGGAGGTGGAGCAGGCTGAGGTTGTTGCATTAGAAGGTGTTCTATCCTAGCAATATCAAGTGTAATCTCATGACAGCAGTGGCACAACTGGAGAAGACAATAGTAGGTGATCTGATGATGCAGCATTGATTGCTGCATTTAACCATTAGAGATGTAGTCTCATGATAGCAGTAGTACAACTAGAGGGAATAGCAAAGTGGATAATTTGATGGAAGACATTTGTTATATGTAGGTTAATTCAAATGTTATATTGCATGTGCTCATTGCTTCATGTGTTTAATATGTTGCCTTTACCATGATAATCATAGATTGTGTTTTCCATTGTTACAGGAGCGGCTGACTAGTTAGTGTCAGCAGGCCTGGGTTCTTGGTGGGATAGTAAATTGTGTCACAACTCTTGTTTATGTCATGTCTTGGGGTTTATGTTGTGTAACCTATGTTTTTGTAGTGCCTTATTGTCTGTGCAGTGTTGCTTGTGTCAAAGTTCTTTATAGTGTCAGCCTAACCAGCTATTGCTTTGGAGCACCTGTGTTGTGGTACTTGGTGTACCCTGTTGTCTTAAGTGGTGTTGATTGGTTGGGGGTTACCCACTGTTGTTGTTTGATATATACAGTTGTCTGTTGTATCTGTAATTGAACATCCCTTATTGAATGCTTTATTCAATGTGTTCGAACACAAATTGTCACCAAGAATTTGTAGCAATTGATAAATAAAGAGCTATTTTTGTACTGTTTTTGATTCTGTTTGTTTAGTCTCTTTTAGTTTTTACAAGTCCACTATTTCTACTACAATCATCGCTTGGGCTCAAACATGGTGTTTCCTGTGAGAACATCTATAAAATAGTTTCTGCCTCTGTCTGAGATCTCGTATATCTTCTTATCTAATTACTATCCTCTTTTTTTGTTGGTTGAGGCGGTGTGAGGTTCTCTCTCTTTTCACTATTTTTCTTCTTTGGCCATAACGAAGTCAGAACTACTCTCTACCTCTTAGCACCGTAGCGAAGGAAGCATCAGTCTTTATGATTGTCTCCCTTTGTCTTTTACCATCGACTACATATCATATGAAGTGAATAAATGAATAATACCTTGGCTGGAATATTTAAATCAGTCGCCGGTGTAGTTTGAATGTGGAGCATTCATCGCAACGGCAATCGCAGTTTTAAAACGTCTTTCTGGTTGCGCAATATTGATAGAACCTCAGTATTTCTGAGCAATCATTTGTCATATATAACTCTACAGTATACATTTGACGAGATGCTCCGAAATATGTCAAGCAATAAATCCAGCAATCTTTTGTTCGTGACTTCTGTTAGGACTCAATGCTTCATATGTTGTTTGTCCATCAAGAATGATGATGACCATTCATTTCATCCATTGGGGTTGAAGGTGTGGAGCCATAAGTTATAAGATGGCTGGTAATGCCTATTTTCCCTCGAAATGTTCTTTGACAATGTGGGAAAAAAATTCTTGACGTCCCAGGAGGAAGATTTCCTGCAGTGGTATTTTTTCACAGCTCTTGCAGTCCTGTTTGCTTCACAACTGACTGCACCCTTGCGTAATGGTGTACGCCACGGATTTCGGTCTTTGGCAGCAGTCTCGCAAGTGTCGTGATGAATTCCAAAAGCTTCTAGTGAGATCTTCAGAGTGTGTTTAAAGCGTTTCCTCTGGCAGTCTTGCGAGCGTTTAGAACAGTGTTTCCCAACCTTTTTTGTGCTATGCCCCACGTAAGCCTTTCTAAAATTCTTATTCCCCCCTCCCCAACATATACATTATTTTTAATATTTAAAAATTGAAATGTTCACTAAAGAAACTTGAATGATAGGTTTTAGAAACAAATCACTAGGAAATTGTTGAGTAAACACAGTAAGTAAGTTTTCAAAACATATAATTAATTTAAGTTGCTTGTCCTTCACAGGACGTAGTTGTCAACCCTAGCATTTTTGCTGTTCGTGATACCTGGGCAAATTTTACGGTCAGTAGTTTGCCATTGCTTTCTGAACGACCGGCTCCTATACCTTTTTCGAAAAAAAACCAGCACCGCTGTGTTTCGAACCCGGGTATACGGGCTCACAAACCGCGTTCGCAAGCCCTTAACCATAGAGACCGAAACATATACTGGAGACGTTATTAGTTAATCGACAGATCATCCTCATTGCACATCGAACCATTCAGTCCATAAGTGCTCGGATCCCCTCCTCAGCAAATCCCGCAGCGTGTAGTGGCTAACGACACCAGTTCTGTGTTGGTTTATCAGGCTTCTTTGGCTTCCTGCGTAGTGTTCTTCTTTGGTCACCCGTCTTTTAATTTCCTGTTCTCGCAATCTGGCCATGGTTGTAGATTCACAGTCATCACTTGGTTCACGCAAAAGTCTCACTTCTCGTAGAGCATTCAGAATGTCGGCCTGGTCCATGGCGCGTCCGCCCTCCACAGTAGCATTACCTGCGAGCCTGTCAGCCCGCTCATTCCCTTGTACTCCCGCATGCCCTGGTACGAAGATGAAACTAATCTTTGCCAGCCGAGACCGCCACAGAGACCGCAACCATTCTCTTCGGATCCTCCCCCCCCCCTCATCTCTATCCTCTTGAGCATGTTCATTGAGTCGCTAAAGAAACATGCCCTAGTGAATGTCTGTGTCTCGAGCCATGTTATTGCTTTACTTACTGTCATGACTTCCATAGTCTGGCTATTTGTGGTCTCAACAAAAGCACCAGAGTCCTCCTTCACAATTCTCCCTCCGGCCTGAACCGTAAAAGCCCATGAGCTTCTCATATGTCGTACGACCGACCCATCTGTGTAAATGACAGCATCACCGTCTAGCGAATTCTCAAAAATCAACGCTTGTACTTCAGCCTCCACAGCTGCCGGGTTTTCTTGTCTGCATTTTCTGTCTAGTTGGATGCAAACTGAAAAAGGATGTGCAAAAATCAGTTGGCACTTGTACCCATTCCTCGCCAGGTTCTATCTAATTCCTCAAGTGAACACACCTGTTGAAGAATGTCTTCGGCTTGACACATCCACGACCGTCCTCTTTTTAACCTGTTACCCTTCACCTTCATAATTTCACTATGCAGTGGATGTTGTGTGTTTGCGTTAATTCTGAGGTAGGCGCGAGCTCTGCAGACTTGTATTCTCTCTTCAATGGTTGGAAAATCATGAAGGTAGCGCATCGCCCTGGAGAACTGAAATTCAAGTGCAACAATATTTTAATGAAATATTTTTCTATATTATTTTAATTATTAGTACTTATTTATTATTTAAATTTAATGAGATCCATGCGCTTGATGCTTGCTGCAAAGAGATTTTATGTCAGGTTCCAATTTAGTTAACAAAACGGGCAGACTTGAGACTAAAGTTATATCCAGCAGATTTATTCCATTTTCGAATTTCCCCCATTAACAATCGAATTGCCCCCCTGTGGGGTGTGGGCCCCACGTTGGGAAACACTGGTTTAGAGCGTTGAGTTTATGCTTCATACAGAAACAGACGCAACATAGATTCTTTAAGGACACAGTAAATTGCATACCTTTGAAACGTGTCGTTGTAGAAATTCACATATCGAGCGGTAACACTTGTCGCCTCCAGTCTAACATACACGGACACTGACTCTGAGCCTACATAGCTGACAGTCAGTTCAGCTAGCAAACGGATGGTCAGTACATATGCTTTGATTAATCGCATTATTTCATTTAGAATCTGCAACAAATTTTTTTAAAAACAAGTACATATTCAATTGTCCTAACAATAGTAATATCAAGTATATGCCAATGTTAACAATGGCAAATATATGGGCACAGTGTACGTTGTAATTGTTCTGCAGCTCTTGCTACTATTTGAAATGCTATTACTCAACCATTTGACCAAAGTTGATGAAATTTTAAACAAGAGACATGTAATTTTAATTTTAGAAATTTGTCATTTGGTTTGCTTTTTGTCGTATACACAACCAGCTTAACTGTTTATACTACATAAATTTACAATGACTTACTTTCCGATTTGACTTGTTTCCACTATTTTATTTTTGTTTGTGATGGGTTTGGGAGGGGGGTACAGAACCTTTTCAGAGCCCAGTGAAACTAAACTTCCTTCCATCAGGTCTACAGAGGGATGAGAGCTGACATTCTGAGTTCGAACCGTCGAAATTAAATTAGTTGTATGTTCTTTACAGGACCTCGCAATCATCCCACATATTGTTTGGTTGTGTGTGATTTACTCTGCAATGTGTGCGTTTGGTAATTTTCCATTGCTTTCTGAACGACCGAAGCCCATAGTATCGACACAAAGGGAAGGTGATCATCTTTGAAATAGTCGCGGCGGATTTCGAACCTTTTGCAGTAAAGATGTAGAGATATAGTTTATTGAGAAGCTATTCGTGGGAGTGACTGGCCCATTAGTGTGGGTAAGGAGCAAGGAGCACGCTGTCATATGCGTGGAGGGACGAGAGTTCGAAACCTGCGTTCGTCGCACATCAACAGATGAAAAGACTGACCACTTATTCCTTCATGCACTACGTCTACAGAATGTAATGACCTTATCACATCATTGGCACTTAACAGGAAAAGCCAGCATGAGAATGGAGATGAAGGCGGTCACGGCGGTATTTTGTTGGTTACAGGAGAACACTGAAGCACATATTCTCTTCATCATGGACTCAAGGAGTATGCTTAGTAAGGTGGAGAAAGGAATGCTTCGTGTGGAATGGCTCACCTCGCTTCAGAGATCACAGATTGTGAGAATTATATAGATATTCAGTCCTGCCCATGCAGGAGTGCGGGGGAAATGAACAGGCTGATGGGCTGGCAGGTAATACACCTCTTGGTTTATAGATTACTTATTGGCAAGGGAGAGGTGTTCATGCACCTGTGAGACCAGGTGGAGAAGGCAGGGGAACAGATTGAGAACCCGCATGTGGAAAGAATTGGATTGCAGGCATCGACAGGGGTTCTAGAAAAATCTCGAAACTGAGAGGGAAAACCAGGTGAACTTTCAATCATATAGCGGTGGGAAGGATTAGTATTACGACTCTTCGTTGGCTGTTGAATGAGGGGACGGAGCACGTATGGGAATGTCCTGAGTGCAGTGAAGTTGGTTCTAAGCTCAACTTAACTCCTCCTTGCATTCAGATTTGTAGAATGTAATGGCCCTATCACATCACAGGCACACAGCAGGATACTAACTGGGGACATTACATTTTACAAACTCTATATGGCTCAATTTCAAGGACATAAGAAAACAGTGCTTGCTTTCACTTGTAGTTAACGGACATCTCGACCCTGGCGTCAAAAGTACAGAAGTTCCCCTCCACAGAAAACGAAACGAGGACAGTCAAATTTGGATCCCTTTGAGAGATGACCTAACCAGATAGTTTGGAAATGTTATGTTTGTAAAGAAATAGTGACGTTATGAAAAATTTTTGACTGAAAACTAACAATCATCATCATCATCATTCTCCTAATTTGCTGTCAAACGTTTTGGGGAGAAATAGTTGACGCTGCAGCGCCCAAGAAAGCAATTATTAAGTGTACATAACGTATAGCAAAATCTAACCCGGTGAACAGATAAGTATGGAGATAATCGGAAAATCAATCAATCAATCATGTGCCATGCCGGAAAGCGTGGGCGGTCATGATTCGCCATTTAACTCGGTCACCAGTGTCGTGGATCAGCTCAGTGTTCCTGTCTTGTCCATGCCATGTGGTCAAACCATCCAGATATTTTCCTCTCGGTCTTCCTCTTGGTATTCCTCTTGGTCTGTTCCATTCGATTTTGCCAGTAGTCACTAAGTTCTCTAATCCAGTTCTTCTAATAAAATAGCAATAATGAAAACAAAGCAAATACTAAAATAATGTTGAACAAATGCTAAAACAATAAGCTAAACCATAACACAAAGAAATAGGCGTTTCGATCTTAGTGATCTTCCTCAGGGAGAGCACAAACAAATCTAAAGACAAAATGCAGTTAATAAACAAATGCTTAGCATAACTTACCTTAGCCCGAGATTAACGTAAATCTAAATGTTCACCAAACAAACTGTGGGATGTCTTAACTTGTTTGTTCTATAGACAGCGGTTGTACTATGTAATATTATAAATGTACAATGCTAACACTCGTCGGTATTTGCTTATTTTAGGACCAGGAAGTGAAATGGAACTATTTTGTGTAAGTTAGAGTATATGTAACAAGTAAACGTATTTAAGAATGTGGGTATGTTGACACTAGTAGATAGATTATTAAGGAAGTTACACGTAGATAGTCCAGGAAATAGCATTTCACAATATGATTTTTTTTTTTTTTTGCAATGTATCTTGGTCAATCCACGTGAGTTAAAAATTAAGAGCTATATTGAGCAAACCATGATATACGGAAGCGAATAATGGATAATTAGACAAGTGAGGGATTACGTGGAAGCTAAGGAGTTGTGGTTTTATAGAATAGCCCCGTGGACGGATAGAAAGCGCAATGAAATCTTGATAGAAAAACTCACTAAGAAAACCAGTTATTCACATCAGAAGACAGTACACATTCCTCGGGTATGCAATAAGAAGGGGAAAGCTGGAGTGTCGTCACAACAAGAACACTGGTGGGGAGAAGAGGCAGGGGAAGACCAAGGGATAAGATGGGGGACAGAATGACATGGCATAGGGTAACATTAGTGTCAGAAATGACAGCACGCAAGACAGAAGGTTGTGGACAGACATGATCACCAACGCCACACGACATGGACTATAAGAAGATTGGCGGTTCACGAGACAGAAGGCTGTGGAGAAACATGATCACCAACGCCACACGGCATGGACTAAGATCATGTGTCATGACAGCCTACATATTAAAATCAGTCTACATATTAATATCAATGTCATGCAATAGATCTTCATATTCGAAAAAAATTGCTATCATGACTGTTGTCTGACTTTCCCAGCGGAAACCAGTCTTCGATGTTTTCTTAACCGTAGACAACGGGTGTTTCTCTTGAAATCTATATTGTACACTCATTCATACACTCCATGACTAAAATGTTTCCATACTGAACCATAAGACTGATTGATCCCCACGGCCCCAACATGGGGTATCGCTTAAGAGCCAGTTTGTAGTAAAATTTTTCATTGTCCATACTCTCCCAAAATATGTGTAATTATTCATGTTGCTTAATAACTTTCTGTCGTAGTTTTTCTTTTATTTCTTAAACAATTTAACGGTACTCTTCTTAATTTTCTGAATTAATCCTTACCTTTTTTTCTTTGTCATGGACAAACTGTGCGAACAATGTATAAGATAGCACTACATGTTTATAATCTCTTAGGCAGATTTACGTTTTTTTCTTAATTTCTCGGGCAATCTAACTGTCGAAGAATGTAACTTTACCATTTTTTTTGTTTTTTTAAATCTCTCGAATAATCTAACTATGCGAACAATGTAACTGTACGCTTCTTAATCACATAAACATTTTCTATCTAGGTTTTTTATCTGTTGATCAATTTAACCGTACGTTTTATTGTCTGAATTGGAAACAAATAGGTATACTAAACTCCTGCGAGAAGAAACGTACTAAACATCAACAACGTTGCACATACCTTCCAAGGAGATCCATCGTATCGCGAAATACAGGTGAAAATTCGAAATCAGAAGCACTCAATAAGTATATAAAATGAATTTTTTTTTTTTTTCTCTCCCATGACCAGAATGTGGCAATGTAGCCACACTCGATATACCTGAAATATTTCTTGTGGCAATGCTTGCTTGGGCAAGACCTCCAAGACCTCCGTCTTTATGAGATGGTCTAGTACCAGTGCTTCTAGCGCGACTCTTGGTTAGTTTCCTTCGTCTGTACATAATGCCAATAATAATAATAATAATAATAATAATAAGTACGACATTGACAATCACGCTACACACTACTCCAATATTAATGAAGAATTGGGTATCAGGAGAGCTGTTCTTAGAACAGGTGTTGGCGATATCTGCAGCACCGGAAGAGTTGTGGGTTGTAGCTTCTGACGTCTGGTCTGATGGTAGCCTAGATGATGGCTACTGATGGTAGCTTGGGTGAGAACTGGGTTCTGTGCTGTGTGCAGTTGGAATGTACACAGTTGTAGTTGTACACACTGGGTCACAATATTCGAAGCCATCTGTCGTACTGTTAAGTAAAAATGTCTCATATGAATACGCCCACATTAAATCTACACATTCATTATCACAGATCGAGGAGCCTTGAAGATGGAAAGAAACACATGTATCTTTCCCACATTGAATTGTGTTGTATCTTGTACACTTCACTACACTTACACTCTGGTTGTACAGACAAGTAAAATAACTTTGACCCAAAGGAACTGTCCGAATAGATTGGACATCTTTGGCCCACCGGTTTAGTATCTCGTTGGACAGTCTTCCACTCTCATACACGGTTTGTACATTACACTGTCCATTATCTGTATCCTTCATACACTCGTACAATCTGCAGATAAGTGAGAACATGTGTATAAACCAGCATGAAATGCTTGGATGAGTTTAATACTCAACTCAGAGCTTTAACACTTAAGTCTGACACACTGACATTCAAGATGTCTAAAGGTGGAAGGTGTCTAGCATCTATCGCAGTCAGGTTGGTCAGGACGGTATTTCAGACTCCACTAAAAAGTACCATGGCGCTAGAACATTATTCATGTTCACATATTTCATTAGAATATTACCCAGATTTACTGCTCCAAACAGAACATTACCCATATTTACCTTAAACTAGAACACTACCCACTTATGCAGGTTAACATACATTACTCATGTATGCGGGTTAACGTAACACAATACTCGTGTGCGCAGCTTAAAGTAGAAAATTATTCATATGTGCAGATTAACGTAGATCATTTTTCATGTGTGCGCATTAACGTAGAACATTACTCGTGTGTGCAGCTTAAAGTATAAAATTACTCATGTGTGCGGCTTAAAGTAGAACAATACTTATGTGTGCAGCTTACAGTAGAACATTTCCAAAGTGTGCAGGTTAAAGTAGAACATTACCCACGTGTGCAGGTTAAAGTAGAACATTACCCACATGTGCAGGTTAAAGTAGAACATTACCCACGTTTGCAGGTTATACTAGAACATTACCCACGTGTGAAGGTTATACTAGAACATTACCCACGTGTGCAGGTTAAAGTAGAACATTACCCACGTGTGCAGGTTATACTAGAACATTACCCACGTGTGCAAGTTAAATAGAACATCACCCACGTGTGCAGGCTAAAGTAGAACATTACCCACGTGTGCAGGTTATACTAGAACATTACCCACGTGTGCAGGTTAAAGTAGAACATTACCCACGTGTGCAGGTTATACTAGAACATTACCCACGTGTGCAGGTTATACTAGAACATTACCCACGTGTGCAGGTTATACTAGAACATTACCCACGTGTGCAGGTTATACTAGAACATTACCCACGTGTGCAGGTTATACTAGAACATTACCCACGTGTGCAGGTTATTCCAGAACATTACCCACGTGTGTAGGTTATACTAGAACATTACCCACGTGTGCAGGTTAAAGTAGAACATTACCCAAGTGTGCAGGTTATACTAGAACATTACCCAAGTGTGCTGGTTATACTAGAACATTACACACGTGTGCAGGTTAACAAAACATATCACACACATCTTCCCACAAACACACACATCCCAGTGGAGACATATAGAGATGGTCGACAGTATGACATGGCATGGTATAACAGTGTCATAAATCTGAATGGCAGACGCGAGATAGGCTATGCACAGACATGATCACCAACGCCGCAATGCTTGGAGTATAAGATATGTGTCATGATAGCCCAATATTAAAATCAATTTCATACAATATAATCATCCAGTGCCTTACCGGCTGGCGTGGGCGATCATGCCTCTCCACAAATTGATGTCTCCAACGTCATGAATCAATTCGTGTGTTGACTCTCTTCCGTGCCATGACACAAGACTGTCAAGAATCTTCTCACGCTGTCTTCCGCTATCTCTTTATCTACAATTATTTCCAGTTGTCACATTTTCAAGTTTTTGTCTTCTAATAACGTGGCCAAAAACCTATGACTGCCTTTTTCTGATGTATGTGGTAATGTTTCTTTGCAACTCAGCTTCTCTTTAAACGTCATGATTGCTCATTTTGGCTGTCCAATTAATTTTCAGCATTTCTTCTATAAAATATCTCCAAAGCTTCCTGGAATTTTTTCGCCTGCTTACAATAAAGGGATAATATCCCTGAATATGGTACTTTCCAAGCGGAATCATTTGTCTTGAACATTTGTTTCTTAATCGGAAACAACGTGTGTTTCCTTATGAATTCGTTTTCTTTCCACTTATATTTTCAACTGACTCGAATATGTAGATACTTGATCACCAGACGGATTGATCCGAGCCATCCCTAGATTACCACTAGAATATGCGTGATCGTGTTCTAGTAAAAACTTATCATTTATTTATTTATTTATTTATTTATTTTATTTATTTATTTGGTCATTCAACTGGATCGTTTGGGACTAAAAAATGTACGGGTTGCGTATTGGAATTGCCGTAGTGCAAAGCAACGAGGTCCAATACTGGAAAACTGGTCTACGATTTTGATGTCCTGATGTTATAAGAACTTTATACAACCTCTAAAGTGCCCTGGCTATATATGTTACATCAACCCAACTGGGCAGGGAAGACATGGACAGGCGCTGGTGGTCAAGGACGGTTTACAGCATTCAATACTGGATATGAGTGGGTGGGGTCAGGAGAGTAAAGAGTTGCAGGGAATGCGGATACAAATCGGCCGATACAGCTGGAACCTGATAAATGTATATGTAAGTGGGGAATCTTGCATAAGCAGAGAGAGAGAGAGAGAGAGAGTTGGGACTGGTTGAAAGGTTCAGTGGACACTCCAGGTACCAGGTATCTGATATGTGGTGACTTCAACGCCCGCGCCAAGGAATGGGACAGGTCGGGAGAGAACAGACAGGGTACTGCTCTTGCTGAGGCTTTGCTTGGGACGGGACACCAACTAGGCTAGCAATAAGACCGGGGCACCCTGCCACGGCCATCGACCTGGCACTTGTATCCCAAGAGGCGGCATCATATATAAAATGGTGCGTCCTTGGAGACCATGGAAGTAACAACATCCCCTGTTCTGTGCTGATACCTAAGTCAAGCACATTAAGGGCTATAAGAGCTCGCATTGCATTCAGTTATGATCGCGACCACTCTTCGCTCTTGGGGCGCCTTAGATCACAGATAAGATCTAAGCCAACAAGAAGAATCTTCACCCAACCACCGTGGTGGACACCTGCCATATAGTGAGTGCAAACAAAAATGACGTCATATAGATTGGAGAGAAATCCTCGACGCCAAAATACGATAAAAACTAAGGGACGCGTTGGAAACAACAAAAACATCACAGAGCGATTAGGGCAACAACGGTAGACTTGCGGGGACATGGAACCAAGTAGGCAGTGCAAATTTTAAGAGTGAAACATTGGCGTGGCTATGGATCAGAGTTGGCATAAAGACTAGTGGCTGGAGTTATAATAGCAGTGACGAACATGCTACAAGATATTGATTGCCACAAAAGTAACGAACCTGCAGGCAGAGAAACTAGACAGATTGTACTTAGAGCGGCGAGACGAACACTGACTGAATGAACAGAAGATCGTCTGCGGACGAATAGAAACAAGGTTTGTCTTCTATTCATGCATATTCATGTGAAATATACTTAAGCCCCGCCCTGGTGTCACAGGCTCTTAATGAATATTGAATTGTAATGTTTAATGAAGCAACGGGTGTACGTTGGAACAAACAAACAGCATTATTTATTATTCAAAGCTCAGCATCTACTTCATCCATCATTTTCAGAGTTACGGCTCCAATTGCTCTATTTGTACAGTTCTTTGAGCCAGAAGGAATTAGATGCTGTGACATGTTCGGTTGAGACAGAGGACCTAGTTAGTAGTGTTCTCTGGAGATATATCTTGAATAATAAATATACAAGATAAAGGATATGATTTTGCACGTTTTCGTCTAGAGGTCTCTTAAATGAGTTAATCATTCCCGCAATAGCCTTTTTGGAGAACCATTTTTCTTTGGCTCAACCCCCACTGTGAGACCACTATGTATCTACACAGAAATTTATAAAAGAAGTAAAATAGTTCACTCAAGGCCAGAGAAGATCTGAACTATTAGCGCCTGTACAACTGAGGATCCCTCTCACTCAACATAGTGTTGTCAGTGTGCTATTCGTCCGTCACATTAGATCTTGCTTTAGTTATTTTGTCAGTGTGACCTATATCAGTTTGTCCAATTTCTCTAGACTGTAGGATTCAATTCTTGTAGACAACTCAACAATAACTGTACATAACATCTGTTGAACAAGACATCTACATGACAGGTTCTTGACAAAAGTGGAACATACATTCACAAGGAATGTTTACACCAACCATTGTACAAGACATACATCATGAGATACTTGACAACATCTATACAGGACTTTTCACAATATGTATAGCCAACCACAGCAACTTAAGACAGTCACCAGAGACAATACTTGACAGCAACTGTACAAGACATTCTCTTGAGACATGTACTTAAAACACTGATTCATTCAATACACTTTATTGAGCTGATGGTGAGTCGAGTGATGACCATTGTTTCATCTCCTGGCATGTCAACACCTCAATAATTACATTGAAAATGCATAAAATGTCACACATGCATGTAGATAAACATGATACACCACCTCCCCCTTTACTCCACCACCCAATAATAACTCTCCTCCTCTCTCTCCAACTACAACACTGATTTTCGGTACTCTATCATCAATCTCTGTCTCTGGGATGTTTTCTGCAAATCCTATTTATGGGAAACTTAAGGAAGGAACTACTGTTCTGGATCAGTTTGTACCCTGTTATCCTCAGCAATTTAGGTTGGAAAAGGTCCAGGTAGCAGATTTCCTGTAATAAGTCCCACGGCAGATCAGTTCCTCTTGAGAACAGAATTGGTGGTGATAAGGTACTGAATCTCACTGTTGACCAGACTGTCTGTGAAAACTGTCACTGGGGACTTCACATATCTAGTCCACCTCACTCACTCCTCAAGTCTTCATTCATAAACACTGTGTGAGCACCAGGCTGGAGATTAACCAAGACAAGTCTTAGCCAAACAATCCACTGCACCAGTCATTTCACCAGTCTCTTGAATGGGGTTAACAACCAGACTTGTTGTTTTCGTTCTCAGATGATTCTGATAATTATGATCACTGTCAGGATCATTATAAGACCACTATACTTCTAATCATTGAAGTCTTCAGAACTATTCCTCTCCCTTTGACATTCAGCGGTTGGAGCTGAGATTAAATCCTCCAAGACATTCCTGTATTTTGGAATTCTAGGAAAATGAATAACTGGTCCATTTGGGGCACAAGTTTAAAGGCTGGCAATTCAGCTGGTGATCATCTGTGATTTTCCCTAGGGTACTTATAGGGAGTTGGTTCTGGATTTAGGGACTACTGGTTAGTTGTCCCAGATGATATAAAGGCCTCTCCACCATCTTTTTGTTCTCTGTTGATATACAAAATGGCACAACATCTCTTTACATGTGTTAAAAGATAATGATATCATACATCAACATACACAAACTGGAGATGGGGAGGAAAAGGATGGGTGTGGTCCCAACACACCTCTCCTAGTTGATGATGTAGTGAATTTCACTTGGATGTACTGTGGGTGATATGTTTTATTATTCACCTCTATCTGTGGTAATCACAAGACTATATGCTGAGACAGGGGTAGCCTACACAATTACAAGCATTTTATGTGTGTATGTTTTTCAATGTCTAAACCACAGTAGACCTGGGCACAATGAGGAACAGACACAGTAAAGCAAGCAGCATAAGCAAGCATTGTGACATAGCAACATGAGACAGGCATTGTGAAGGGAAATGGAAAATAGGCATTTACAACTGTAATATGCATTATTTATTAACTAATGGCATTTACCCAATTAGCAGCCCAAACATCACTTCCAGTGGTTGTGATGGTGGTGCAATGAATGTCCTATTCCATATACACACCTACAGCAATGCCAGACCTCACCCCTTTCAGACCAGACTTGGCTCACCGGTACATCATCATCATCATGTGCTCTTTCCCCACTGAGTAATGTCCATATCTTACCACAGTAGGTAACAGAAACCAAATTGCATGAGCAATTGTTCACATATGCACCAAAGCACATATGGGAAAAACATGTTTAGTCCTTGTAAATTTGCATGAGCCATACATTATATTCTGCCAACTAAGACACAGGTTCACACACCTATGGTCCGTTTAGGAACTAGTTTATATGAACCAGCCAACAGTAGAGGTACCAGTGTAATGCTGCAAAGAGAAATTGTATTAATTCTCTTGAGCATATAGCCACCAGGCATCACATGAACTTTGCAATTCTGGCGTGCCATACACCGTGCCTGCTTACATATGGATATTGAAGCATCTTTCCTTCTACTAGTGTGAGAGGCTACTTATCAAATCACCAGCTCACTCCTCCAACATTCTCAGCATTTACAAAGGAACTTGTACATGTTTACATCACGCATTCCAATTCAGACTGTCAATTGTTAACTCACAAGAGCAATGTACAGTCTGGTTAAGAATGAGTCATCCTAGGCATTAAGAATGCACAAGGGGTTTGCGAATTTGCATTGAGTGTACTATACAATCATCAAGCATACGCAACTAGTCACAACAAGGGAATGATATGCACTTGGAGTATACAGCGTGAAAGACCTGACAAGGTTGAAGAGGCAGTATTTAGAATATTGGCGCACAGAAGTTCTGTTTTCATTTTCACATTTTATTCATAAAATACTCTTATATTCTTCTCTTTCGTTCACTGGGCATAATCACAACATTAAAGTATGTTTTAATGTGGTACCTGTTATTCCAGAGAACAATATATTATAGAATCTTTAAGGGCATTTTTGCGTCATCACATCACAAACTAGCGACTGCTCCTGGTGGAATCCCCGCTCAAACTGCTAGATTTTCAAATGTGGCCCAGTGAATAGCGTGGGCTGTCACAATTAGCCAATGAAAAGACAAGCGTCTATACCGCTGCCCTCCCCCAACTCGTTCTGGAACTTACTATTCCAAGAATAGCTCTTCTATCTGGAAACGCCGCTCAAATCGAAAGTATTTTTATGAATGTGTCGGGCTGGGAATGTGGGGGTCTGATCAATCATGTTACAGATGCATATTGTTGGAGTTGTTATTATTATTATTATTATTATTATTATTATTATTACCATTATCCTCAACCAGCAGTTTGGCAACACCGGAGGTAGAGATTTCATGGAGGGAAAAGAGGGCAGCCATAAGGAATTGGCAGAGGGTGCGGAGAGCAACCAATTCAGTTGACACAGCATTGGAAGGGGCTGAAAGGTATAAAAAAAGTAATGGTGCAGGAGTTTACACTCCAGACAGCAGAGGCAAAGAGGATTAAGTGGGAACATTTTATAAATGAAGTCGGTGGGGATGTGACATTGTGTAAATTCTGGAGGCTGCACCGGCAGATGAAGAGACAGGCGATGCCTGGTACACATGGCACCGTTTATGATGATAACAACCGACCTCTGACAACGGACAAGGACAAAGGGGAAGCTTTTCTTGCGCAAGTTTTAAAACAGACGGATCAGCAAAATAGGGCTATTAGAGATAACGTCAGAGCAGCCTTGTCACGGGTCACTAGGAAGGAGGACTGTGAGATTAAAGTGGAGGACATTAGACGGGTACTGAAGCGGGCTAAAGACACAGCGCCAGGTCCGGACGGGGTGAGGTACTCCCACATGAGGAACATAAATGATGGGGACTTGGAGGAGATTGCTGTTTGTTTCAACCTAAGCATCAATACGACGGAAATACCCCACGATTGGCTGCATAGCTGCCTGGTCCAACTCCCAAAGCCAGGTAAGGACCACTCCAGACTTAATGGATACCGAATCATAACCCTGCAAAACACATATGGCAAATTCACCGAAAAGATAGTAGTACGTAGGCATGAGCGACATATGGAAAGTCGTAATCTGCTTCCCCAGGGACTCGAGAGTTACCGGCCTGGGAAGGACACCTGGGCCAATGCTGCAACTTTTGCATTTGATGTCTACGTGGGCTTCCAGGATATACAGGAGACAGTGGCGGTAGCTCTTGACCTGGAGGATGCGTATAACAGGGTCAGGTATGATCGGTTAATACACACACTGTTGGAAGTCTGCCCTTGCCTTGTTAGATGGGTTACGGCAGTCCTTTATGAGTGTAAGGTTGCACTGCGCATGGGTTCCTGAACTTCTGATCCCTGTACTATTACACCTGGGTTGCCGCAGGGATCTGCCTTGTCCCCGGTGCTCTTTAATGTCCACACCAGCAAAACCGCAGCTATTGAGACACCAGGTGTGAGTAGAATCTTGATATTTGCAGATGATGTGCTGGTGTACAGACAGGGCAGAGACAGGGCCAGTATGGCGAAAGACGTACAGGTGGCGGTAAACAAGATGACGGAGTGGTGCAGGGACGCAGGGGCCGATATAAACCCAGACAAGGCATCGGTTGTGTAGTACTCCCTGGATAACCAGATCGTCAAGGCAGATGTCCCGTGTATTATATTGAATGGATGTCCTCTTAGTATAGAGAGAGAGTAAATTGAAGTACTTGGGAAAACCTCCGACAGGTGTATGTCTTGTAAAGATGATTGCGGAGGCTTTGGTGGTGAAGGTTGTTGGGGGAATTAATGCTTTGAGGGCGATGGCAGCAGAGGATGATTTACATGCTCTTCCAGCAGTGAATAATTTGTCATTGAGTATCGTTTTAGGCTCCTGACAGTATGAAAGAGCCAGCTTGCGCATACAAAATGAGCCCATGCGGGTGATTCTGGGATGCACAAAGACACACCAATTATATGCATGAGGCATATCCTGGCGCTACCAACAATGGCGTATAGGCATGGGGTCCTTCAAGCCAAATGGTAGCTGAGAGTTGCTGCAGATAGGGATCACCCTCTGCATGAAGCCATGGATATGGTCAAGGGTCTTAGACTGAGAGGAGGTAGGTCCTGGATGGCACAGGCAGAAATATCTGTCAGGTTTGTAATCTAGAAAACCATCAATCGTGAGAAAGAGTGGGTTGAAGTACCGGCAGATAGGACGGACTGGCACAATGCAATAGTAACACTGGGTCGTGAGTGCAGAGAATGGGCAGTGGGCCGCACAGAGTTTGAGGTTCAACAACTGATCCAGAGTAACACACATCAAGGTGACATAGTGATCTATACTGGTAGGTCAGCGGTGAGAAACAGACGGAGTGGTTGGAGTTTCATTGCGAAGGCGGATGAGTTTTGAAAAAGGAGAGTATGGCATTTGAGGCTTCGACCTCCAGCATGAGAATGGAGGTGGAAGTAGTCACAGCGGAATTCCGTTGGTTAGAGGAGACAGCTGCAACACACATAGTATTCATTACGGACTCAAGGAGTATGCTTAGTAAAGTGAACAGAATGTTTCGTGTGAAATGGCTCACATCGCTTCAGAGGTCACAGATTGTTTTGCCCTGGCCATGCGGGAGTGTGGGGGAATGAATGTACTGATAGGCTGGTAGGGCATGCACCTCTTGGTGTAGACTACCTATGGACAAAGGAGAGGTGGTCGTGCGTCGGTGGGAGAAGGAGGAAGAGATTGAGAACCCATATGTATAAAGAATGAGATTGCGGGGGATTGGCAGGGGATCTGGGAGAATCTCACCAGGAGAACTTTCAATCAGATAGCGGTGGGAGCGATTAGTAGTGTCTCTTCAGTGACTGTTGAACGAGGGGACGGAGCGCATGTGGGAATGTCCTGAGTGCAGTGATGTCGGTTCTTAACTCAACTCAACACAGGAACGATGGCTAAAGGTAGTTGAAAGGAAAATCTATCTCTACAAAAAAAAACACTGATCTTTGCCAAACTGTATTGATAGGTTCCTTTGGCCCAAACAAATATAGCATTTCATAAGATAAAGAATATTCTCTGCAATTGTTTTTCAGTCGCGTAGAGGAAAACAATCAATGCTACTTTGAACCAATCCTGATGCATGGAAGCGAATCATACTCAATTACCAGACTCGAGAGAAATTAAGTAAAAAATTATGTAAAGTGTATGTGGGGTTATGGGATCTGATATTTATAGAATAACAACGTGGATGAATAGAAAGAGCATGGGCGCATAGAAAGAGCAATGCAATCTTGAAAGATGAAGTCACGAAGAGAACTGGTTACTTCATCAAGAGTCTACAATGTGTGGGCATGTCATGAGAAGGAGAATGGCATATGTCATCACAACAGGAATGTTGGATGGGCAGAAAGGCAGGGGACGACAATAGAAGATGGTGGGCAGTCTGACAGCATGGCATGGAGGAAGGTCGGTATGAGAAATTCACAGCTCAAGAGATAGAAGGTTGTGGACACTCATTATCATTAACACCTTAAGGCATGCACTAAAAGAATTGACAAAAGACCGTATACTAAGACGGAAAAAGGGGACATTCTGCGAGATATGAACATATAACTAGCTCATGATCACCGCGTCTGAAACTAAAATGCATGGTCGCGGCAAACATCATTGTAGTCTATAAGAAGGAATGTACTCTTCAAATGATTAGGAATTGGGCATTCTGCCTGTCACGATGCGGTGTCCTGGGCTGATGTTTGAATGGTTGGCTGATGACTGAATACCCCAACAGGACAGCACAACTCATGTTAATCCATAAACAAGTCTCTGACGCTCTAATGAGGAGAACGGCAACGTCTTTATTACCGGTGAACATCAGAATACGTATATGAATGATGAGGAAGATCGAGTCTTCAGGCTCTCTCTCATTTACGACTCTCACTCTCGCAATGAGTCCACTAATCATACCTGCATATCTGGCTGGACTGTTAGACAACTGAGCGTGCTACCGCCTTCATTGGTAGCGTCATGATGTCTAGGTACAAGTAACTTGGCCCAAACCTCCTCACGTGTTCTAATGTTGTTGTGTTTGGATCATATCTACTGAAGTGTATCGTAGATGATCTGGCGTTGCAAATCCTACAACTATTGATGAGATGTGAAACTACCTTCCTATGTACAAGCTGACAACTGGAATGCTAGACGCCTGTATAGTCTGTAAGCTGGCAGTTGAATGTCCCAAAACTACCGTATGACGTGTCATTCGTTTATTATAAGTGCTATATTGTGCACCTTTCTAAGACTTTCCTATTTCTAAATCTTGATGCTCTCGCTCATCATTTTAACTAATCTTCGCTGTCATCCGCTCCATGACACTGCCTATTCTCTCTGCTCTCATACATGAGTTCATTCATAATCACGTATGAACCTAATCTTAGACAACTTAATCAATGTACAGTAATGGAATGCATGAGACCGGTCAACACTACCCTGGACACAGGACAGAAAAGACACACTGACCATGCACAACTATAATCTGTACCTTCCTATAAGTACCATATGTCAATATACTTCTCGTTCCTTTTGTAAGCTTCATGGTCTCTGGACTAGCTGGTTCTGTGACGAATGGGGTACGAATTCATTCGTAATCCCGCATATCGGGTTCTAGACACAGATGCGGGCCATTTGACAGCAGTCCCACCTTGCTTGGTTTCCTTGCAATGGTATGAGAGCCGGTCGTTCAGAAAGTATTAGCAAACTACTGAACGTAACCTTGCCCAGGAATCACGAACAGCCAAAACATGGGGGAGTTGACTTCTACATCCTGTAAAGCAGAGGTTCCCAAACCAAGGCCCGCGGGCCACTTGTGGCCCGCCAGCTGTTAGAAAGTGGCACGCGAGGTAAGGCGCTGACAGGCGTGAGTTCAGACAGTTTCTATCAGACCTGAACGAGAAATACAGTGAGCTACTGTTACACTGTGATGTCAGATGGCTATTTAAAAGGAAAGTTCTGTCACGTTTCTGGGCACTTAAAAATAGGTCTGAAATAAATGAATTGCCTACAGAACGGGAGTGTCTGCTGAACGATGACTGGCTTAATGAAATGGCATTTTCGGTGGACATCACGTCTCATTTAAACTCTTTAAATGCGAGGATCCAGTTAAAAAAATAAAAATAAAAAACTATTCACTAATTTGTGCTATGGCATTTCTTCATTTAATATGAGACTACGACTGTTTATCTAACAGCTGACTGAAGGGATTTTATAGGCATTTCCAACTCTGAAGACGCTTGTGGTGGAAAAGAAATGTGACTTGTTACAGTGCAAAGTAACAGTTGAAAGTCTTCTGGATATCTTTCAGTCGAGATTTCAAGAGTTCATAATAGAGGAGGATAATGTTACCTCTTCATAAATCCGTTCGTATTTCTTAATGCCAAGCTCTGCCAATTACAGCAAAACCTTCAGTCCGAAGTAATTGATTTGAAATGCAATGCTGAACTGAGATGTAAATTTCTGGAGTTGCCTGCTTCACCTTCGGCTGATCATATGATTTCATTCTGGCGACTATTGCCTATCGAACAATTTGAACACTTAGCGTTCATTCGACCAGAGATAGATTTGTCGTTTTGGTTCGACATACAGATGCGAGCAGTCATTTTCCGGAACGATCGTTATAAAAAAAAAACAAGCAACTTTCGAGACTCACCGACAGTAACCTATCTGCGCTTATGACTTTGGGCACGACAGATTTGTGTCCAGACATTGATAAACTGGCATCTGAACTTAAGTAACTGATTATGAAGAACAGTTACAATTGTAAATTAATTACAATAATAGCGATTTTCGAAACTGATTTAAAATGTATTGTTAAATGAACTTTTGATTTTAAACCACATAATGACAGCAGTGTATGACTGACACTGTCTGCCTTTAAAGTTTTAGATTTTACTGACGAAAAGTAAGAAAGGTAAGAATGATATTGCACGACTTTAATAATTTTATAACGTTGTGACCCGCTTAACTACCGAAAATAGTAGATATGGCCTTCTGCTTGAAAAGCTTGGGAACCACTGACCTATAGCATTTATTCTCCCACAACATCTCGACGCAGACTGCAAGCCTTTCGGAATCCTTTTGACTCTTGGCATAATGATCATGGCGATCAGGACTACGTTTAATACACGAGCAACAATTAGCTTATCGCTAACAGGAGCCCAATGTAGCTCCGATCAGACATCAACCTGTCAATGTGTCAGATCTGTTCAGTTGACAACAGTCCGGCTGTATAGACGATCACACTGGGAGCTACCCTCGACAGGAATTTGCACGCGTCGTATGTTGTTTGTTATTGTTTGAGGCATCTTAATCCCAGTATGAGCCTTCCAGCCCATTGTGGTCCACCGATGCCCACCAGTCAGTGATTTGGAATTCTTTTTTGTACTTCAGATGACAGACTCTGTTGGAAGTCATGGCAGATCAATTGCAACCACTGCACTTTAATCTTAATGAAAATACAGTACAAGAACCAAAGATGGTAATTTTTTATTCACATATCCTATTATGCATGGGAAGAGAGGAAGAGGAAGGCCATAGAGAAGATGGGTGCAGGATGTGGCGGATGATCTCCAGATGGGTGTATCGGACGCGGGACATCTTGCTTATGATCGAGAAGTTTTCCGGAAGGTTGTTATGTGAGCAAGGTTCTGCAAAGGACATGCTACTGAATGAATGAAATGAATGAATGAATGAATGAATGAATGAATGAATGAATGAATGAAATGAATGAAATGAAATGAAATGAAATGAAATGAGAATATATATATATATATATATATATATATATATATATATATATATATATATATATATATATATATATATATATATATATATATATATATATATATATATATATATCCTATTACAGGACATCACTTTCAACACAGCATTTTACCGCTGTTGTTAATTTATTGGCAAGATTACGACCAGTAGTTTGCCATTGATTTCTGAGCGGCCTGCTCACATATCTCGTAAGTAACGGGCGCGTCGAGAACCGCTACCGATTCTCGTGCAGCCGCGTTTGCTCACGTGGATAAACGTGATTACGGAGAAAGTCTCTAACCTCCAGGCCAAGGAGAGGGCATAGATGGTAATAGGCGTGGTTAGTTAGTTAGTTAGTCGCAGTTCCAACTTCATAGCAACGGGTCGTCCCCATTATGCTCCGTTCCTGTGCCAGTGAATATCACACAAAACGCTCCCCACTGCCCAATGTGAAACGTAGAAAAGACAGGAGTCTCGACAAACAACAGCCCGCGCAGATACACTGTGCATAATGCTGCCGCCAGAATGTCAACACAATAGTCCCCCACGAAACACCCAGTTTATCTCTGATGGAATCGGCAGTCATTTTCCCATCTGGATGTTTCCTAGATGTTCACCCACACAGTCCACGAAAATACAGTTCATCGTCGATGGCAGTGGCAGTCAACCAGAAGCCCAGCAGCCACGCATTTCTGCATAAGGCAAGAACCGGTCAACTCTGGGACATAGCCAACTGCCATCGTTCCGAACATGCAGTCACATTCCAAAACACCTCGGGCAGATTCAAAAGAATTTCACATGAAACTCACAGCTCACAGTGTCGCGCCACGCACTCACTCAGTAGCAGGGCGACGGAACCATCAAGCCTCCTTAGTCGCCTCTTACGACATGCGTGGTAGGCTGCAGTGCTTGTTTCATTAAAGCACATATGTGCCTGTCAAACAATAGTTTGGATAGTTTTGAAATTTGACAGCTACATTGAAACTGATTACAGCAGAGTCGTGTTTCCAGTCCTGTGAAGTAATCTTGTTTTGATATATTAATTAACACGTAAAATTACGTCTTCCCTAATGCTCGACATTGTCTACTATTATATGTAGTTGTTGAATCTGCAAAGAAGTTGATGCAGCTGTTGTGAAATCATGCACGTATAATTTATGTGTAATTAAATAAATTCAAAATGTTCATATTTTATAAAACAATAAATTAATATAGTTGTTTCCCTTACACAAAATACAAAATATAGTATTATATGAAAGGGAAACAACTATAAATAATATATCGACGTGTCTCTTTAATGCAATATTGAGATGACATTCTGCAATTGTTCACGTTATTTCTAAGCATACGGTGGTATTGTAGATGATAACAATGAATATACGTTACTTTTGTATTGTTTTTGTTTTTTCACTCGCTCGTGTTAAACTCAAGAGTAGTCCAGCACACACCTTCTAGTAGTGCTGGACTGAATTTTGCGCGTGAATTAGCTTTTCCTATTAACAGTGTCCTTCGCCATTAAGCAAACTCACTCCGAAATCAGGGGTACTTGTAATTTACATCCCCAATATTTTAGTCCAACTGTACGGTGTAAAAGTTGAACCCCTTACCTCTGCATCAGCACACCTAATGTTTAAGAACACGCGTTCCTATCCATACGGCCATGCTGACCTCCACATGTTACTTATTCTATATTACATGGCCAATACTTTTTTCGGGGTGGATTGGGGGGAGGGGGGGGGGGCTGGGTCGACATCATCATTATTCGGGACATTTCCACATATGCCCTGACGGCCACCAAAATTTAACATTCTATAGCGACCTGATTAAAAATCTCCACTCTATTCTTTGTGAAAAATCTGTCCAGTTATGCATACACTTTATGTTCACTTGCATTCGCTTTCTTATTCCAGAGAGAGTTTATCACATCAATGTGTGTTGAAGTGATACATACAATCTTCACTTTTAAAACCTGGACAATGAATGAGCAGCCAAGATGAAAAACATCTAATGGCAGTGAAAATGTGGTTTCTGTGGAAAATGCAAAGAATACCATGGACAGACAGAAAAATCAACGAGCCAGTCCTACAAGGACATAATGAAAAGCTTCAATTGACTAGACTGACTGTTTATCGGACAGCTGACTGATGGGACTTTAGAGGCGTTTCCAGTTCTGAAGACGCTTATGGTGGAAAAGAAATGTGACTTGTTACAGTACAAATTAAATGAAGAAAGTCTTCTGGTTATCTTTCAGTCGAGATTTCAAGAGTGCACAATACAGGAGGATAATATTGCCCTCTTCATAAATCCGTTCGTATTTCCTGACGCCAAACTCTGTTAATTACAGCAAAACCTTCAGCACGAAGTAATTGATTTGAAATGCAATGCAGTAAATTGATGAGATGTAAATTTCTGGAGCTGCCTGATTCACCTTCAGCTGATCATATGATTTCATTCTGGCGACTATTGCCTGTCGAACAATCTGACCACTTGCATTCATTCGACCAGAGATACATTTGTCGTTTTGGTTCGACATACGGATGCGAGCAGTAATTTTCTGCAATGATCGTTATTTTAAAAAAAAAAAAAAAGCAAATTTCCAGACTCACCGACAGTAACCTAGCTGCGCTTATGACTTTGGGCACGACAGATTTGTGCCCAGACATTGGGGAAATGGCCATCTGAACTTAAGTAACTGGTTATGAAGAACAGTTACAATTGTAAATTAATTACAATAATAGCGATTTTCGAAACTGATTTGAAATCAGTTATTAAATGAAATTTTGATTTTAAACCCAAAAAATTACCGCATTGTATGACTGAAACTGACTGCCTTTGAAGTTTTAGAATTTTATTGACGAATGGCAAGAAAGGTACGAATGATATTGCAAGACTTTTATAAGTTCATAACGTTGTGGCCCGCTTAACTACCGAAAATAGTAGATATGGCCCTCTGCTTGAAAAGCTTGGGAACTACTGCTGTAAAGGATATGCTTTGAGATAATTGTTTTCCATATTATCTGTTTTGTAATGTTCTCCCCCATCTTTCCAGAGCACAAGATGTCCGTGTTGCATTACATCTATCTATCATGTTATCAGTTGTAGGTGTCCTCTTGTTATATATATATATATTTACCAGTAATAACTGATCGAAAGATGTGAGTACTGATCTAAAAAAGTCAAGACTAGCGTTTCGGTAGAAAGATTTCACAAGATTAAGAGCCTGTGGTACACTAGAAGCAATCCAATAAGTACGCCGCTTTGAGGGAACGAATCTTTTTGTGTTTGTGTGTGGGATTATGGATTTTTGTCATGGATTCATTATCACTCAAGGCAATGAGTTGTTTGATCTGACGTGTTACAGAACAATTTTTTTTTTAAAGAATAACGCGTTCAAGAACAAATTCTGACATTCCTTATGATTTAAACCATGTCTCAAACTGAAATTGAAAATATTGCAATCCATTTAAATTTATACACAGAAGCCACAAACAAAAGGTGGGATGATTTATTGCTTGAAATATTTCGTTGTATCTCGTCAAATTGAAATACTTAGCCTTTTTAAACTGACAGTGCCTTATGACGGTAATGTAAGTCATGGGTCCTGAAAACCCAACACGACAGTGATAGAGAATGGGCGTAAAGACACCCTGGGCATCAAAATGCCTGAGACTGGGTTCAAAACGTGTGCCCTGTACAGGACGTCGCAATCAACCAGCATTGTTTGTCCTTTGTGATTTATTGAAAAATTATTTGCATTCAGTATTTTGCGCTTTCTGAACCACCGACGCTCATATCCCAGAAGTCCAGCGAGCCATGATTGCTACCAAACCGTCTCCAGCTGATTTCGAACCCTGGAATCAGTATGCCAAGGAATTACACGCGTTCACTGACCTTGAGCCACAAGGCCGGCTGAGGCTGGGATTCTGGGTTTTTTCCTGTGAGGAATGACATTTTACAAAGGCCCTGCTACATAATGATAACAAAAGACTTGGCTATTCCACGTAACAATTAGAATACAATGCCTCTCTGCATGGGAGACGATGTTAAAAGATATCAACGTACGTGGAATTCAAAAACCTAGCTGAACCATGAAACATGTAGGCTATCATTAACGTATATGACACGTAGACTGGTGCTAATATATATGTATTTCGCAACGTGTGATAATCTATTTATACGTACTGCGTGTGTTATATTCTTGTATCATACCATAAACAACTTGGCGTTGCTCCAATCTTCCCGAATATGTCTCCAACTGGAGTGGTGGCTGCAGTAGTAGACTCAGTTCAGATTAAGTAAACTGATTTTCACTGTTAAGTATTCTTGCCAGTTACTTCTGCTTGTATGTGTATGGAATTTTCAGTTATGTCATTATGAAGAAATGATTTCAAACTACCATGACCCACCCGGGAAGGTTAACCCGGTCGACAAATGCCAAGAGAAGTCGAATGTTTCGGCCTAAAGGCACAGTATCGTAGCTCTGCTGTAAACAGACACAACGCAATCACGTCCGAAAAAGAAAAAAAAACTCCGGATGAACGCAGAAGAAGAAACTACCGTCAACGAAATGTACTCCCTTTAATGCATTCTCGCCGTCTCCCTGGTCTAGGAGTTTTGGACTTTCTCCGTAATTCCGTATACTCTCGTGAGTAACGTGACGTGCGCGAGACTCGATAGCGGTCCTCTCCGCGTCGGTAACTTACGGGGTATGCGAGCCGGTCGCTCAGAAAGCAATGGCAAAATACTGAGCGTAATCTTGCCAATAAATCAACAATCAGCTGAAAGATGCTGATGTTGACAGCGATGTCCTGTAAAGGATATGCGAAAAAACAAAAATGCATTCCGAGGGCGTCTCCTTCTTATAAGTCTACGTTGTGTTTCGATGGTGATGTCGGTCCAGTTCTGTCTCGTGTGCTGCCAGTCATGGCATTATCTTAAACTGTCCAGAATCTTCTCTGTTGGTCTCCCTTTGTCTCTTCCGTCTAATTCCTCCCTTGTCTACTAATTGTTCACGACTAGCTTCAGTGTACCAGGTCTAGATCAGTGTCAGGCCTACGCGAGCGCGTTATGAGTGAAATGGACCACCCTGGTAATTTGTAGAACATCGATCTCAACCAGCTGAAAAAAAGACTGACTCCGGGCCAGTTCGAATGAAGTTCATGACCAAGGTGTTCCTCTTGCATCCATTGTCGTGCTGGTGGATGTGTTCCTCTACGAACCACGCCTTCCTTCACTGTTCTTTGCAAACGACTGTGACATTTCTTGTGGCCAAACTGTTTTGTTTCCCAGACATGCTGTTTATGAGCCAGGTTTTTTTCAATTTCAGATTTTGTAAAACTGTCATTTTTCTTGGTCCACAGAACTGAAGAAATGGTATATAACAATCACATTGAAAAGCCCTGAGCTTCTTCTTTAATGTTTACGAAATGTTCCATAAAACGCATGTTTTTGCTACGGGGCGAAATAGTCCATAAATCGCACGTAGTTGCCACGGGAATCGTGCATGTTGAAACACTTTACTTTAATCTATTTGCTGGTATTGTGCTATACTGTTCCACCTTTGTAGTACTGTGGTGAGTCTGTTAAACTGTCACTTGTAATTGAGCTACAATATTCAATGACAAATCATACTAATTATAATCGTAAAACAATAGTATGGTATTAGATAAGACAACATAGAGTGTTAAATATCCACAAAATATAATGTAACATTATGTAAAATTTAGAGTAACGAACAGGGACAACCAAAACATAAATATAAGTAATAAAATGTCATCTAAACTCGACAAGTGTCATGAAGTAGATGAGAATATTAAAGTAACGTAACATTATTACAGAGCAAAGCGTATCTTCCATTAATGGTTTTTATTTGTTACGCTCTCCCGCTTTGAAAGAGTTCCATGTGCACATGTGGTTGGCGTCGCAGACAGCAGAGCACATACTCCAGGATTGCCCAAACTACAACATATCCAGGTGAACCTTCTGGCCTAGAGAGACAACAGTGGAAGATAAACTCTATGGACCGCTGAGTGAACTAAAAAAAAAACAGACTGTTAGATTCATACAAGAGACAACATTGCAGTTATAAACATATTTCAGGCGAACGAAAGAAGAACTCAAGTGTAGCCCATACACACTATTTATAGTAGTGATGGACTGGATTATGCGTGTGGGTTATCTTTCCCTATTAAGTGTTTCTTCATGTGCAAACACACCATTGCCCTGTAGTTTGACATTCAGTTCATTTAACTCTTCCATAATTTCAATGGCAAACATAAAGTCTAACTTCCACTCTTTATTGACAATGTCAGTATTAAAGTCACATTCAATGTCCTTCATCTCTAGGAACATCACTATTTCTTTTCTGAGTTCCCACACTCGCATCAACACCTTGCCGAGACTCAGCCATCGAACACTGGTGTGGTACAGGACACAGGAATGTTCAGTTTCCAAATCGTCAAGTAATGCCTTGAACTGTCTGTGATTAAGTCCTCTTGGTCTGATGAGGTTGATGGCATTGACAACTGGGTCAATAACATGCTTGATATTCAAAACAGTTTTACACAGACTTTCTTGATGAATCACACAGTGAAGTGGTAATAATGTGTGGTCTGGATCTCATCTCATCATGTTCCTCTTGTACCTTGCGGTGTCAAGGTGAAGTATAAACTTCGTGAGAGTTCCCGATTATGGGCTTCATGTATCGATATTCCCATGGAGTCTGCTATTCCTTCCGTCCAACGTTTACGTGGTCGACCTCTTCCTCTATTTCCTTCTGGTCTGTACATCATTGCTTGTTGTGGTATGCTGTTGACAGGGAACCTAGTTGCATGGCCAAACCATTTGACTTGCTGCTTTCTAATAAAATCCAGTGCTTCTATAACCCCCACTTTAGTCCTGATTTCTTAATGTCTGATCTTATCTCTTCTTAATACGTTGAGTATTCTTCTGGATATTCTGCTTTAATATTATCATTTATCAACTTTACCAGACCTACATTTTTTCCAGTCAAAGCACGAGCTCCGTCAGCTGTAACACTTGCCATCTTGTTCCAAACCCACCCAGTTCTTTCAATACAGTTAGTAACAGCACTGAATATATCATGGCCTGTAGTTGTGTCTTTGAGTGACTCAACACTCAGTAACTCTTCAGTGAGTTTGAAAGAAGTGTTTATTCCACGTATAAATATCAATAATTGGCCAGTATCATGTAAATCGGTACTCTCATCTAATGCAAGAGAGTACCACAAAAATTGTTTACTTGCATCTTGAAGTTTATGCATCAAATTGTCACTTATCTTGTCAACACGTCTGACCACAGTTCTCCGTGATGTTGTCAAATCTGTTGTTGTTTTTATTTGTTTTTTTTTTTTTTTGGTTGTTCTTGACACAATGTTTGCTGAATCTAGCAAACAGCCCTTGATGAACTCGCGATCAGAAAATGGCTTGTTCTGTTTTACAATTCTGTATGACAGCACAAGACTAGCTTCAGTTGCAGCATCTTGAATTGAAGACTGTTTAGTGACAACAGTTTGCTGTTTCTTCAAATTTTTCACCAACTCCAGACATTTCCCTTCCCTCTCTTCGGTTGTTAAATTGTATCTGAAATCGGAATGTTTTGTTTGATATTGTCTTTTTAAATTGTACTCCTTGAAGACAGCCACAGACTCACGACACTAGAAGCAAACTGATTTGCTATCAACTTTAATAAAACATTACTTAGTTGTCCATTTATCATTAAAAACATGGCATTTATCTTCAATCTTACGTTTGTTTAGTGACGCACATTGTTTTAATGAAAGAAAACCTACTTCCGGTTGTGTGTGAAAATAAAATATTCGGAAAACAAGAAATAACCTAAGAATAAATTTCAGAAATATATCAAGACTACTACAACAAATAAATAAATTTGAACGTTTCAAATGTGGAAATAATTTATAACAGCAAAAAACTTTAAAATTTAATATTTTCTTGCAAAATAAATCATTGTATTCACCGGAGAAACATCTGTGTTTCCTAACATCATCCTTTTGAAATTTTTACATGTTGATGAATATTTCTCTCTATATTAAAATCGATAAATTCACATTTTAGCATTACATTGCGAAGGTCGAGGACTGTTTATAAAAATAGAAAATTCGAAATTTTATTAAATAATGATAAAATAGTCATAACAGTACATTAAATTCTGTAAAATTCAACAAAATACCTTAAAAAAGAAGTAAAAATTATTTCTAAATGCCCTCGAGGCCCGCTTAAAATCAGTTGGCGTGCCGCATGTGGCCCGCGGGCCGTAGTTTTCCTACCCCCTACTCAAGATGAATAGTGTTAGAACACATCGTTGATCACTACATATTTCAACACACACACACACAAATAGTTGCACGATTTATTGCTAGGAATTTTCCCTGCAACTCCTTAGATTCACGTTTGTTATATATCATGAACTGAAAAGATGTATCGTAGTTTAGCTGAAATGAATATATAACCACAAGTAAATATATATACAAGTAAATGGGAATATTCTTCAACAAGTGAATCGGTACAATTATCTCGGAACAGTCACAACATCTGATGGGAGATGCCTTAGAGAGATTAGAACAAGAATCGCCATGACGAAAGTAGTCTCTTGCAAGATGGAAAACATACTGACCAAAAAAAAATGTCATTTGCAACGAGAAAATGTTTTGAAGTGCTACATAGAACCTGTACTTTTGTATGGATGTGAAGCGTGGACAATGAGCAGACAAGCTGAAAAACATCTAATGGTTGTGGGAATGTGGTTTCTGAGGAAAATGCAAAGAATACCATGGACAGACAGAAATACCAATGACCAAGTACTACAGGAGACAAATGAAAATCGTAAACTGATTAGAGAAATTAGACATAGACAGTCACAATTTTGTTGTACATGTTATGAGAAGATAGAAATTGGAGAACTTGGTGACAACTGGCAAGATTGAAATGAAAAGAACAAGGCGAAGGCAGAGAAGTAAATATATGGGTGGCTTGGCCACGTGATATGGTCGAGACAAGAACACAGAGCTGATCCACGACTCTGGTGATCGTGTGAGAAACATGACATCCCCGCTTTTCAGCATGGCACATGATGATGATGAACAGATATGTATGGAGGTGAATAGGGAAACTGCAATCATGAAAATAATAATACTTAAATAGCCACCAAGTATGTAAACAAGTTTCAAAACACAACGAATCAGACGTTTCGATCTTAGTGATCTTCCTCAGGGACAGCAGACACAAGTCTAAAGGAAAGATGAAGTTAATAAACAAATGTTTAGCATAACTTACCTTAGCTTGAGATGAACGTAAATCTAACAGTTCACCAAACCAGCTGTGGGATGTCTTTACACTCTGGCTCCATAGACAGCGATTGTCATATGATGTACTCGTAATAATACAAACGTACAATGCTAAGACGCGATCCTTGTATGAATGGGGATTTATGAATTATAAGTGACAGAGTCCACACTGCGAATATAAGATACGTTTCTTCCCCTTTCCTTCCTTGCATGACGGGCTGTTTGCTTATTTTAGGACCAGGAAGTGAAACGGAAAACTAATTTGGGTAGGTTAGGGTATCTGTAACAAGTAAACACATTTCAGTATTCGGGTATATTAATACTAGAAGATACATGTATTAAGGAAGTTAAATGTAGATAGTCCAAGCAAACGCATTTCACAAGATTTTCTGCAATTTATCTTGGTCAATCGGGGTGAGTTAAAATTTAAGAGCTATATTGACCAAATCATGATATACGGAAGCGAATCATGGATGGTTAGAAGTGATGAATTATGTAGAAGCTGTCATGTGGTTTTATTGATTAGCTCCATGGACGTATGCACAGAGGAATAAAGATATCAAAATAAGAGTTACAAAGAGAACTGGCTACTCGCATCTTTGAGCATGTCAGGGGGAGGGGTGGGAAATTGGAGTTCGTCGTCACAACGGGAAAGTTGGAGGGTGGGAGAGGCAGAGGGAGACAAATAGAGATGGTCGACAGTATGACATGGCATGGTATAACAATGGCATAAATCTGAATGGCAGACGCGAGATAGGCTATGCACAGACATGATCACCAACGCCGCAATGCTTGGAGTATAAGATATGTGTCATGATAGCCCAATATTAAAATCAATTTCATACAATATAATCATACACTTAGTTAGTTAGTTAGTTAGTCGCAGTTCCAACTTCACAGCAACGGGTCGTCCCCATTACGCTCCGTTCCTGTGCCAGTGAATATCACACAAAGCGCTTCACTGCCCAATGTGAAACGTAGAAAAGACAGGAGTCTCGACAAACAACAGCCCGCACAGATACACTGTGCATAATGTTGCCGCCAGAATGTCAACACAATAGTCCCCCACGAAACACCCAGTTCATCTCTGATGGAATCGGCAGTCATTTTCACATCTGGATGTTTCCTAGATGTTCACCCACACAGTCCAAGAAATACAGTTCATCGTCGATGGTAGTGGCAGTCAACCATAAGCCCAGCAGCCACGCATTTCTGCATCAGGCAAAAAGCGGTCAACTCTGGGACATAGCCAACTGCCATCGCTCGGAACATGCAGTCACATTCCAAAACACCTCGGGCAGATTCAAAATCATTTCACATGAAACTCACAGCCCACAGTGTCGCGCCACGCACTCACTCAGTAGCAGGGCGACGGAACCATCAAGCCTCCTTAGTCGCCTCTTACGACATGCGTGGTAGGCTGCAGTGCTTGTTTCATTAAAGCACATGTGTGCCTGTCAAACAATAGTTTTGATTTTTACCATCTGAAGCTACATTGAAACTGATTACAGCAGAGTCGTGTTTCCAGTCCTGTGAAGTAATCTTGTTTTGATATATTAATTAACACGTAAAATTACGTCTTCCCTAATGCTCGACATTGTCTACTATTATATGTAGTTGTTGAATCTGCAAAGAAGTTGATGCAGCTGTTGTGAAATCATGCACGTATAATTTATGTGTAATTAAATAAATTCAAAATGTTCATATTTTATAAAACAATAAATTAATATAGTTGTTTCCCTTACACAAAATACAAAATATATGTATTATATGAAAGGGAAACAACTATAAATAATATATAGTGTCCCTTTAATGCAATATTGAGCTGACATTCTGCAATTGTTCACGTTATTTCTAAGCATACGGTGGTATTGTAGATGATAACAATGAATATACGTTACTTTTTTATGTTTTTTTTTTGTCACTCGCTCGTGTTAAACTCAAGCGCAGTCCAGCACACACCTTCTAGTAGTGCTGGACTGAATTTTGCGCGTGAATTAGCTTTCCCTATTAACAGTGTCCTTCGCCATTAAGCGAACTCACTCCGAAATCAGGGGTACTTGTAATTTACATCCCCAAGTCAAGGACGAGAGGTCAACATTTTAGTCCGGCTGTCCGGTGTAAAAGTTGAACCCCTTACCTCGGCATCAGCACACCTGATGTTTAAGAACACGCGTTCCTATCCATACGGCCATGCTGACCTCCACATGTTACTTATTCTATATTTCATGGCCAATACTTTTTTGGGGGGTGGATTGGGGACATTTCCACATATGCCCTGACGACCACCAAGATTTAACATTCTATAGCGATCTGATTAAAAATCTCCACTCTATTCTTTGTGAAAAATCTCTCCAGTTATGGATACACTTTCTGTTCACTTGCATTCGCTTTCTTATTCCAGAGAGAGTTTATCACATCAATGTGTGTTGAAGTGATACATACAATCTGCACGTTTAAAACCTGGACAATGAATGAGTAGACATGCTGAAAAACATTTAATGGCAGTGAAAATGTAGTTTCTGCGGAAAATGCAAAGAATACCATGGACAGACAGAAAAACCAACGAGCCAGTCCTACAAGGACATAATGAAAAGCTTCAATTGACTAGACTGACTGTTTATCGGACAGCTGACTGATGGGACTTTAGAGGCGTTTCCAGTTCTGAAGACGCTTATGGTGGAAAAGAAATGTGACTTGTTACAGTACAAATTAAATGAATGTTCAAGGGAGAGGTCATCGCGGGCCTGTGGGACCAGAGGGAGAATGTGGTGGAGCATGTATGTGGAAACAATTAGAGGGGGTCAGCAGGGGTTCTGGAAGAATCTCAAAACTGAAAGGGGAGACCTGGAGAACTTTCAATCAGATAGCGGTGGGAACGATTAGTAGTGTCTCTATGTTAGCTGTTGAACGAGGGGACTGGAGGCGTATGGGAATGTCCTGAGTGCAGGGATGTCGGTTCTTAGCTCAACTCAACACTGGAACGATGGATAGGTAGTTTAAAGGAAAATCTATCTCTACAACAGAACACTGGTCCTTGCCAAACTGTATTGATAGGCTCCTATTGCCCAAGCAAAGATAGCATTTCACAAGATAGAAAATATTCTCTGCAATTGTTTTTCAGTCGAGGAGAGGAAAACAATCAGTGTTACTTTGAACCAATCCTGATGCATGGAATCGATTCATAGTAAATTACCATACAAATGAGAAATCATGTAAAGGTTGTGAGGATACGATGTTGATCGAATAACAACGTGGGCGGATAGAAAGAGCATGGGCGGATAGAAAGAGCAATGCAATCTTGAAAGAGTTAAGTCACAAAGAGAACTGGCTACAATGTGAGGGCATGCCATGAGAAGGGGAATTGGCGTATGTCATCACAAAGGGAAAGTTGGATGGGGAAAAAGGCAGGGGAAAACAGCAGAAGATGCTGGAAAGTTTGACAGCAAGGTATGGTGAAATCTCGGTATCAGAAATTCATATTATAAGAGACTGAAGGTTGTGGACACCCATTATCACTACGTCTTAACGGCATGGACTAAAGAAACAGCAGACTAAGAAGAGAAAAAGTGACATTCAGCAAGATGTGAAGACATAACTAGCTCAAGATCACCGCGTCTAAAACTAAAATACATTGGTCGCAGCAAACATCATTGTAGTCTAGAAAGAAGGAACGAACTTTATATTCAAAGGGGTAGGAATCTTGACACTCAGTCCCGTCTGACATGCTGCCCTTATCTCTCTGTTGTCAAACATTAGTTCATTGATAATTATTTATGAAGTTAATTTTAGACAACAACAGAGACAATGTACATTATAAAAGCATAATAACAGTAATGGAAGACAATGGGCCGGCCAACACGACCACCGACACAGGACAGTAGATACACTGACCATCACCATGCACAAGGATAATCTGTAGCTTCCTATACATATCATCTGTCAATATATTTCTCATTCGTTCTGTTCGCTTCATGGTCTCTGAATTATCCAGGTTCTGAGGCAAAGCGGTTATGATTATAATTCGTAATCCTGCATACCGCCTTCTAAACAAAGCTGCAGGAGATTTAGAAGCAAACCACCTTGCGTGTGTACAGTGGTATGAGTGCCAGTCGTTCAGAAAGAAAGCAATGGCAAATTTCATCATCATCAAGTGCCATGCCGACTCGCCTGGGCGGTCAAGGTTCGCCATCTCACAGGAGTTACCAGTCTTGAAACAGGTCTGTGTTGTTGTCCCGACCATGCCATCAACAGGTCTGTGTTATTGTCCCGACCATGCCATCAACAGGTGTGTGTTATTGTCCCGACCATGCCATCAACAGGTCAGTGTTATTGTCCCGACCATGCCATCAGCAGGTCTGTGTTATTGTCCCGACCATGCCATCAACAGGTCTGTGTTATTGTCCCGACCACGCCATCAGCAGGTCTGTGTTATTGTCCCGACCATGCCAAGCTGCCAAACCATTAAGGTATTCATCCTTTTTTCTTCCCCCTGCTCTCTTCGTATCCAGCTTGCCCATTGTCATTAAATTTTCCAATGTCCAAACAATCTTGAACGTAAACTTGCCCAGAATTCACAAATAGCCAACAAATGCTGGCGTTGACTGCTAAGTCCTGTAAATAATATTCAACTATTTTTTTTCTCTCTTGACTGTCATTGAATAGGTTTGATAATACATAATGCAAATGGACGTGGTATTCCTCACTTGAGTGATGTATTCTTTGCAGTTTTCAAAAACGCTCTTAATTAGCTTCATAACTACAATGTGTTTGATTCGGGCAAAACTGTTCCAAGGCACATTATTAGATGACTTCTCATAGAGTAAAGGTCAGCGGGCGCGATGGCGGAACGGTTTGGAAGTTTCGCTGACGGTGGCATGAACACGGTCGCACAAGGGTTCGATTCCTAGGCTCATCGCTCGCTACGGGAATGAAAGACTGTCAACCTAGACCTCCGTGCATTCAGGCTTAGAAAATGTGATCTCATCAGAATCACAGCAGGATCCTGCTTCGGAACATTTTTGTTCCCCAAACTATTTGCTTTGTAATGTTCTCCTCTTACCAGAATTCGTGATTTCCGTTTAGCGTTACACCTATCATATCAGTTGTTCTTTGGGTTATATTTAGTATTTTGAGAACACTGAAAACATTGACAGAACTTCAAAATACTTGAATCAATAATTATCAACGACATAAAAAAGTGAGTACTGATCTAAAGAAGTCAGACTTGGGGATACAAATAATTCACAACATGAAGAGTCCGTGGTACACAAGAAGTAATCCAATAACAGTACGCGTTTTTGAGACTACGAATCTTTATTGTGGGATTATGAATTATTGTCATGCACCATTTGATTGTCACTCGATGAAAATTAGGCTTTTGAATGTACATGGTTCAGAACAATTCTTAGAATAGCGCGATTCATGAACACATTCTGGCTTTTCATATAATGTGAAAATAGCCATGAATTAAACTGAAATTCAAAATAAAGTAATACCATTGAATTTATATACTAAAGCCATTAAAAAAAAAGGTTGCATGATTTATTGCCCGACATATTTCAATGTATCTCGTCAAATTAAACTTTTAAGCGACTTTAAAAAAAAATTAAAATACTTTGTTTAATGTGACAATGTCTTTCGGCAGTATTGGATGTCATGGGTTCTGAAAGAAGGCATCGGCAGACCGACAATAGTTGTAGGGAGAGGACATAAAGACATCCTGGGTATCAAAATACATGAGGCTGGGTTCACAACGTGTGCCCTTTACAGGACGTCGCACTCAACCCACCATTATTTGGCGTTTGTGATGTACCGGGCAATCTTTTTTCAGTTCAGTTGTTTGCTTTTTCCGAACCGCCGACGCTCATATCCCAGAAATCCAGCGGGACATGTTTGCTGCAAAAGCGTCTGCTTCTGATTTCTAACTCTAATCGGTATGTTGAGGAATTCCACTTGTTCACTGCCCCTAATCACAGCTCCGGCTGAGGCTGGGTTACTGGGTATTTCCTGGTTATGAGAGCTACATTTTGTAAAGGCTCTGCTACATGATGGTAAAAAATTACATGAGGTTGCCACGTAACAATTAGAATGCAATGCCTCTCTACATGGAAGACGAGTTCGAAACAGTTACGACCGATTTGGCAGCATGTCACGGGACCACTGTCGTTAACGATAAGATGATAAACTAACAGAGAACCAGTCTGTATTCACAGCTGCAATTGTTTGTTACTAATGGAGAAACACTCACATCGGATCAAAGGAAACTACAAGTCCTTGAGAGTTCCCTAGGAAACAGGAATTTGTCGGCATTATTTGATGTATCGTCATTGAGAGAAAAAGCCTGTTATGTTCGTGGTAGAAAGGGGAACAACTATTCTTGTGAGGTTGGAGACAACATTGTCTGGGGGAAGGAAAGTCGGCTAGATCTTTGTAGTGTAGAAATGAATTTCTCTAGATCACAGGCGAGGAGGGACTTTTGATGTACAGGAAACTCGTCCCGAGAGGGAGACGGGGAGGCCACCTGGTGTGTACATCGAATGACGTAACTAGGACAATCCCGACTGTATGCAAAACAGAATTTGTTGCCGCTAGTTTGAACAAGGGAGTTGACCTAGGCCGAAGTGTTGTGACTAGCTCTGTTCTATTATCGAAAAGAATCTAGCGTGTTCGGTATCAATTAACGCTGAGGAACATGTGTCTTTTATGGCAAGTGTAGATTCGATTCAGGATAGAGCTGGTTGTTCATAAGGTATTTACTAAATAGTATTTAGATGTAAATATTGTAAGATAGTCTAGTGTTTGATAGACCTAGAGCTTGAACATAGTGTTGTTGAGTTGTGGTTAGGTATTCAAGGAGTGTCGGCGACAGTGGGCAATCGCATTGTTAAAACTAACTAGTGGGAGAGATCAATTAGCTCAGCTGGTTGGAAATAGTGAAGTGGGATGATATTTAGAAGGATTGAGGATGGTTGTTTGGGGGATAAGGGAAATGTCCAATGGTGGGATCTTCCATTTGGGGTCTACTGGGGTTCTGCACTTTACATTTTTGGTCTTTCCTTGTCTTACCCTAATTCAGCTCCTCTGCCCCATGACAGGGTTTGGTTCACTGTCATATATCTGAGTGAGGCCGTCGGCCTACACTCATCTAATAGGAGTCAGTGTCCGGTTGCTCTCACCGGTGTGTTCTCTCTATTTCACAGGTTCCCTCACGTTACTCAGTTGAAGCTGAAACATCATTGTTTACTAGAATGGATACCTTAGTGCAGGCAAAGTTATTCAGCAGCTTTTGCACTGGGCCCATGATAAAAGGGGTCTGAAGGAACATGGCTCGGCTGAGCCGAAACCTATAAGTATCCAGCAGATGACTTCTTAGTGATAGGGATCATGGAAGTCAATAGTGAGATTATTTGTCAAAACCACATGTGAACAGAACACCGGTGATTGTTTTCCCACATCATGTGTAGAAGGAACAATAGTGAGATTAGTTTTTTAAAAACCACATGTGAACAGAACACTAGTGATTGTTTTTTCCACATCACCTATAGAAAGAACCATAGTGAGTTTCTAAGTAACAGGAACAATGAACCTGGTGCTTTTACTAAATTACTAGAGTCATGTGGGACTGTAAACAATAACAGTGTAATTGTGAAACGGTAGGACCTTTAGGAAATGAAATCACGTTATTTCAAGGGACAGTGTTCCGGGTTTTCACAAGGCAAGGATGTTTTAAGTCTCAGAACAGTAGGGACATTTAATAACATGGTGTGTGATCGATACAGGATCAGTATCGGACTATATCCGTGATTGGTGACCACGTATCTGGGTTATCAAAAAGCTACCGGAGGAAGTCAACTTCTAGCAGGAGGGACACATCGTTTGGTGAGGTTATCGTGTACTGACCTATGATGATGTTGTGTGATCCTTACAGGGATGATCAGACTTTGCTCCTGAACTGTTCGGTCTGATTATGCAGACACACTAGAGCATACGACATACATTCTACACCTGCTCTTCGCACACACATACACTTTTCTTCATTAAATTAATGTGTTATTAATTTTGGAAGCTAGAGTTGATTAGTATATTGTTTTGGGGAAGTGTGAGAGGGGGCATGATCCAGTGGTGAGAGAAAGAGAGAGAAAGAGGTATCCATTGACTGACGGAGTGTGGTGGACGGAATCTGGTGGATTGTCCAGAATAATGATATGGGGTTAAAAATAATGTGGGTGTTGATTCCCCTCAATCCAGGGACGACACAATAAAAGGTATCCACGACACAGCAGACCACGTTGCTCTGGGTTTAAACTAGTTGGTATGAGAGCATGTCGTTTTGAAGAAAGCAATGACACACCACTGAACGTAAACTTGCCAAGACACCAACACAGCAGTAAAATGCTGTTGGTGACAGCGGTGTCTTATTTTAAAAAAAAAAAACATTTTGAACTTGGCGTTGCTCCAATGTTCCCGAATATGTCTCCACCGGGAGTGGTAGCTGTGTCCGTTCATACCCAAGAATTGCTGCGTCCGTTCACAAACAAGGATACTGCGTTATGAACCGCAATGGCTCATTTTAGTAATCTGACAGGGACAATCGTGGATGTGAGGTGTCATGGCAGAACTTTAGGAATAACTCAACACCAGTGGTAACACAATGTAATAGTGTAATGCAGAATAAAGTCAACTTGTAGTCAAGTTGCCCGAAATCTTACTGAGACTGCCCTGCTGAGTGGTATCTTTAATAACTGGCCCAGACCGCACCGTCTCCTACACAACTCAGGTGGTATTTGATGCTGCACTCGGACACTACTTCAACGACTACACAGATGTTACATCACCGACTTTATCTTCTTACCAAAAGACTATCACAAGAGATGCCTGTACATTCCCCACCCAATGTTGAGTAAACTAAATATTCTCTCTGCCATGTACCAAAAGCGGCTGGACAAGAGTTAACATAAGAATTAGACAAGGGTGAACAACTCTACATAACATTTGAAACATCGGTGATTATTTTATTTGCTAGCACTTGATACGTTAATTTCAACTTGCAGCATGTTGTAATTGTAATTCTATATGATAAATTGTGTTCAAATATTTCGCTGATCACTTTAACGTGTTGACACCACATATGTTAACTCTACTTAATAGCTGTTGTTGTCAATGTGTCACCGCAACATGACGTAAAGCTAATTCTACAAGAAATTTCTTTGAAATATATCGATGATCACTTACACATGTAACTCTACCATATGAATAGTTGAAACATGATGATAATTAACATGTTAATCCTGGCCTAGGGGTGTATGGTCTTTCTCCGTCATCCCGTGTACTCTCGTGAGTGGCATGACGTACGGCGAGAATCTGTAGGGGTTCTGGCCGCGGCGGTGACTTACGGAGTACATGAGCCGGTCGCTCAGAAAGCAATGGCAAACTACTGAGCGTAATCTTGCCTAGTACATCAACAGCAGCTGAGAATCCTGGTGTTGACTGCGACGTCCTGTAAGGGATATGAGACATTAATATATATATATATATATATATGTATGTATATATGATATGTATATATAATGTATGATATGATATGACAGCAGAGACATAACCTAAACCCTCATTAGATAAAATTGCATGGGCAATAAAGAACCTGAAGAATGGTAAATCACCTGGATGTGATGAGATTCTTCCTGAACTAATTACAGCAGGAGGAGAAGAAAGCATACAAATCTATCACGCATTATGTAAAAAGATATGGAAATATGGTATATTTCCAAAAGATTGGAAGAGAACTATCTTCAATTCCAATACCAAAAAAGGGCAACCTGAAATTATGAACCAACTATAGAACTGTTGCCCTGATCATCCATGCAAGTAAAATTCTATTAAATATCATAATGGGAAGACTTCGTAAGGAAATGGAAGAAGAGATTAACGTGGTTCAAGCTGGATTTAGACAAGGAAGAGGAACACGAGATCACATTCTCAACATGCGTTTAATAATAGAGAAGTGGATTATTCTTAGGCATTTGACTGTGTACAACATCAGAAACTTTGGGAAATCATGAGGAATATGGGCTTTCACACAGCATGTAATACAACTAATAAAAATGTTCTATCTAGAGTTCTAGACCAACAAACAGCGGTTAGAATAGATGGCGAGACATCAGATTGGTTTGACATCAAGCAAGGAGTCCGTCAGAGATGTGTACTGTCCCCCTATTTGTTTAACCTGTACGCCGAAAATTTAATGAGGAATATAAGAGATGATATAAACAGGGAGCTATATGATGCCCTAAACATCGGTGGTCATGACATACCAGAGATTCGTTATGCTGGTGATACAGTATTGCTATCCACAACACAGAATGGCATAGAAAACATAATAGCCTCAACTCAATTGAATAGTGAAAATCACAACTTGTATCTTAACATAACAAAAACAAAGATAATGAATACAGATAAAACTACTATGCATAAAGAAATATATGTTGAGGAGGAAAAATTGGAGGTGGTGGAAAGAAATTACACGATGACTATCAATTGCTTTTCAAAGACTAAAACAACTGAATAAATTATGGAGGGGACAGACAGAACTATAAAAATTAGATTTTTAAGAGCATGCATCTTTCCCATTGCAACATACGCCTGAGAGACCTGGACACTTACTAAACAAGCTGAACAGCGCATAAATGTCCTTTGAATATAAATGTTATATATGAGTTCTAAGAATATCTTGGGTAAAGAAAAGAACAAATGCATCAATACTTCAAGAGCTGAATATTGAAGAAGGTTGGCTATTAAAGACGATAAAACAAAGAAAATTGAAATATTTTGGTCATTTGAAACGTCACGAAAGTTTGGAGAGAACAATAATGGAGGGGTATATGCCGGGAAAGAGAGGAAGAGGAAGGCCAAAGAGAAGATGGGTGCAGGATGTGGCGGATGATCTCCAGATGGGTGTATCGGATGCGGGACATCTTGCTTATGATCGAAAGATTTTCCGGAAGGTTGTTATGGGAGCGAAGTTCTGCGAAGGACATGCTACTGAATGAATGAATGATATGATTTGTTAACGTTACAAAATGGATCCTGAATTGCATCGTTCAATCAATCAATGAATCAATCATGTGCCATGCCGGAAAGCGTGGTCGGTCATGACTCGCCATGTCACTCGATCACCAGAGTAGTGGATCAGCTCAGTGTTCCTGTCTCGTCCATGCAATGTGGCCAAGCCATCCAGGTATTTTCCTCTCGGTCTTCCTCTTGGTCTGTTCCCCCCGATCATGCCAGTTGTCACCGAAGTTCTCCAATCCATCTCTTCTCACATGTCCAAAAATCTTTGACTGTCCCCGTCTAATTTCTCTAATCAATTTACGATTCTCCTGTAGTACCTGGTCATTGGTTTTTCTGTCTGTCCATGGTATTCCTTGCATCTTCCTCAGAAACCACATTTCTATATTGCATCGTTACGTCATGGAAAAACTACAATGTGGGATGTTTCTGTACATGATGGATAGCATTGAAAAGTTTCACCACTTTAGCATGTTAACATCACATGATACTTTGTTGATGCAATGGTTTCTGTTAACGACTGTTGAAACATGTCATTGTTCTCTTGAAACGTTAACACAACTTGCTGGAATGCTAACTATACATGATGGCAATTGAAGCATGACGCTGACAACTATGCAGTTAACACTACAATAAGATATCCTAATGCCAAACTCAATCGCTCAGCGGGCCAAAACTCAGATCACACGTAAAGTTGCGGGCCGAACAGGATAGACACTCCATAAGCCGAAAATTAAACCTTTTAAAACATTCATGTACATTAAAATATAAAAAAGTTTTAATAATAAAAAATCATTGGTATACACATTTTCACTCTTCTGTCAGTTTGTCAGAGCACGATGTTTGGCATCTTTTCTTGGCTACAAAGTTCATGTTAGGAGTAATGTTCTGTGTCATTGAGATTCTCATGATGGACTGCAATTGTTACTGTAGTTAACATCTGTATGAGCTGGCCTGTAGTTAACGTCTGTCTGAGCTGGTCTGTAGTTAACATCTGTCTGAGCTGGTCTGTAGTTAACGTCTGTCTGAGCTGGTCTGTAGTTAACGTCTGTCTGAGCTAGTCAACGTCTGTCTGAGCTGGTCTGAAGTTAACGTCTGTCTGAGCTGGTCTGTAGGTAACGTCTGTCTGAGCTGGTCTGTAGTTAACGTTGGTCTGAGCTGGTCTGTAGTCAACGTTGGTCTGAGCTGGTCTGTAGTCAACGTTGGTCTGAGCTGGTCTATAGTCAACGTCTGTCTGAGCTGGTCTGTAGTTAACGTTGGTCTGAGCTGGTCTGTAGTTAACGTCTGTCTGAGCTGGTCTGTAGGTAACGTCTGTCTGAGCTGGTCTGTAGTTAACGTTGGTCTGAGCTGGTCTGTAGTTAACGTTGGTCGGAGCTGGTCTGTAGTCAACGTTGGTCTGAGCTGGTCTGTAGTCAACGTTGGTCTGAGCTGGTCTGTAGTTAACGTTGGTCTGAGCTGGTCTGTAGGTAACGTTCGTCTGAGCTGGTCTGTAGTTAACGTTGGTCTGAGCTGGTCTGTAGTTAACGTCTGTCTGAGCTGGTCTGAAGTTAACGTCTGTCTGAGCTGGTCTGTAGTTAACGTCTGTCTGAGCTGGTCTGTAGTTAACGTCTGTCTGAGCTGGTCTGTAGGTAACGTCTGTCTGAGCTGGTCTGTAGTTAACGTTGGTCTGAGCTGGTCTGTAGTCAACGTTGGTCTGAGCTGGTCTGTAGTCAACGTTGGTCTGAGCTGGTCTATAGTCAACGTCTGTCTGAGCTGGTCTGTAGTTAACGTTGGTCTGAGCTGGTCTATAGTCAACGTCTGTCTGAGCTGGTCTGTAGTCAACGTCTGTCTGAGCTGGTCTGTAGGTAACGTTGGTCTGAGCTGGTCTGTAGTCAACGTTGGTCTGAGCTGGTCTGTAGTCAACGTTGGTCTGAGCTGGTCTGTAGTCAACGTTGGTCTGAGCTGGTCTGTAGTTAACGTTGGTCTGAGCTGGTCTGTAGGTAACGTTCGTCTGAGCTGGTCTGTAGTTAACGTTGGTCTGAGCTGGTCTGTAGTTAACGTTGGTCTGACCTGGTCTGTAGTTAACGTTGGTCTGAGCTGGTCTGTAGTTAACGTTGGTCTGAGCTGGTCTGTAGTTAACGTTGGTCTGAGCTGGTCTGTAGTTAACGTTGGTCTGAGCTGGTCTGTAGTTAACGTTGGTCTGAGCTGGTCTGTAGTTAACGTTGGTCTGTGCTGGTCTGTAGTTAACGTTGGTCTGAGCTGGTCTGTAGTTAACGTTGGTCTGAGCTGGTCTGTAGTTAACGTTGGTCTGAGCTGGTCTGTAGTTAACGTCGGTCTGAGCTGGTCTGTAATTAACGTCTGTAGGAGATAGTCTAAGACCGGTGCTACTAGTATGCCTTTTGGTCAGTTTCCTTCGTCTGTACATAACTCCAACAATAATTATTATGACAGCCAGGCTAAAGACTACCCCAATAATGATGGGGAGTTGTGTATCAGGAGAGCTGGTTCTAGAACCGGTGCTGGCGATATCTGCAGCACTGAGTAGGTTTGTAGCTTCTGACGTTTGGTGTGATGGTAGCCTAGATGTCACGCGTGGTTGTGAGCTGGGTTCTGAGCTCTGTACAGCTGGAATGTACACAGTTGTAGTTGTACACACCGAGTCACAGTATTCGAAGGTATCTGTCGTACTGTTAAGTAAAAGTTTTTCATCTGAATACGTCCACATTAAATGTACACATTGATTGTCACAGATCGAGGAGCCTTGAAGACGGAAAGAATCACACTTATCTTTGTTACACTGATTTGTGTTATATTTTGTACACTTGAGTGCATTTACACGCTGGTTATACAGACAAGTGAAATAACTCCGATCCAGATGACCTGTCCGTAGAGGCATGACATTTATGGCCTTCAAGTTTACCCCTGGGAGCGGTTTTCCAGAACTCTCATACTCGGTGTGTACATTACACTCTCCATTATCTGCATCTGTCATACAGTGGTAGAGGCTGCAGAGAAGTTAAAACGAATCTCCATAATACACCGTTAAATGTATATTATATTCTACATATAAAGAAGCATGTACATAAACACAATCTTAATATAGTCTTCATGAGATGATTAGATGGCTGTAATACTCCTAACTGTCGGTCAGCATAGCCGAGTGAAAAAAAGGGGTTTCAACACCCGTTCCTGTTTTGGGGTTTTAATTTTTAACCCTTGAAGGGGTTTTAAAAGTGGTTAACGAAATTTAAATACCGTAAGTGGGGGTTCCTTTGAGGCAGAACATTTAAGGGGGCAATTTTCCCCCGGGGATTTTCCAAACTCTAAATAGGTGTCTAATTTCCTTGATTCAAAGCTAGGAGTCCCAAAAAAGTACCCAACTCTTAATAACCCTTTAAATTGATATAATTCAATTTAAAAAGGGAGGGAAAAACCTCTTTTAAGTCTTATGGGGGGGTTCCAAAATACTCCAAATTCTCCGCTAGACATTGTAAGAACGGTTAACATCCGGGTTGCTGTTAACCAGAACTTAAACCGTGCTGAAAAATACTTGAACTGTTTAGAAAAGTAGACTGATGGTCTTTGTAGTGAACATTTTGGTAGGATAAAGAAAATTCTGTGTACTTAAATAGAATTACTGTGTTGTACGTTAAGTACAAATTAGAGTGGAGTTAAAGTAACATTACTTGTTTAGTTAATGACATTGACTTTGTTATAAGTATGACATTCTTGGTATTAAGTGGGTTATTGAGGTGTATTAAGATCCATATGCCCGGTAAATATGCCAGTTTCAGGTTAAACTACCATTGTGTTTTAAAAACATAACCATTATTGCTGTCAAAAAGTTAACATGTTGTGAGTTAAAGTAGAATATTACTTGTGTGGTAGGTTAAAGTAGAGCATTGCTTGTGTAGGTTAGTAGACATTATTGTGTGTGTAGGTTAAAGTATAACATTACTTGTGTGTGTAGGTTAAAGTATAACATTACTTGTGTAGGTTAAAGTAGACCATTACTTGTGTGTGTAGGTTAAAGTATAACATTACTTGGTTAGGTTAAAGTAGACCATTACTTTGTGTGTGTAGGTTAAAGGTAGGAACATTTACTTGTGTCGTGTAGGTGTTACAGTCATAACATTACTTGTGGTAGGTTAAAGTAGACATTACTTTGTTTAGGTTAAAGTCGACCATTACATTACTTGTTTAGGGTTTAAAGTAGACCACTTACTTGTGTATGGTGTAGTAAGTAGAACATTACTTGTGTGTGTAGGTTAAAGTAGAACCAATTACATTGTGTGTGTAGGTTAAAGTAAACATTACTTGTGTGTGTAGGTTAAGTAGAAATTGTGTGTTAGGTTAAAGTAGAACATACTTGTGTGTGTAGGTTAAAGTAAACATTACTTGTGTAGTTAGTAGAATATATTTGTGTAGGTTAAAGTAGAACATTACTTGGGTTAGGTTAAGTAGAACATTACTTGTGTGTAGTTAAATAGACATTACTTGTGTGTGTAGGTTAAAGTAGAACATTACTTGTGTGTGTAGGTTAAGTAGAACATTTTGTTGTGTAGTTAAAGTAGAACATTACTTGTGTGTGTGTTAAAGTAGAACATTACTTGTGTGTGTAGGTTAAAGTAGAATATTACTTGTGTGTGTATGGTTAAAGTAGAGCATTGCTTGTGTGTGTAGGTTAAAGTAGAACATTACTTGTGTGTGTAGGTTAAAGTATAACATTACTTGTGTGTGTAGGTTAAAGTATAACATTACTTTTTGGTGTAGGTTAAAGTAGAACTTTTAGGTTAAAGTAGATTATTGTGTGTGTAGGTTAAAGTAGAACATTACTTGTGTGTGTAGGTTAAAGTATGAACATTACTTGGTGGTAGGTTAAAGTAGACATTACTTGTGTGTGTAGGTTAAAGTAGAACATTACTTGTGGGTGTAGGTTAAAGTAGAACATTAACTTGTGTGTGTAGGTTAAAGTAGAACATTACTTGTGTGTAGTAGGTTAAAGTAGTAACATTATGTGTGTGTAGGTTAAGTAGAACATTACTTGCGCGTGTATAGGTTAAAGTAGAACATTACTTTGTTGTAGTTAAAGTAGAACAGTACTTGTGTGTGTAGGTTAAAGTAGAACATTACTTGTGTGTGTAGGTTAAAGTAGAACATTACTGTGTGTGTATGTTAAAGTAGAACCATTACTTGTGTGTGTAGGTTAAAGTATAACATTACTTTTGTGTGTAGGTTAAAGTAATGTAGGTTAAAGTAGACCATTACTTGTGTGTAGGTTAAAGTAGAACATTACTTGTGTATAGGTTAAAGAAGAACATTACTTGTGTGTGTAGGTTAAAGTGGAACATTACTTATGTGTGTAGGTTAAAGTAGAACATTACTTGTGTGTGTAGGTTAAAGTAGACCATTACTTGTGTGTAGGTTAAAGTAGAACATTACTTGTGTAGGTTAAAGAAGAACAGTACTTGTGTGTGTAGGTTAAAGTTTAACTTTACTTCTGTGTGTAGGTTAAAGTAGAACATTACTTGTGTGTGTAGGTTAAAGTAGAACAATACTTGTGTAGGTTAAAAGTAGAACATTACTTGTGTAAGTTAAATGTAGAACATTACTTGTGTGTAGGTTAAAGTAGAACATTACTTGTGTGTGTAGGTTAAAAAAACATTACTTGTGTGTGTAGGTTAAAGTAGAACATTACTTGTGTGTGTAGGTTAAAGTAGAACATTACTTGTGTGTGTAGGTTAAAGTAGAACAGTACTTGTGTGTGTAGGTTAAAGTAGAACATTACTTGTGTGTGTAGTTTAAAGTAGATCATTACTTGTGTGTGTAGGTTAAAGTAGAACATTACTTGTGTAGGTTAAAGTAGAACATTACTTGTGTGTGTAGGTTAAAGTGAAACATTACTTGTGTGTGTATGTTAAAGTAGAACATTACTTGTGTGTGTATGTTAAAGTAGAACATTACTTGTGTGTGTAGGTTAAAGTAGAACATTACTTGTGTGTGTAGGTTATAGTAGAACATTACTTGTGTATAGGTTAAAGTAGAACATTACTTGGTTAAATAATTTTGTGTAGGTTAAATAGAACTTACTTTGTGTGTGTAGGTTAAAGTAGAACATACTTTGTGTGAGGTTAAAGTAGAACATTACTTTGTGTGTAGGTTAAATAGAACATTACTTGTGTTGTAGAAAGTAACTTACTTTGTGGGTTAAGTAGAACATTACTTGTGTTAGGTTAAAGTAGAACATTACTTGTGTGTGTGTTAAAGTAACATTATGTCATTACTTTGTGTGTAGGTTAAAGTAGAACATTACTTGTGTGTGTAGGTTAAAGTAGACATTTTGTTGTGTAGGTTAAAGTAGAACATTACTTGTGTGTAGGTTAAAGTAGAACATTACTTGGTGTGTAGGTTAAAGTAACTTACTTGTGGTGTAGGTTAAAGTAGAACATTACTTGTGTGTGTAGGTTAAAGTAGAACATACTTGTGTGTAGGTTAAAGTAGAAATTACTTGTGTAGGTTAAATAGTAGAACATTACTTGTGTAGGTTAAAGTAGAACATTACTTGTTTAGGTTAAAGTAGAACATTACTTGTGTGATTATTTTGTGTAGTTAAGTAGAACTTATTGTGTGTGTAGGTTAAAGTGAACATTACTTGTGTTGAGGTTAAGTAGAACAGTACTTTGTGTGTAGGTTAAAGTAGAACATTACTTGTGTGGTGTAGTTTAAGTAGAACATTACTTGTGGTGTAGGTTAAGTAGAACATTACTTGTGTGATAGGTTAAAGTAGAACATTATTGTGGAGGTTAAAGTAGAACATTTTGGTTTAAGTAGAACATTACTTGTGGTGTAGGTTAAGTAGAACATTACTTGTGTGTGTAGGTTAAAGTAGAACATTACTTGTGTGTGTAGGTTAAAGTAAACTTTACTTTGTGTGTAGGTTAAGTAGAACATATTGTGTGTAGGTTAAAGTAGAACATTACTTGGTGTTAGGTTAAAGTAGAACATTACTTGTTATTTAAGTAGAACATTACTTGTTGTGTAGTTAAAGTGAAATATTATTGTAGGTTAAAGTAAACATTACTTGTGTGTGTAGGTTAAAGTAGAACATTACTTAGTGTGTAGGTTAAAGTAGAACATTTTGTGTGGTTAAAGAAGAACATTACTTGTGTGTGTAGGTTAAAGTGAACTTACTTTGTGTGTAGGTAATAGATAGAAACATACTTTTGTGTGTAGGTTAAAGTAGAACATTACTTTGTGTAGGTTAAAGTAGAACATTACTTGTGTGTGTAGGTTAAGGTAGAACATTACTTGTGTGTAGGTTAAAGTAGAACATTACTTGTTGTGTAGGTTAAAAGAACATTTTATTTGTGTGTAGGTTAAAGTAGAACATTACTTGGTGTAGGTTAAAGTAGAACATTACTTGTGTGTAGGTTAAAGTAAACATTACTTGTGTGTGTAGGTTAAGAGAACATTACTTGTGTGTGTAGGTTAAAGTAAAACATTCTGTGTGGGGGTTAAAGTAAACATTATTGTTTTTGGGGTTAAAGTAAACATTACTTGTGTGTGTAGGTTAAAGTAAAACATTACTTGTGTTTAGTTAAAAAAAAATTTTGTGTTTTTAAAAAAATTTTCTTGTTTTTAAAATAGAACTTACTTGTGTGTGTGGGTTTAAAATAAAATTATTTGTGTGGTAGTTTAAATAGAACATACGGGGGGTTTTTTAAAAGGTTATTTTTTTTTTTGGGGGTTTTAAAGTAGAACATTATTTGGGGGTTTTTAAAGTAAAAAATTTTTAGGTTTGGGAAAAAAAATTTTTTTGGTAGGTTAAGTAGAACATTCTTGTGTGTGTAGGTTAAAGTAGACTTACTTGTTTTGGGTTAAAAAAATTTTTTGTGTTTTGGTTAAAAAAATTTTTTGTGTGTAGGTTAAGTAAACATATTTGTTTTTAGGTTAAAGGGGGGAAAAAGGGTTTTTTTTTTAAAAAAAAACCTTTTAAAAAAAAAAAAATTTGGTGTAGGTTAAAAGTGAACATTTGTGTATTTAAAGTAGAACATTATTGGGGTGTAGGTTAAGTAGAACATTACTTGTGTGGTAGAAAAAAAACATTATTTGTGTAGGTTAAAGAGAACATTACTTGTGTGTGAGGTTAAAGTAAACTTATTTTGGTGTAGGTTAAAGTAGAAATTACTTGTTTTGGGGTTAAAGTAAAATTACTTGGGGTTTGGGGTTTAAAGAAAAAATTTACTTGTTTTTAAAATTAAAATTTACTTGGGGGTTTATTTGTAGAAATTTTGGGTGAAATTTTTAAAAAAAATTTACTTGGGTGTAGGTTAAGTAGAACTTATTGGTTGTAGGTTAAAGTAAAATTCTTGTGGGTGGGTTAAAGTAGAAAAACTTGTGTGTTGGGTTAAAGAACATTACTTGTGTGTGTGGTTTAAAGAACTTACTTGGGTGTAGGTTAATAAAATTTTATTTGTGTTAGGTTAAAGTAGAACATTATTGTTTTAAAAAAGTGAAAAGGGGTTTTTTTTTTGGAAAATTTTTTGGTTTTTTTTAAAAAAATTATTGGGTGTGTTAAAGTAAAACATTATTTTTGGGTGTATTTTAAAGTTATTTGTTGGGGTTAAAAGAACATTACTTGTGTTGGTTAAGTAGAACATTACTTGGTTTTTTTAAGAGAACATTAGGGGGGTTTTAGGTTAAAGTAGAACATTACTTTGTGTGTAGGTTAAGTAGAACATTATTGGGTGGGGTTAAAGTGAACATTACTTGGGTGTGGGTTTTAAAGTAGAACTTACTTGGGGTTGGGTTTTAAGTAGAACTTTACTTCGGTGTGGGTTTAAAGTAGAACATTACTTGTGTAGTTAAAGTAGAACTTTACTTGTGTGTGTAGGTTAAAGTAAACATTACTTGTTGGTGGGTTTAAAAGTAAACATTACTTGTTGTGTAGGTTAAAGTAGAACATTACTTGTGTGTGTAGGTTAAAGTAGATCATTACTTGTGTAAATTAAAGTAGAACATTACTTGTGTGTGTAGGTTAAAGTAGAACTTTATTGGTGTGTAGGTTAAAGTAAACTTATTTTGTGTGTGTGGGTTTAAGTAAAAACTTTATTGTGGGGGTAGGTTAAAGTAGAACATTATTTGTGTGTGAGTTAAAGTAGAACATTACTTGGTGTGTAGGTTAAAGTAGAACATTACTTGTTTTTAGGTTAAAGTAGAACATTATTTGTGTTGGGTTTAAAAGTAGAACATTATTGGGGTGGGTTAAAAGTAGAACTTTACTTGTGGTGTGGGTTAAAGTAGAACATTACTTGTGTGGTGGGTTTAAAAGTAAAACTTTACTTTGGTGTGTAGGTTAAAGTAGAAATTATTGTGTGTGTAGGTTAAAGTAAACATTACTTTTGTGTGTGGGTTAAAGTAATTATTAAAGAAAACTTTATTTGTTTAGGTTAAATAGAACATTACTTGTGTTAGGTTAAAGAAGAACATACTTGTGTTTTAGGTTAAAGTGGAACATTATTTTGTGTGTGGGTTTTAAAGTAGAACATTACTTGTGTGTGTGGGTTTAAAAGTAGACCATTATTGTGTGTAGGTTAAAGTAGAACATTACTTGTGTGGTTAAAGAGAACATTACTTGTGTGTGTAGGTTAAATTTTAACTTTATTTTGTGTGTAGGTTAAAGTAGAACATTATTTGTGTGTGTGGGTTTTTAAAGTAGAAAAATACTTGTGTAGGTTAAAGTAGAACATTACTTGTGTAGGTTAAATAGAACTTACTTGTGTGTAGGTTAAAGTAGAACATTACTTGTGTGTGTGGGTTTAAAAAAAAACATTACTTGTTGTGTGGGGTTTAAATAAAACATTACTTGGTGTGTAGGTTAAAGTAGAACATTACTTGTGTGTGTAGGTTAAAGTAGAACATTATTTGTGTGTGTAGGTTAAATAAACATTACTTGTTTTTAGGTTAAAGTAGAACTTTATTGTGTGGTTAAAGTAGAACATTATTGTGTGTGTGGGTTAAAGTAGAACATTACTTGTGTTTTAGGTTAAAGTAGAACATTACTTTGTGTGTGGGGTTAAAAGTAAAATTACTTGTGTTTTAGGTTAAAGTAGAACATTACTTGTGTGGGTTTAAAGTAGAACATTACTTGTGGTGTAGGTTAAAGTAGAACATTACTTGGGGTGAAATTTAAGTAGAACATTATTGTGTGTGTAGGTTAAAGTAGAACATTATTTGTGTTTTAGGTTAAAGTAGAACATTATTTGTGTGTGAGGTTAAAGTAGAAATTACTTGGTGTGTAGGTTAAAGTAGAACATTACTTTGTGTAGGTTAAAGTAGAACATTACTTGGTGGTGGGTTAAAGTAGAACATTACTTGGGTGTGGGTTTAAAAGTAGAACATTACTGGGTGTGGGTTTTAAGTAAAAACATTATTTGGGGTGTGGGTTTTAAGTAGAACTTACTTAGGTGTAGTTTAAGTAGAACTTTATTTGTGTGTGTGGGTTTAAAGTAAACATTACTTGTGTGTGTAGGTAAAGTAAACATTACTTTTTTTTGTGTAGGTTAAAGTGAACATTACTTGTGTGTGTGGGTTTAAAAGTAGAACTTTTTGTGTAGGTTAAAGTAAACATTACTTGTGTGTGTAGGTTAAAGTAGAACATTACTTGGTGTGTAGGTTAAAGTAAAAAATTACTTGTGTGTGTGGGTTAAAAGTAGAACATTATTGTGTTTTTAGGTTAAGTAAAACATTACTTGTGTATTAAAGTAGAACATTACTTGTGTGTGTGGGTTAAAAGTAGAACATACTTGTGTGTGTAGGTTAAAGTAGAACTTACTTTTGTGTGTGGTTTTAAGTAAACATTACTTGTGTGTGTAGTTAAAGTAGAACATTATTGTGTGTGTAGGTTAAAGTAGAACATTACTTGTGTTTTAGGTTAAAGTAGAACATTATTTGTGTTTTGGGGTTTAAAAGTAGAACATTATTTTGGTGTTAGGTTAAAGTAGATCATTACTTGTGTAGGTTAAAGTAGAAAATTACTTGTGTGTGTAGGTTAAAGTAGAACATTACTTGTGTGTGTGTAGGTTAAAGTAGAACTTACTTGTGTGTGTAGGTTAAAAGTAGAACATACTTGTGTGTGTGGGTTAAAGTAAACATTATTTTTGTGGTGGGTTTAAAGTAGAACATTACTTGTTTTGTGGGTTAAAGTAGACCATTTTGTGTGTGGGTTTAAAAGTAGAACATTACTTGTGTTTAGGTTAAAGAAGAACATATTTGGTGTGTAGGTTAAAGTGTAACATTACTTTTGTGTGTAGGTTAAAGTAGAACATTACTTGTGTATGTAGGTTAAAGTAGACCGTTACTTGTGTGTAGGTTAAAGTAGAACATTACTTGTGTATAGGTTAAAGAAGAACAGTACTTGTGTGTGTAGGTTAAATTTTAACTTACTTCTGTGTGTAGGTAAAGTAGAAAAATATTTGGTGTGTAGGTTAAAGTAGAACAATACTTGTGTGGGTTTAAAAAGTAGAACATTACTTGTGAAAGTAAAATGTAGAAATTACTTGTGTGTAGGTTAAAGTAGAACATTACTTGTGTTTTAGGTTAAAAAACATTACTTGTGTAGGTTAAAGTAGAACATTAGGGTGTATTTAAAGTAGAACTTTACTTGTGTGTAGGTTAAAGTAGAACATTACTTGTGGTGTGGGTTAAAAAAAACATTACTTGTGTGTGTAGGTTAAAGTAGAACATTACTTGTGTGTGTAGGTTAAAGTAGAACATTATGTGTTGGGGTTAAAGTAGAACATTACTTGTGTGTGTGGGTTTAAAGTAGAACATACTTGTGTGTGTGGGTTTAAAAGTAGAACATTACTTGTGTTTTTGGGGGTTAAAGTAGAACTTTACTTTGTGTGTGTAGGTTAAAGTAGAACATTCTTGTGTAGGAAAAGTAAACATTACTTGTGTGTGTGGTTAAAGTAGAACATTACTTTTGGTGTATTTTTAAAAGTAAACATTATTGTGTGTGTGGGTTAAAGTAGAAATTACTTGTTTTGGGTTAAAAGTAGAACATTATTGTGTGTAGTTAAAGTAGAACTTATTGTGTGTGTGGGTTTAAAAGTAGAACATTACTTGTTGTGTAGGTTAAAGTAAACATTACTTTTGTGTAGGTTAAAGTAGAACTTACTTAGTGGGGTATTTTAAAGTAAACATTATTTTTGGTGTTTTTTTTTTAAAAAGTAGAACTTTACTTGGTGTGTGGGTTAAAGTAAAACTTAAATTTGTTGGGGGTTTAAAGTAGAACATTACTTTGTGTAGGTTAAAGTAGAACTTATTTGTGTGTGTAGGTTAAAGTAGAACTTTACTTGTGTGTAGGTTAAAGTAGAACATTACTTGTGTGTGTAGTTAAAGTAGAACATTACTTGTGTGTGTATTTAAAGTAGAACTTACTTGTGTGTGTGGGTTTAAAAGTAGAACATTACTTTGTGTGGGTTTTAAAGTAGAACTTTACTTGGGTTAGTTAAAAATAGAACATCTTGCGTTGTGGGTTTTAAAGTAAACATTACTTGTGTGTGTGGGTTTTAAGTAAAAAACTTTTTACTTATGTGTGTGTGGGTTTAAATTTAAACATTACTTGGTTGTGGGTTAAAGTAGAACTTACTTGTTTTTAGGTTAAAGTAGAACATTACTTGGGTGTAGGTTAAGTAAAACATTATTTTTGGGTGTGGGTTTAAGTAGAACATTACTTGTGTGTGTAGGTTAAAGTAGAACATTACTTGTGTAGGTTAAAAGTAAACATTACTTGTGGGGTGGGTTTAAAAGTAGAACTTACTTGTGTGTGTGGGTTAAAGTAAACATTACTTGTGTGTGTAGGTTAAAGTAGAACTTACTTGTGTGTGTAGGTTAAAGTAGAACTTACTTGGTGTGTAGGTTAAAGTAGAACATTACTTTGTGTGTAGGTTAAAGTAGAACTTACTTGTGTTGGGTTTAAAAGTAGAACTTTACTTGTGTAGGTTAAAGTAGAACATTACTTGTGTTTTAGGTTAAAGTAGAACTTTACTTGTGTTTTAGGTTAAGTAGAACTTTCTTGTGTGTGTAGGTTAAAGTAGAACATTACTTGTGTGTAGGTTAAAGTAAACTTACTTTGTGTGTAGGTTAAAGTAGAACATTAGTTGTAGGTTAAAGTAGAACTTTACTTTGTGTAGGTTAAAGTAAAACTTTACTTGTGTGTGGGTTTAAAAAGTAGAACATTACTTTGTGTATTTAAAGAGAACAACTTTGTGTGTAGGTTAAAGTAAACATTACTTGGTGTAGGTTAAAGTAGAACTTACTTGTGTGTGTAGGTTAAAGTAGAACATTACTTGTGTGGAGGTTAAAGTAAAAACATTATTTGTTTTAGGTTAAAGTAGAACATTACTTGTGTAGGTTAAAGAAAGAAATTACTTTTGTTAGGTTAAAGAACTTACTTTGTGTGTGGGTTTAAAAGGTAAACATTACTTGTGTGTGTAGGTTAAATAAACTTACTTGTGTAGGTTAAAAGTAGAAATACTTGTGTGTTAAAGTAGAACATTACTTGTGTGTAGGTTAAAGTAAAAATTACTTGTGTGTGTAGGTAAAAAACATATTTTGTGTAGGTTAAAGTAGAACTTACTTGTGTTTTTAGGTTAAAGTACAACATTACTTGTGTGTGTAGGTTAAAGTAGAACATTACTTGGTGTGTAGGTTAAAGTACAACAATACTTGTGTGTGTAGGTTAAAGTAGAACATTATTTGTGTGTGTAGGTTAAAGTAGAACATTACGTGTGTGTATGTTAAAGTAGAACATTACTTGTGTGTAGGTTAAAGTAGAACATTACTTGTGTGTATGTTAAAGTAGAACATTACTTGTGTGTGTAGGTTCAGGTAGAACATTACTTGTGTGTGTAGGTTAGGTTAAAGTAGAACATTACGTATCTGTGTAGGTTAAAGTAGAACTTTACTTATGTGTGTGTAGGTTAAAGTAGAACATTACTTGCGCGTGTAGGTTTAAGTAGAACATTACTTGCGCGTGTAGGTTTAAGTAGAACATTACTTGCGCGTGTAGGTGTAAGTAGAACATTACTTGCGCGTGTAGGTTTAAGTAGAACATTACTTACGCGTGTAGGTTTTAAGTAGAACATTACTTGTGTGTGTAGGTTAAAGTACTACATTACTTGTGTAGGTTAAAGTACAACATTACTTGTGTGTGTGGGTTAAAGTAGAACATTACTTTTGTGTGTAGTTTAAAGTACAACATTACTTGTGTGTGTAGGTTAAAGTAGAATATTACTTGTGTAGGTTAAAGTAGAACATTACTTGTGTGTATGTAAAGTAGAACATTACTTGTGTGTGTAGGTTAAAGTAGAACATTACTTGTGTGTGTGGGTTAAAGTAGAACATTACTTGTGTGTGTAGGTTAAAGTAAACATTATTTTTGTGTGTGGGTTAAAAGTAGAACTTTTATTGTGTTGTAGGTTAAAGTAGAACATTACTTGTGTTGTGGGTTTAAAGTAACCATTACTTGTGTGTAGGTTAAAGTAGAACATTATTGTGTTAGGTTAAAGAAGAACATATTTGTGTGTGTAGGTTAAAGTGGAACATTACTTTGTGTGTAGGTTAAAGTAGAACATTACTTGTGTGTGTAGGTTAAAGTAGAACATTATTGTGTGTGTGGGTTTAAAAAGTAAAACCATTATTGTGTGTGGGTTTAAAAGTAGAACATTACTTGTGTGGGTTTAAAAAGAACATACTTGTGTGTGTAGGTTAAATTTTAACTTTACTTTGTGTGTAGGAAAGGGTAGAAATTACTTGTGTGGTAGGTTAAAGTAGAAAAATACTTTTTAGGTTAAAGTAGAACATTACTTGTGAAAGTTAAAGTAGAACATTACTTGTGTGTAGGTTAAAGTGAACATTACTTGTGTGTGTGGTTTAAAAAAAACATTACTTGTGTGTGTAGGTTAAAGTAGAACATTATTTGTGGTGTAGGTTAAAGTAAAAAATTTACTTTGTGTGTATTTTAAAGTAGAACATATTTGTGTGTGTAGGTTAAGTAGAACATTACTTGGTGTGTGGGTTTAAAAGTAGAACATTATTTGTGTGTGTGTAGGTTAAAGTAGAACATTACTTGTGTGGGTTAAAGTAGAACATACTTGTGTGTGTGGGTTTAAAGTAGAACATACTTGTGTGTGTAGGTTAAATAGAACATTATTTGTGTGTTAGTTTAAAGTAAAACATTACTTGTGTGTGTAGGTTAAAGTAGAACATTACTTGTGTAGGTTAAAGTAAACATTACTTGTGTGTGTAGGTTAAAGTAGAACATTATTTGTGGGGCTTGTATTTAAGTAGAACATTATTGTGAGTGTAGGTTAAAAGTAGAACATTACTTGTGTGTAGGTTAAAGTAGAACATTTTGGTGTGGGGTTTAAAAGTAGAACATTACTTGGTGTGTAGGTTAAAGTAGAACATTATTGTCATTACTTTGTTGTAGGTTAAAGTAAACATTACTTGTTTTGTAGGTTAAAGTAGAACATTACTTGGTTGTAGTTAAAGTAAACATATTGTGTGTGTGGGTTTAAAAGTAGAACATTATTTGTGTGTGTGGGTTTAAAAGTAGAACATTAGTGTGTGTATTTTAAAAGTAAAACATTACTTGTGTGTGGGTTAAAGTAGAACTTTACTTTTGTGTAGTTAAAGTAGAACTTTACTTGGTGTGTGGGTTTAAAAGGTAGAACATTACTTGGTGTGTGGGTTTAGGTTAAAGTAGAACATTACGTTTGTGTAGGTTAAAGTAGAACTTTACTTATGTGGTGTGGGTTAAAGTAGAACATTACTTGCGGTGTAGGTTTAAGTAGAACATTACTTGCGCGTGTAGGTTAAAGTAGAACATTACTTGCTCGTGTAGGTGTAAGTAGAACATTACTTGCGCGTGTAGGTTTAAGTAGAACATTACTTACGCGTGTAGTTTTAAGTAGAACATTACTTGTGTGTGTAGGTTAAAGTAGAACATTACTTGTGTGTGTAGGTTAAAGTAGAACTTTACTTGTGTAGGTTAAAGTAAAACATTACTTGTGTGTTTGGGTTAAAAGTAGAACATTACTTTTGTGTGTAGTTTAAAGTACAACATTACTTGTGTGTGTAGGTTAAAGTAGAATATTACTTGTGTAGGTTAAAGTAGAACATTACTTGTGTGTATGTTAAAGTAGAACATTACTTGTGTGTGTAGGTTAAAGTAGAACATTACTTGTGTGTGTAGGTTAAAGTAGAACATTACTTATCTGTGTAGGTTAAAGTAGAACTTTACTTATGTGTGAGTAGTTTAAAGTAGAACATTACTTATGTGTGTATTTTAAAGTAGAACTTTACTTGTGTGTGTAGGTTAAAGTAGAACATTACTTGTGTGTAGGTTAAAGTAGAACTTTACTCGTGTGTGTAGGTTAAAGTAGAACATTACTTGTGTGTAGGTTAAAGTAGAACATTACTTGTGTGTGTATGTTAAAGTAGAACATTACTTGTGTGTGTATGTTAAAGTAGAACATTACTTGTGTGTGTAGGTTAACGTAGAACATTACTTATGTGTAGGTTAAAGTAGAACATTACTTATTGTTTAGTTTAAAATAGAACATTGATTGCGTATGTAGGTTAAAGTACAACATTACTTGTGTGTGTAGGTTACAGTAGAACTTTACTTATGTGTGTGTAGGTTAAAGTTAAACATTACTTGCGTTTGTAGGTTAAAGTAGAACTTTACTTATGTGTGTGTAGGTTAAAGTAGAACATTACTTGTGTGTGTAGGTTAAAGTAGAACAATACTTGTGTAGGTTAAAAGTAGAACATTACTTGTGTAAGTTAAATGTAATGAATGAATCACTGAAAAACGAGAAGTACGTTGAGAGCTTTACCAAAGACAACTACAAAAAACAATGAACGTTGCGGCCAAAGCCTTCGTCAGCACAAAACAAACAAACAAAAATCGATTAAACTAATACACGATCAACAATACATGAATGTCTAAATATCAACTCATCTGTGTCCAAGCTTTAGACGGCTATCGATGGCTGGAATGGAACGTATGTTGTCAAAATGTAGTTAAATGTAGAACATTACTTATGTGTGTATTTTAAAGTAGAACTTTACTTGCGTGTGTTGGTTAAAGTAGATCTTTAATTATGTGTGTGTAGGTTAAAGTAGAACATTACTTATGTGTAGGTTAAAGTAGAACTTTACTCGTGTGTGTAGGTTAAAGTAGAAAATTACTTGTGTGTAGGTTAAAGTAGAACATTACTTGTGTGTGTAGGTTAAAAAAAACATTACTTGTGTGTGTAGGTTAAAGTAGAACATAACTTGTTTGTGTAGGTTAAAGTAGAACATTACTTGTGTGTGTAGGTTAAAGTAGAACAGTACTTGTGTGTGTAGGTTGAAGTAGAACAGTACTTGTGTGTGTAGGTTAAAGTAGAACAGTACTTGTGTGTGTAGGTTAAAGTAGAACATTACTTGTGTGTGTGTAGGTTAAAGTAGAACATTACTTGTGTGTGTGTAGGTTAAAGTAGAACATTACTTGTGTAGGTTAAAGTAGAACAGTACTTGTGTGTGTAGGTTAAAGTAGAACAGTACTTGTGTGTGTAGGTTAAAATTGAACATTACTTGTGTGTGTGTAGTTTAAAGTAGATCATTACTTGTGAGTGTAGGTTAAAGTAGAACATTACTTGTGTAGGTTAAAGTAGAACATTACTTGTGTGTGTAGGTTAAAGTAGAACATTACTTGTGCGGCTTGTAATCTTAAGTAGAACATTATTTGTGAGTGTAGGTTGAAGTAGAACATTACTTGTGTGTGTAGGTTAAAGTAGAACATTATTTGTGTGTGCAGGTTAAAGTAGAACATTACTTGTGTGTGTAGGTTAAAGTACAACATTACTTGTGTGTGTAGTGTAAAGTACAACATTACTTGTCATTACTTCTGTATGTAGGTTAAAGTACAACATTACTTGTGTGTGTAGGTTAAAGTAGAACATTACTTGAGTGTGTAGGTTAAAGTACAACAATACTTGTGTGTGTAGGTTAAAGTAGAACATTATTTGTGTGTGTATGTTAAAGTAGAACATTACGTGTGTGTATGTTAAAGTAGAACATTACTTGTGTGTAGGTTAAAGTAGAACATTACTTGTGTGTATGTTAAAGTAGAACATTACTTGCTTGTGTAGGTTAAAGTAGAACATTACTTGTGTGTGTAGGTTTAAAGTAGAACATTACTTGTGTGTAGGTTAAGTAGAACATTACTTGTGTGTGTAGGTTAAAGTACAACATTACTTGTGGTAGTTAAAGTAGAACATTACTTGTGTGTAGGTTAAAGTAGAACATTACTTGTGTGTGTAGGTTAAAGTAGAACATTACTTGTGTGTGGGTTTAAAGTAGAACATTATTTGGGTTTGTAGGTTAAAGTAGAACATTACTTGTGTGTGTAGGTTAAAGTAGAACATTACTTGTGTAGGTTAAAGTAGAACATTACTTGTGTGTGTAGGTTAAAGTAGAACATTACTTGTGTGTGTAGGTTAAAGTAGAACATTACTTGTGTAGGTTAAAGTAGAACATTACTTGTGTGTGTAGGTTAAAGTAGAACATTACTTGTGTGTGTAGGTTAAAGTAGAACATTACTTGTTTTGGTATTTAAAGTAGAACATTACTTGTGTGTGTGGTTTAAAGTAGAACATTACTTGTGTGTGTAGGTTAAAGTAGAACTTTACTTGTGTGTGTAGGTTTAAGTGAAACATTACTTGTGTGTGTATGTTAAAGTAGAACATTACTTGTGTGTAGGTTAAAGTAGAACATTACTTGTGTAGGTTAAAGTAGAACATTACTTTGTGTGTAGGTTAAAGTAGAACATTACTTGTGTGTGTAGGTTGAAGTAGAACTTTACTTGTGTGTGTAGGTTAAAGTAGAACATTACTTTGTGTGTAGGTTAAAGTATAACATTACTTGTGTGTGTAGGTTAAAGTAGAACATTACTTGTGTGTGTAGGTTAAAGTAGAACATTACTTGGTGTGTAGGTTAAAGTAGAACTTACTTATGTGTGGTAGGTTAAAGTAAACATTACTTGTTGTGTAGGTTAAAGTAGAACATTACTTGTGTGTGTAGGTTAAAGTAGAACATTACTTGTGTAGGTTAAAGTAGAACATTACTTGTGTGTATGTTAAAGTAGAACATTACTTGTGTGTGTAGGTTAAAGTAGAACATTACTTGGTGTGTAGGTTAAAGTAGAACATTACTTGTGTGTGTGTTAAAGTAGAACATTACTTTGTGTGTAGTTAAAGTAGAACATTACTTGTGTGTGTAGGTTAAAGTAGAACATTACTTGTGTGTGTAGGTTAAAGTAGAACATTACTTGTGTGTGTAGGTTAAAGTAGAACATTACTTGTGTGTGTAGGTTAAAGTAGAACATTACTTGTGTGTGTAGGTTAAAGTAGAACATTACTTTGTGTGTAGGTTTAAAAAGTTAAAACATTACTTGTGTGTGTAGGTTAAAGTAGAACATTACTTGTGTGTGTAGATTAAAGTAGAACATTACTTGTGTGTGTAGGTTAAAGTAGAACATTACTTGTGTGTGTATGTTAAAGGTGAACATTACTTGTGTGTGTAGGTTAAAGTAGAACATTACTTGTGTGTGTAGGTTAAAGTAGAACATTACTTGTGTGTGTAGGTTAAAGTAGAACATTACTTGTGTGTGTAGGTTAAAGTAGAACATTACTTGTGTGTGTAGGTTAAGTAGAACATTACTTGTGTGTGTAGGTTAAAGTAGAACATACTTATTGTGTAGGTTAAAGTAGAACATTACTTGTGTGTGTGTAGGTTAAAGTAGAACATTACTTGTGTGTGTAGGTTAAAGTAGAACATTACTTGTGTGTGTAGGTTAAAGTAGAACATTACTTGTGTAGGTTAAAGTAGAACATTACTTGTGTGTTAAAGTAGAACATTACTTGTGTGTGTAGGTTAAAGTAGAACATTACTTGTGTGTGTAGGTTAAAGTAGAACATTACTTGTGTGTAGGTTAAAGTAGAACATTACTTGTGTATAGGTTAAAGTAGAACATTACTTGTGTGTGTAGGTTAAAGTAGAACATTACTTGTGTGTGTAGGTTAAGTAGAACATTACTTGTGTGTGTAGGTTAAAGTAGAACATTACTTGTGTGTAGGTTAAAGTAGAACATTACTTGTGTGTGTAGGTTAAAGTAGAACATTACTTGTGTGTGTAGGTTAAAGTAGAACATTACTTGTGTGTGTAGGTTAAAGTAGAACATTACTTGTGTGTAGGTTAAAGTAGAACATTACTTGTGTGTGTAGGTTAAAGTATAACATTACTTGGTTGTAGTTTAAAGTACAACATTACTTGTGTGTGTAGGTTAAGTAGAACTTACTTTGGTGTGTAGGTTTAAGTAGAACATTACTTGCGTTGTAGGTTAAAGTAGAACATTACTTGTGTGTGTAGGTTAAAGTAGAAATTACTTGTGTTTTGTAGGTTAAAGTAGAACATTACTTGGTGTAGGTTAAGTAGAACTTACTTGGGTGTAGGTTAAAGTAGAACATTACTTGTGTGTAGGTTAAAGTAGAACATTACTTGGTGTAGGTTAAGTAGAACATTACTTGTGTGTGTAGGTAAATAGAACATTACTTGTGTGTGTAGTTTAAAGTAGAACATTACTGTAGGTATTTAAGTAGAACATACTTGTGTTAGGTTAAAGTAGACATTACTTGTGTTGTAGTTAAAGTAAACATTACTTTGTGTGTAGGTTAAGTAAACATACTTGTGTGTGTAGGTTAAAGTAGAACATTACTTGTGTAGGTTAAAGTAGAACTTACTTGTGTGTGTGTAGGTTAAAGTAGAACATTACTTCGTGTAGTTTAAGTAGAACATTACTTGGGTGTAGGTTAAGTAGAACATTACTTGCGTGTAGGTTAAGTAGAACATTACTTGGGTGTAGGTTAAGTAGAACATTACTTGGTTAGTGTTAGGTAGTAGAACATTACTTGTGTGTGTAGGTTAAAGTAGAACATTACTTGTGTGTGTAGGTTAAAGTAGAACATTACTTTGTTAAAACTTGTGTGAGTAGTTAAAGTAAACATTACTTGTGTGTGTATTTAAAGTAGAACTTACTTGGTGTGTAGGTTAAAGTAAACATTACTTGTGTGTGTAGGTTAAGTAGAACATTACTTTGTGTAGGTTAAAGTAAACATTACTGTGTGTGTGGTTAAAGTAGAACATTACTTGTGTAGGTTAAAGTAGAACATTACTTGTGTGTGTACGTTAAAGTAGAACATTACTTGTGTGTGTAGATTAAAGTAGAACATTACTTGTGTGTGTAGGTTAAAGTAGAACATTACTTGTATGTGTAGGTTTAATTAGAACACTACTTGTGTGTGCATGTTAAAGTAGAACATTACTTGTGTGTGTATGTTAAAGTAGAACATTACTTGTGTGTGTAGGTTAACGTAGAACATTACTTGTGTGTGTAGGTTAAAGTAGAACATAACTTATTGTGTAGGTTGAAGTAGAACATTTCTTGTGTGTGTAGGTTAAAGTAGACCATTACTTGTGTGTGTAGGTTAAAGTTTAACATTAATTGTGTGTGTTGGTTTAAGTAGAATGTTACTTGTGTGTGTAGGTTGAAGTAGAACAATATTTGTGTGTGTAGGTTGAAGTAGAGCATTACTTGTGTGTGTAGGTTTAAGTAGAACATTACTTGCGCGTGTATAAGTATAACATTACTTTCGCGTGTATGTTTAAGTAGAACATTACTTGCGAGTGTAGGTTTAAGTAGAACATTACTTGCACGTGTAGGTTTAAGTAGAACATTACTTGTGTGTGTAGATTAAAGTACAACATTATTTGTGTGTGTAGGTTATAGTAGAACATTACTTGTGTGTGCAGGTTAAAGTACAACATTACTTGTGTAGGTTAAAGTAGAAAATTACTTGTGTGTGTAGGTTAAAGTAGAACATTACTTGTGAGTGTAGGTTAAAGTACAACATTACTTGTGTGTGTGTAGGTTACAACATTACTTGTGTATGTGTAGGTTACAACATTACTTGGGTGTATAGGTTTAAGTAGAACATTACTTGCGCGTGTAGGTTTAAGTAGAACATTAATTGCGTTTGTAGGTTAAAGTAGAACATTGCTTGTGTGTGTAGGTTAAAAGTAGAAAATTACTTGTGTGTTTAGGTTAAAGAACATTACTTGTGTGTGTCGGTTTAAGTAGAACATTACTTGCGCGTGTAGGTTTAATTAAAATGTTACTTGTGTGTGTAGGTTAAAGTAGAACATTATTTGTGTGTGTAGGTTGAAGTAGAACATCTCTTGTGTGTGTAGGTTAAAGTAGAACATCTCTTGTGTTTGTAGGTTAAAGTAGAACATTACTTGCACGTGTATGTTTAAGTAGAACATTACTTGCTCGTGTATGTTTAAGTAGAACATTACTTGCGCATGTATGTTTAAGTAGAACATTACTTGCGCGTGTATGTTTAAGTAGAACATTACTTGCGCGTGTATGTTTAAGTAGAACATTACTTGCGCGTGTATGTTTAAGTAGAACATTACTTGCGCGTGTATGTTTAAGTAGAACATTACTTGTGTGTGTGGGTTAAAGTATAACATTACTTGCGCGTGTAGGTTAAAGTAGAACATTACTTGTGTGTGTAGGTTAAAGTAGAACATTACTTGTGTGTGTAGGTTAAAGTAGAACATTACTTGCGCGTGTAGGTTTAAGTAGAACATTACTTGCGCGTGTAGGTTTAAGTAGAACATTACTTCCGCGTGTAGGTTTAAGTAGAACATTACTTGGACGTGTAGGTTAAAGTAGAACATTACTTGTGTGTGTAGGTTACAGTACAACATTACTTGTGTGTGTAGGTTAAAGTAGAACATTACTTGTGTGTGTAGGTTAAAGTAGAACATTACTTGTGTGTAGGTTAAAGTAGAACTTTACTTGTGTAGGTTAAAGTACAACATTACTTGTGTGTGTAGGTTAAAGTAGAACATTACTTGTGTGTGTAGGTTAAAGTAGAACATTTCTTGTGTGTGTAGGTTAAAGTAGAACATTACTTGTTTGTGCAGGTTAAAGTAGAACATTACTTGTGTGTGTAGGTTAAAGTAGAACATTACTTGTGTGTGTAGGTTAAATTAGAACATTACTTGTGTGTATAGGTTAAAGTAGAACATTACTTGTGTGTATAGGTTAAAGTAGAACATTACTTGTGTGTGTAGGTTAAAGTAGAACATATTATTTATGTGTGTAGTTTAAAGAAGAACATTACGTGTGTGTAGGTTAAAGTATACTTAGGTGTGCAGGTTAAAGTTGGTTTCACTTCAACATGAACTCATATTGTTATGTCCTACTAGAGCATTATTATCTATTCTAACACAAGAGCCACAAAGAAAAGATTGCACGATTTATTGCCAGTCATATTTCGATGCCTCTCCTCAGATGCATATTGCATTTATGTATCACATTAAGTTAATACATGAATAATAGTATGGCTGAAAATACTTAAATCGGTCACAGCGTTTGTCCGAATGTCATGCATTTATCGCCACTGTAATCGTAGTTTAAGGCGTGTTTCTGGATGCTCAAAATTGCTAGAGCCTCGGCATCGTTGAGTAATCATTCGTGATACATAACTCCGAAATATGTCAGGCAATAAATCCATCAACCTTTCGTTCGTGGCTTCTGTGTGTAAATTTACTAAGAGTATCGCATTTGTCTGTAAAAACTAATTTCATCGGCGGATATTTTTGCTCCTGTTAAGACTCAATGCTTCATAAAGAAACGGAAGCAACATAGATTCATTACTGGACACCTTCAAGTACCTACCTTGTAAACGTGTCGTTGTAGAAATTCACGTATCGAAAATTGACACCTGTCGCCTCCAGTTTAACGTACATGGATACCGACTCTGAGCCTACAAAGTAGACCGTAAGTTCAACTAGCAGACTGATGGTCAGGACGTTTGCTCTGTATAATCGCATCTTTCATTTAGAATCTGTGACATATTTTAAAACATAGGTATGTATACAATCGTCCTAACAATGTAAAATGTTTTGCATATCCTTTACAGGACATCGCTGTCAACATCAGCATCTTTCAGCTGTATGTTGATTTCTTGGCAAGATTACGCTCAGTAGTTTGCCATTGCTTTCTGAGCGGCCGGCTCAGTTATCCCGCAAGTCACCAGCGGGGGTCGAACCGCTCCCAGCTCTCGCCCTGCTACGAGACTCTGCGTGATAAACGGGATTACAGAGAAAGTGTTGTAACCCCTCGGCCAGAGAGACCGGTCGTCCTAACAATAGTCATACCAAATATATGCCTATGTTAACAACGATAAATATATGAGCTTACGTCTGCAATCGTTTTGAGCTCTTGCTACTATTTTAAATGGTATTACTCAACCATTTGACCAAAGTGTCTGAAATTTTGAACAAGGGACGTGTAATTTTAAAAGTAGGAGAAATTTGACATTTGGTTTGCTTTCTGTCCTATACAAAACCCTGATTAGCTGTTTACACTATATTAATTTTAAATGACTTACATTCAGATTTGACTTGTTTCTACAGTTTTATTTTACATTTTTGTGACGGGTTTGTGATGGGGTAATGAACATACATGGGTCACACAGTTTCACGATGTATGTTTGGAGTACACGTCGTTGCTAGAAGACTCCACTCCATTCCAATTTTGAGATATTTCGGTCCCGTTCAAACATCGAGTTTTCGACTGGTTATAATTGGGGCCCTTATGGTGTATCTTCAATGACTTGCGAAGATAGTGCTGCGTATTTTCGCTTCCTGGAGTCACTGTTCTCTGTCTGGTAGTGAGCTTCAACTATGGTGGGTGTTCTCACATGTCTGGTCCGAAGTCCTTGTATGTTTCAGGGGTCACTGATACTGAACTTTCATCAGGTGTTACTGCAGGAGGATTAGAGCTGATATTCTGACTTCAAACCGTCGCAATGAAATTAGTTGCATGTCGTTTACATGACATCGCAATCAACCCCGATTGGTATTCCCGGCTTCTCTTTGATCTCTCTCATTACTACTTAGGTTTAGAGGGAGAACCCGGTGGCAAGACACATTGTAGGTCTATATGGCTCCACTTCAAGGATCTAAGAAAACAGTGCTTACTTTCACTTCTATTGAGCGGACATTACCACCCTGGCGTCAAAATTACAGCAGTTCCCCTCCATAGAAAACGAAACGAGTACAGTCAAATGTGGATAATTTTGAGAGATGATCCAACTAGACATTTTGGAAATGTTTTGTTTCTAAAGAAACAGTGACGCTATGGAAAAGTTCGACTGAGAACTATCATCATCATCATCCTCCCATTGTGCTGTAAAACGTCTTGGGGAGAACATAATTGACACTGCAGTGACCGAGGGAGTGATCATTATCTGTACATTCCGTATTGCGAATTCATACCAGGTCAACAGATAAGTATGGAGATGAATCGGAGAAAAGGCAATAATGAAAACAAAACAAATACTAAATAACGTTGAACACGTATATAAAACAAGAAGTTAAACCACAACACAGGGAATCCGGCGTTTCGATCTTAGTGATCTTCCTCGGGGATAGCACAAACACTTCTAAGGAAAAATTGCAGTTAATAAACAAATGTTTAGCATAACTTACCTTAGCCCGAGATGAACGTAAATCTAACAGTTCACCAAACCAACAGTGGCATGTCTTTACTCGTTTACTCTATAGACAGCGATTGACCTATGTAATATTACAAGCGCACAGTTCTAAGAAGCGATTGTTGTATGAATGGGGATTTATAAGTTACTGGTAATTCCCCATACTACAAACATAGGATACGTTTCTCCCCTTTCCCCCTTGCATGAGTGATTGCTCATTTTAGAAACAGGAAATGAAACAGATACTATGGGGTATCTGTAACAAGTAAACATATTTCAGTATTTGGGTATGTTAATGCAAGTAAATAACTGTATTCAGAAAGTTAAATGTAGATAGACCAATGAATTTTCCAATTTATCTTGGCCAATCAAGGTGACAAAAAATAAAGAGCTATATTGAGCATATCACGATATACGGAAGCCAATCGTGGATTATTAAGACAAGTGAGGAATTTTGTGGACACTCTGGAAATGTTTTATATAATAGCCCCGTGTGCGGATACAAAGAGCAATGAAGATATCTTGATATAATTTCATCACTCATAATAGAACTAGTTACTCACATTAGAAGAGTCCACATACCTCTGTATGTCACGAGAAGGGGAAAGCTGGAGTATCGTCACAACAGGAAAGTTGGAGGGGGGAGGGAGAGGCAGGAGGAGACCAAGAGAGAAGATGGTTTACAGAATGATATGGCATGGGGTACCATCAGTGCCAGAAATGATTGGTAGTACACGAGACAGATGGCTGTGGATAGACATGATCACCAACGGCACACGGCATGGTCTAAGATTTGTATCACGACAATCTAAATATTAGAATCAATGTCATTCATATGCATATGCCAAACAATGGCTACTATGACTGTTATCTGCCTTACACAGCGGAGTCCTCAGTCTTGGATGTTTTCTTAACAGGAGACAAAGGGTGTTTCTTTTGAAATATTTCTACTATTCATACTCTCCTTGACTTATGTTTCAATACTGAATCATCAGACTGATCGATCCTCTCGACCTTCAACATGGGGTAGTACTTAAGAGCTAGTTTGTGTCGTGAAATATTTTCCCTTATACATACTCTCCCAAGCAAAATAAAATTATTCTTGTAACATAATAACTTTCTGTCGTAGTTTTTTCTTTTATCTCGTAAACAATGTAACTGTACCCGTTTTAATCTCCTGAACAATGTAACTATACGTTTCTCATCTTAAACATTTTCGAAACTAATTTTTCGATATATGAACAATGTAATCCATACGTTTTATTGTCTGACCATGCCAACAGTATATTTCAACCAATGTAAGATGTCAAGGGGCGTTTCAGGATTAAGTGACCAGCTAACTGTATATTTCATATTCACTTAGTTGTTAAGGAGCAGTTGAACATGTTAGCTGCACATTCACGATTTCTCAAACATTGCAGCTGTGCATTTTGGGTTCGTCTGAACATAATGTTTAGAGCGCTTGCTTGCCAAAACAATGGCCCTGTCTCAATCCCAACAGATAAGAGATCTGTGTTTTTTTTAAATTTATATACTCTTATTTCGACACAGCCTCATAAATAGGTACCGAACAATTTTACGAATGTCTGCCTTAAATATTTAAGGCGAGAGGGAGGAGAGCGACGATGAAGGAAACTGGCCACCAAACTTCATATGTCGTGGGATAGAATGTGAGGTCTTACCAATAAAGCTGAAGTGGTGATGGCTTCACAACTGATTCGGGTGGAAGAGCGCAATTGGGAGGATACAAGCCGTATCCTGGTGCGAGGAAATGCAACCTAAAGACAAAATGTCAGGGCAGGGCAGACCAGGCCCTAAACCTTGGTTGGCAGCTGGTCTAGGATCGAAGCTCCGACAGGCGGACAGTAAGATCCGGCATCTTCGGAAGCCTGTCTTGTTCCAGATGTAAACGTGTTACCTGTCCTCTGGAGTGAACAAGGCAGATAGAGAGGGGGACCATGCTGCAAGGGCAACACTGGTCTCTATATTTTAGCCCAGGCTTTGTGTTATGGAGAGGCAATGACTCCATCTCTGGTTATTTACATCCCGAATTGGCCTTACCAGCCACACTCGCTACCGCCATGGGTCGTAGTTATTAAGCCTTTTTGAAGCACAATGTACCAAACTATCGTCTGTCAAGACGGAAAGGTGCCAATGACGAAGGTGTTGATGTATGTTTAAAACAGACGTCCCGAAGCAAAAGCTAGTTTGCGTTTGTCATCAGATAGGATCATTGCATGTTATGGGCCGGGATGTACGGATGGGTAGTTGGCCAGGCTTTTTCCTCACTTGGCGGTCGACGAGCGCAGGCGTCGAACTCTCTTCCAATCGCGCTCACATTATCAACGCAGTTCCCTGTCAACTACACTAACTTGCGCACCAGTGCATGCTTTGGGGCTAGCTTCCAGTTTTAAAACAATAATTTGCCTTTGAACGTAGCAATCCTCCCCGAGTCCATTGATTTAACCCTGTCTGCGTGCATCCACTGATTACGTGTAATGTACTTAATTAGATTTGCTAACACTTTAACCCTACAAGACATCATTTGTTGACATTACTATATCGTATCTCTGTGTCTCCGTGGCGAATTGGTCAAGCCGTTTGACTAGGGCCTCTGAAGGTTGTGAGTTCGATTCCGGGCCGTGTCCTTCGGTTCACGAGTGAAAATTTTCAGAGACTCCTGTGGGTCGTCGCTAGAGCTACAGAGTTCGTGCCTTGTGCGACGCTTTCCGCGCTACGGAAAGAAACCGAGCCATATGGGATAAAACCCGGTGCAATGAAGTCGACACTGTCGACTTTTAAGCGACTTTATCGTATTCCTACATAACATGATCTACCTGCAAAAACGTCTGAATTACCTTCCAGCTCCAACTTACCCATTGGCGTATAATTGATCCTCGGAAACAACTCAGAAACAACTGTTGTATAACCAGACCAGGAACAGTTTAAGAATGAATGCAGGAATAACTAGCCATCACCTAAACATCACCACCACTATATAGCTGATCCTGTTTATGATGTCTCTCTCATAACAGCTCACCGGAAAGATTGTCTGCAAGTTTCCCGTCTCATCTATGCTCAGGTTATCTTCAACGCGCTGTGTCCATCCTCGTGCTGATCAACAACTGCCTCTTCTCTCAGAAACCACGCCTTCCATCACTGTTCTTTCCAGTTTTGTCAAACCAATGTTTATGAGCTGTTTATGATTCTGTGTGCTTCAATACACGTATAAGGCCGCTGCCAAAATATATGTTGATTGAGACGGTGGCGTGGAGGAATAGCACCAGGAGAGCTGATCCAGAAAACCAAAGACCACGATCTGTGGAGAGACATGAACGCCTACGCCAGATGGCAGGGTACTTATAATGGTGATTCTCCGAGGGTCAAATTATGATAGGTGATTCTCCGATGGTCAGATTCTGTATAGTTGTCAGTCTTCCTGAGTCCATGTTATTATAAGAACTGTCCTCCATTAGTTAAATACCTCCGATTTTCTACCATAGTGACATCTTTTGCTTAAATACTTCATAAATATACATTGCTACAAGTTGACAATTTTCATTACCCATTCACTCTTAAAACTGTATAATATTATTTGTAAAGTTTTGTAAAATACTTTGTTCTTTTTATTCTTTACGTCACTACATTTTCTCACAAATTTGCATCATGTATGTTGAAATGTATTCATTATATTTGCTCAACAGTTTTTTGTATTCGTTAAACCAATTGTTTCTATATGTGAACATGCGCGCTCATATTTTATTTCGTGTATTTCGCAAATAAGTCTATGCTTAATGAGTCCTTTATATGTGTTAAATATTTTGCATTTTTTAAACCGAGCGTATTAAGTTAATTTGGATTTGTTAAACAACGTCTGTATGTGTTAAATGATTTCAGTGTATTGCCAATATTTCGTATTGGTACAGCTGTTTGGAAAAGTTCCGGTGTTTTTCATTAATCAAAACACTTCTTTATTCTTCTGGAATTTCAATGTCTCCATCTCCTCAACCACAGTATGAGGATCATATTGTCAACTGTGCAGCCAACAGACTGCGACTTATTTCTCAGCTCCAACGAGAGCTTTTGCCATTGCTGTAAAATCAGTTCTTCAGGTGTTTTGAGTGAAGGTAACTGCCAGTAGTGCGGACACTACAGCGGACACTACATTCTAAACTATGCAGTCAGTATAAGGTCACCTTACAGTGGATACCATCTCACTGTGGAGTACCCGGACACGAGAAAGCTGATCGGTTAACTGAGGAAGGAGCAGTAGAACAATATGATGACCCGTTACATACCACCAAAATAAAAGAATTATCAAATCTGTCAGAAAGCCACAAAAATCTGCTCAAGACGACTACCACCTTATGGACATACCAGAACAGGACACAATAGATTATGCAGCCCCATGTATACACAATTCAAGATTGGCAAATCAGCCATGTGCACATGTTGATTAGCGCCGAAGACAGCTTCGTCCGTTCATACCCAAAGATACTGCTTCCGTTCTTACTCATGTATAGCTGCGTCCGTTCATACCCAAGGATAGCATCGTCTGTTCATACCCATGTATGGCTGCGTTCATTGATACCCATGCATAGTTGCGTCCGTTCGCACACATGTATGGCTGCGCCCGTTCGTACCAAAGGATAGCCACATCTGCTCATAGCCCATGTACAGCCGCGTCCGTTCACACCCAAGGTTTGCGCGTCCGTTCACACCCAAGGTTTGCGCGTCCGTTCACACCCAAGGTTTGCGCGTCCGTTCACACCCAAGGTTTGCGCGTCCGTTCGCACCCAAGGTTTGCGCGTCCGTTCACACCCAATGTGGAAGCTTTATTTAGCACTACACAAATTATCTTAAAACACTTTATCATGTATGGTGTTGAGAAATGTCGTTCACCACTGTAAGATGTTAACACTTTATTTATTTATTTATTTTATTTATTTTTAAAAGGGTTACAAATTGGGCACGTAGGCCCGTCTTTCATTCGGCCCTTCCAATCACTCATCTTTCGTTCATCAACAGTGCATAATGCATTCACATAGGAAATAAAAACATTGTCAAATGAATGTTGTAAACATAAACAATGCATATTATCATATTATGTGACACATCCCCCATCCCCAACAAACATCCCGTACCAACCCACAATAATTCCTCACCCACTCACACATCACCCACCCATACCCACACAATCCCCACCCACCACACATTCCTCCACCTACTCAACACCCCCCCCCCCCCCACAAACCCAGTCATGTCGCACCGAATCTCCCAACCCACTCACACATACCACAACCAACACACTCACCCATACGCACATGCTCCACTAACCCTCCCACACCCCTCCCCCCAACCACACACACATAACCCTCCCGTGCACACATCCCGCAACAACCCATACATACATCCCGCACCAACCCACACACATCCCTCTCCCACTCACACATCACCCACCCATACCTACACAACTTCCCATCCACACACACATCCCCAAACACACATTTGCCCACCCATCGATACATTTCACACTCACTCAAACTTCTCTCAACCACACACACACCCACAAACCACACAAACAGCCACAATCCACACATACACTCCCCATCCACACATTCCTCCGCACACACATTCCGACCCACATACACATTCCGACCCACACACATATCCCCCCATCACACACACACATCCCCCACCCACACACTATACACACAGATACTTTAACACAACGTAAAAGATGCTAACTTTACAAGATGAATGATGTTGAAACACACCATTGATCCCTACATATGTCAGCACACAAACAAAAGGTTGCAGTATTTATTGATAGGCATATTTTCGCTGCAACTCGCTAGATGCATGTTTCATAGTTAAATTATATATGAACTGAATAGATGGATCGTAGTTTAGCTGAATATTTAGCCATTGAACTGTGTAATGTGTATTTAAGTAATCATTTATTGTTCGTCTTTAGAGTATATTGTATATGTTAACGCGGCATGATAGACGTTAACTCTTTATTGACTGTAAACTGTTATCACCACATGAAATGCTAATTCTACATAGCATCTATTGAAACATGTGGTGAATCATTTTCATATATTAAAACAATATAAGATACTAATTATACTACTGGAACAGACAATTGTTATTTCATTGTTTCAAGAAAAAAAAAAGCATAACAACTCAAGACGGGGACCAGAGATGGAGTTATATCTCTTAAGAGCACATATCTCTCAAGAGCACAAATCGTTAGCTGAATTGTAACCCCTCCATAGCGTATGAGAATGCCCAGACTGCTGTGATATCGGTTCTTGATATGACTCAACTCTCCGCTGTGAGCGCAAAATTGCTATCATTAGTTTATATTGTTAACTAATCAATAGTACTGACTACTTCTGCGTCATTGTCTACAATAATTCATTGGCGTGACATCTAATGGAGACTTTCCTGAATCCAGGATCCCGTGTGGTTGAAGCGACATGTCGTAGAGGTTGTCTCTGACAGTGGCGTCTTTCCCAAACCTGGAATATACATTCTAGTGCTGAATTAACATTGATTACATCAACCATGCTCACATCCTTGGTGATACAATCCCCTTTTCTCCACCTCCCCCTCCCCCAACCACCACATGGGGTTAGTTCTTTTTTATGTCTTGCTGTGGTTTTGTCTTTTGAATTCTCGCTTTCGGTGTCAAGGAAATGGGACTCCTCTACGAGTAGAAGCTATTTGAGAATCCTAGCAACTCGGCCGTGAATCTAATAGAACTGAGATGAAGAACTGAGCACATTCTGGTAATCATTTAACTCAGGTGAGCGGATTAGAGTATCTCCCTCGTAAATGTGAGAGGTTCCTGAAGACAGTACGTTCTCGTATCTTCTTCGTTCATAATCCTCGTCTAAGGTATAGTAGCCAGCATCTGACTCGGGGCTTGTTGCACTCAAATGACCAGAATGTGGCAATGTAGCCACAGCCGGTATGTCTGACATAGTACTTGGGGCTATACTAGGTTGGGCAGCCAGACCTCCATTGTAGTTAGCATCTGTATGAGATGGTCTGTAGTTAGCGTCTGTATGAGATGGTCTGTAGTTAGCGTCTGTATGAGATGGTCTATAGTTAGCGTCTCTATGAGATGGTCTAAGACCGGGGCTAGCGTGCCTCTTGTTCAGTTTCCTTCGTCTGTACATAATGCCAACAACAATAATAACAATAATTATGACAACCAGGCTACAGACTACTCCAATAATGATAGGGAGTTGGGTGTCAGAGCTGTTCCTAGAACCGGTGTTGGCGATAACTGCAGCACTGGAAGAGTTCGTTGTAGCGTCTGATGTTTGTTCTGATGATAGCCTGGATGTCACGCTTGGGAGAGAGATGTGTTCTGTGCTGTTTACAGTTGAAATGTACACAGTTGTAGTTGTACACATCTGGTCACAATATTCAAATCTGTCTGTCGTACTATTTAGTAAAAGTTTTTCATCTGAATACGCCCACATTAAATGTACACATTGATTGTCACAGATCGAGGAGCCTTGAAGACGGAAAGAATCACACCTATCTTTGGCACACTGACTTGTGTTATATCTTGTACACTGGAGTGCATCTGTACGCTGGTCATATAGACAAGTGAAATAGCTCCGATCCAAATGAGCTGACCGAAGAGGCGTGACACTTGTGGCCTTCCAGTTGTACCCTTGAAGTGGTCTTCCAGAACTCTCATATATGATTCGTATGTTGCACTGTCCATTATCTGTATCCGTCATACAGTCGTACAATCTGCAGATAAGTGAGAAAATGTGCATAAACCATTGAATACGTATTAGATTCTACATATAAAAAAATAACAACGTGCACACACATAAATACATCTTAAGATAGTAAATTCAATATGCTTGTTAATACTTAAGTCTTAGGTAACACTAACGTCTGATGCATTGATATGCAGGTTGTCAAAGGGTGGACGATGTCTTGCTTCTCTGACTAAGATTGAAGTAGGCGGTTTTCCGAAGTACCAAGCCGCTAGAACATTATCAACGTTTGCTTCTCCAACCAGAACACTACCAATATTTGCTGGTTAAATTGGAACATTACTCATCTATTCAAGTTAAAGTGGAACATTACTCATCTTTGCAGGTTTTACTAGAACATCATTATCCATTTAAACACAGAAGCCACAAACAAAAAGTTCCACGATTTATTGCCAGACATATTTCGCTGCATCTCGTCAGGTGCATACTGCATTTATGTATTATATGAAGTGAATAAATGAATAATGCTTTGTTTGAAATCCTTAAATCACATAATCACAGGTAATCGTTGGAATGTAGATCATTTATTGCCTCGGTAATTACAGATTTAAAACGAAGTCTTTCTGGCTGCACAAAATTGCTAGTGCATCGGTATCTTTTAGCAATCATTTGCGGCATACTAATCAGCAGTAGCTTCTGACGAGATGCAGCCAAACATGCCAGGAAGATGTCTTGCAACCTTTTATTTGTGCCTTACGTCCTGAAATTCGCTAAAGTTTTCTGTAAAAACACATTTCATCGACGGATATGTTGGCTTCTGTTAACACACGACATGCATCATATAGAAACAGACACAACATCGATTCATTGCGGAGTCAGTAAAGTATATACCTTTTAAACGTGTCGTTGTAGAAATTTACATATCGAGCATTACTACTTGCCGCCTCCAGTCTAACATACATGGACACTGTATCTGAGCCTACAATGTTGAGTCAGTACAACTATCAGACTGATGGTCAGAACGTTTACCCTGTTTAATCGCATGTTTCATTTAGAATCTGCAAACATTAAATCGTCCTACCACTAGTAATACCAAATACATGCCCATGTATGCAACGATAAGTAAATGGGCATTCGTCTGCAATAGGTTTGTAAATCTTGCTACTATTTAAGTTGCTACTTCTCAAACATTTGACCAAAGTTGCTTTTTTTGAACAATGGACATGTAATGTTAATATGAGGAGAAATTTGACATTTGGTTCATTCGATGACGTCCACCGTGACTTGGAGCAGGTCTGTGTTCAGTTGCTGACGTCCACCGTGACTTGGAGCAGGTCTGTGTTCAGTCGCTGACGTCCACCGTGCCTTGGGGCAGGTCTGTGTTCAGTTGCTGACGTCCACCGTGTCTTGGAGCAGGTCTGTGTTCAGTCGCTGACGTCCACTGTGACTTGGAGCAGGTCTGTTCAGTTGCTGACGTCCACCGTGTCTTGGAGCAGGTCTGTGTTCAGTTGCTGACGTCCACAGTATCCTGAAGCAGGTCTGTGTTCAGTCGTTGACGTCCACAGTATCCTGAAGCAGGACTGTGTTCAGTTGCTGACGTCCACCGTGTCTTGGAGCAGGTCTGTGTTCAGTTGCTGACGTCCACAGTATCCTGAAGCAGGTCTGTGTTCAGTCGCTGACGTCCACAGTATCCTGAAGCAGGACTGTGTTCAGTTGCTAACGTTCACCGTGTCTTGGAGCAGGTCTGTGTTCAGTTGCTGACGTCCACAGTATCCTGAAGCAGGTCTGTGTTCAGTTGCTGACGTCCACAGTATCCTGAAGAAGGACTGTGTTCAGTTGCTGACGTCCACCGTGTCTTGGAGCAGGACTGTGTTCAGTTGCTGACGTCCACCGTGACTTGGAGCAGGTCTGTGTTCAGTCGCTGATGTCCACCGTCACTTGGAGCAGGTCTGTGTTCAGTTGCTGACGTCTACCGTGACTTGGAGCAGGTCCGTGTTCATTCGCTGACGTCCACAGTATCCTGAAGCAGGTCTGTGTTCAGTCGCTGACGTCCACAGTATCCTGAAGCAGGACTGTGTTCAGTTGCTGACGTCCACAGTATCCTAAAGCAGGACTGTGTTCAGTTGCTGACGTCCACCGTGACTTGAAGCAGGACTGTGTTCAGTTGCTGACGTCCACAGTATCCTAAAGCAGGTCTGTGTTCAGTTGCTGACGTCCACCGTGACTTGGAGCAGGTCTGTGTTCAGTCGCTGACGTCCACCGTGACTTGGAGCAGGTCTGTGTTCAGTTGCTGACATCCACCGTGACTTGGAGCAGGTCTGTGTTCAGTTGCTGACGTCCACAGTATCCTGAAGCAGGACTGTGCTCAGTTGCTGACGTCCACCGTGTCTTGGAGCAGGTCTGTGTTCAGTTGCTGACGTCCACAGTATCATGAAGCAGGTCTGTGTTCAGTCGCTGACGTTTACAGTATCCTGAAGCAGGACTGTGTTCAGTTGCTGACGTCCACCGTGACGTGGAGCAAGTCTGTGTTTAGTTGCTGACGTCCACCGTGACTTGGAGCAGGTCTGTGTTCAGTTGCTGACGTCCACCGTGACTTGGAGCAGGTCTGTGTTCAGTTGCTGACGTCCACCGTGACTTGGAGCAGGTCCGTGTTCATTCGCTGACGTCCACAGTATCCTGAAGCAGGCCTGTGTTCAGTCGCTGACGTCCACAGTATCCTGAAGCAGGACTGTGTTCAGTTGCTGACGTCCACAGTATCCTAAAGCAGGACTGTGTTCAGTTGCTGACGTCCACCGTGACTTGAAGCAGGTCTGTGTTCAGTTGCTGACGTCCACCGTGACTTGGAGCAGGTCTGTTTTCAGTCGCTGACGTCCACAGTATCCTGAAGCAGGTCTGTGTTCAGTCGCTGACGTCCACAGTACCCTGAAGCAGGACTGTGGTCAGTTGCTGACGTCCACCGTGTCTTGGAGCAGGTCTGTGTTCAGTTGCTGACGTCCACAGTATCCTGAAGCAGGTCTGTGTTCAGTCGCTGACGTCCACAGTATCCTGAAGCAGGTCTGTGTTCAGTTGCTGACGTCCACTGTGTCTTGAAGCAGGTCTGTGTTCAGTTGCTGACGTCCACAATATCCTAAAGCAGGACTGTGTTCAGTTGCTGACGTCCACCGTGACTTGAAGCAGGTCTGTGTTCAGTTGCTGACGTCCACCTCGTCTTGGAGCAGGTCTGTGTTCAGTTGCTGACGTCCACTGTGACTTGGAGCAGGTCTGTGTTCAGTTGCTGACGTCCACCGTGTCTTGGAGCAGGTCTGTGTTCAGTTGCTGACGTCCACCGTGTCTTGGAGCAGGTCTGTGTTCAGTCGCTGACGTCCACAGTATCCTGAAGCAGGACTGTGTTCAGTTGCTGACGTCCACTGTGTCTTGAAGCAGGTCTGTGTTCAGTTGCTGACGTCCACAATATCCTAAAGCAGGACTGTGTTCAGTTGCTGACGTCCACCGTGACTTGAAGCAGGTCTGTGTTCAGTTGCTGACGTCCACCTCGTCTTGGAGCAGGTCTGTGTTCAGTTGCTGACGTCCACTGTGACTTGGAGCAGGTCTGTGTTCAGTTGCTGACGTCCACCGTGTCTTGGAGCAGGTCTGTGTTCAGTTGCTGACGTCCACCGTGTCTTGGAGCAGGTCTGTGTTCAGTCGCTGACGTCCACAGTATCCTGAAGCAGGACTGTGTTCAGTTGCTGACGTCCACTGTGTCTTGAAGCAGGACTGTGTTCAGTTGCTGACGTCCACCGTGGCTTGGAGCAGGAATGTGTTCAGTTGCTGACGTCCACCGTGTCTTGGAGCAGGTCCGTATTCTTGTCCCGATTACATGTGCCCAAGCCATCCTGAATTTTCCCCATTAATGTTGCCAGTTGTCATGTTGTCAGGATTTCCCTTAACGTGCCCAAAACAATCTAGACCATCGAAGTATAATTTCAATATTCAAGTTAATTGTTGTCTCTTGGATTTCCTCATTCACTTTTCTGTCCTGTGACGATATCAGAGATGGACATGGGACATTAAAGATAACTTGGGCATGAGAAGGCACGACATGCGAAAACTGTCACAGGATCGGAAATTCTTTCGCGGAGCCGTAGTAGAGATAACATTCTGTATAGGATACAGTAAACCATAAGCATCAGTGAAATATTACTTAAACAGGAGTGCTTCATGAAGTGTGCAGCAGTGTCTCTACATGGTTGGGTTAGTTGAATGTTACAGGTTGTTGCTGTGTATGGCTTCATCCATGTAACACGTTGATGTTGCATTCTTACATCATTTGTATACATCAGTTCAACATACTTGGTGCAGATGACTGTATCCAATCAACGTTAGATCAAATTGAATGTATTTGCGTACTGTAACTCCACATTTGTAGGTAGTTAGGTAATTAGTTAATTAGTTAGGTAGTTAGGTAATTAGTTAGTTGGTTAGGTAGTTGATATATTTGAATGCATTTGCGTGCTGTAACTCCACATGTTAGGTAGTTAGGTAATTAGATAGTTGGTCAGGTAGTTAGGTAATTAGTTGGATAGGTAGCGGATCTACTTGAATGCATTTGCGTGCTGTAACTCCACGTTGTTAGGTAGTTAGGTAATTAGTTAATTGGTTAGGTAGTTGATATACTTGAATGCATTTGCGTGCTGTAACTCCACATGTTAGGTAGTTAGGTAATTAGTTAATTGGTTAGGTAGTGGATCTACTTGAATGCATTTGCGTGCTGTAACTCCACATGTTAGGTAGTTAGGCAATTAGTTAGTTGGTTAGGTAGTTGATATATTTGAATGCATTTGCGTGCTGTAACTCCACATGTTAGGTAGTTAGGTAATTAGATAGTTGGTCAGGTAGTTAGGTAATTAGTTGGATAGGTAGCGGATCTACTTGAATGCATTTGCGTGCTGTAACTCCACGTTGTTAGGTAGTTAGGTAATTAGTTAATTGGTTAGGTAGTTGATATACTTGAATGCATTTGCGTGCTGTAACTCCACATGTTAGGTAGTTAGGTAATTAGTTAATTGGTTAGGTAGTGGATCTACTTGAATGCATTTGCGTGCTGTAACTCCACATGTTAGGTAGTTAGGTAATTAGTTAATTAGTTAGGTAGTTAGGTAATTAGTTAGTTGGTTAGGTAGTTGATATATTTGAATGCATTTGCGTGCTGTAACTCCACATGTTAGGTAGTTAGGTAATTAGATAGTTGGTTAGGTAGTTAGGTAATTAGTTGGATAGGTAGCGGATCTACTTGAATGCATTTGCTTGCTGTAACTCCACGTTGTTAGGTAGTTAGGTAATTAGTTAATTGGTTAGGTAGTTAGATAATTAGTTATGTGGTTAGGTAGTTAGGCGATTAGTTAGTTGGTTATGTAGATAGGTAATTAGTTGGTTAGGTAGTAAGGTAATTAGTTTGTTAGGTAGTTAGGTAATTAAAGAGGTGACCCTTTGCATGAGGCGTTGGACGCAGTTAATGGTCAGCTACTGATAAGAGGGAAATCATGGATGGCTCAGGTGGAGGATACGATCAGACAGGTGTGTCCCTTGGAGAACATTAGGCGTGGAGAGGTGTGGGTCAGAGTGCCAGCGGAGCAGTCAGACTTGTGCAGAGTTATAATCGCATTGAGCCGGGAGTGCAGAGAGTGGCCAGCAGGGGCCAGGGAAGTGGAAATTCAGCAACTAATTCAGGATAATGCTCACTCGGGTGATGTGATTATCTACACAGATGGTTCGGTGTCGAGAGGTGGAAGTGCTTGGGGGTTCAAAGCAAAAGCTAATGGCCGACGTTTGATGCAGGAGAGCCTGGCATATGATACCAAAACATCCAGCTTAAGAATAGAGGTGGAGGCGGTCAGTGCAGCTTTCCGCTGGATGGGGAATACGATACACACACACACACACACACACACACACACACACACAGACACACACACATACATACACACATCGTTTTTGTAATTGATTCAGAAAGCACGCTGAGGAAGGTGAGAACAAGCATAATCCGTGCATAGTGGCTTGCTTCGCTTCGGAGGTCACGGGTGACAAGCATCGCCTGGATCTTTTCTCCTGGTCATGCCGGTGTGCTGGGGAATGAACAGGCGGACAGATTGGCTGGCTCTGCAAAACATGGTGGAGTATTGATACATGACAAGGCAGACGTGGTTGCGGCCTTGTGGGAACTCGTGTACACCTCGGAGGAGCAAATGGATCACCATGGTCTGGCAAGAATGTGACAGCGAGGAGTGACGAGGGAATCTTGCCGATGCTCGACGCTCAGAGGAAAGGCGAGACAGACATGTAATCAGATTGCTACTGGTACTATTGGTGTTGGAACTCTTCGCTGGCTGCTGAGGATGGGGACGGAGGGCCTACGGGAATGCCCCGAATGCTGTGATGTCGGTTTCTAGATCAATCAATCAATCAATTAAAGAGGTTAGGTGGTTAGTTAAATAGCTAATTGGTTAGGTAGGTAGGTATGTTTGATACTTAGTTGGTTAGTAATTAGTTAGTTCGTTAGGTAAATATATAATTGGTTTGTTGGTTAGGTAAAGTAATTTGTTGGAGGTTTAAGTAATTTATTAGATGGTTAAATAATTTGTTAGATGGTTAGGTAATTACGTAATTGGTTAGGTATTTAGGTAGTTGGTTAGGTAATTATTTAGATGGTTAGGTAATTAGGCAGTTTGTTAGGTAATTAGGCAGTTGGTTATATAGGTAATTAGGCAGTTGGTTATATAAGTAATTATGCAGTTGGTTATTTAGGTAATTAGGCAGTTGGTTATTTAGGTAATTAGGCAGTTGGTTATTTAGGTAATTAGGCAGTTGGTTATTTAGGTAATTAATTAATTGGTTAGGTATTTGGTTAGTTAAGTAATTATTTAGTTGGCTAGGTATTTGGTTAGCTAGGTAATTAATTAGTTGGCTAGGTAATTAGACAGTTGGTTAGATAATTAGGCAGTTGGTTAGTTAGGTAATTAATTTGTTGGTTAGGTAGTTGGTTAGTTAGGGAATTGGTTGATTAGGTAGTGAGGTAATTGGTTAAGGTTTAGGTCGTGAGGTAATTGGTTTAGGTAGTGAGGTAATTGGTTAGGGTATAGGTAGTGAGGTAATTGGGTAAGGTTTAGGTAGTGAGGTAATTGGTTAAGGTTTAGGTAGTGAGGTAATTGGTTAGGTAGTTAGGTAGTGAGGTAATTGGTTATCTAGTTAGGTAGTGAGGTAATTGGTTAGGTATGTTAGTTGGTTGGTTAACAATTAGTTGGTTTGGTAAGTTGATAGTTAGTCCCGTCCCCAATATTGCGGTTAGTCATTGAACCGTTAAGGCCTTTGGCGTGTTTATTCTTGTGGCTACGGTTTGCATTCGCATTTTCCTCATGTTGGACATGTAGTACAGGTTCCGACGCCATGCTACTGAGTGCGTGCGTGGCGCGACACGGTGACCTGTGAAATTCACGTGGAATGATTTTACATCTTCCGCTGTTTGCACAGTGATCTGCATGTTCGGAACAATGGCGGGCTCTCGCTGAATTGACTGGTTTGCCTTTTCGGTTTACGAGTGCATTTTTCAGGAGACCCCTTTAAATCATCGCTGGACCTAAGGAGTTTGTGCTTTGTGCGGCGCTTTCGGCGGGTCGCCCTGCGGAAAGTGTGGGATAAAACCCGGGTCAATGAAATCTTTTTGGTGACTGCCGATTCCATGGACGATGAACTGTATTTTTCGTGGAGGGTTTTGTATTGGCATTCTGGCGGTGGCATTATGCACAGTATACCAGTGCGGGCTGTTGGCTTGCAGAGACTCCTGTCTGTTCCACTGTTCACATTGGGCAGTGAGGATCATTTTTTGTCGAAATTCACTGGCACGTGAACGGAGCATAATGGGACAACCCATTGCCATGAAGTTGGAACCACGACTAACTAGTAGGTAGTTAGTTGGTTGGATACGTAGATAATTGGTTTATTGGTTAGGTAAAGTAATTTGTTAGATGGTTAATTAATTTCTTAGATGAAGTAATTTGTTAGATGGTTAGATAATTAGGTAGTTGGTTAGGTAATTAGGTAGTTGGTTAGATAATTAGGCAGTTGGTTGGTTGTTTATTTAGTTGATTTGATAGGTAACTAATTAGTTGGTTAGGTCTTTGGTTAATTATGTTGTTAATTAGCTGGTTAGGTAATTGGCTAATTAGGTAATTAATTAGTTTGTTAGGTAGTTGGTTAGTTAGGAACCAACCTGTGACACAGTCACAGATATTTTTCGAATGTGGAACATTTATTGCCCCGGTAATTAATTACCGAAAAAGGTCTCTCGGTAGCTTTGAACAATCATTGGTGATAAATATATATAGCTGCACTACGCGCCTAAAGAGAAATATGCCAGGCAATAAATCCTGCAACATGTTTGTAGTTTGTGTTTAAATTCACTACTGTAACTCATGTCATCGGCTGATAATTTTGCTTCTCTTAACAACACTCAATGTCTCATATAGAAACGGACGCAACATAAGATTCATTACGAATACGTTATGTACCTACCTTTTAAACGTGTCGTTGTAGAAATTCACATATAGATAATTGACACTTGTCGCTTCCTGTCTAACATACATGGACACTGGCTCTGAGCCAACAGTCTTGACAGTTAGTTGAACTAGCAGACTGATGGTCAGGGCGTTTGCTCTGTGAAATCGCATGTTTCATTTAGAATCTGTAACACAAGATTTCAATGTATGTGTATAGATATATTATATATACCCAATCGTCCTAACAATAGTAATGCGAAATATATCGGGGCGTGTACTGAACTTGGATTGAGTCTCACAGCTGCACAATGTACGTTTTTCAATTTTTTGGAATACACGTCATTGTTAGAAGCCTATACATGTTTCAGAGGCCAGTAATACTGAACTTCCATCAGATGTTACTGTAGTGGGATTGTAAGTGACATTATCAAACTTCACACCTTTGTAATAAAATCAGAAGTTTTGTGCAAAACCTTTACAATACGTCACAATCAACCCAGGCATTGTTTGGTTGTGAGTGATTTACTAAGCAATGTGTGTGTTCAATTACTTTCTGAACTAGCAAAGTTCATCATATCGACATCACCACAAAGCGGTCTGCTTCCAAATCTTCTGCGGCGGATTTCGAACTCTTTCGCATTGAAGATGTACCTACATTTTTATCGAGAAGGTAATCGTGGGAGTGACGGGTGCATTAATACTACACTGTCAAGAGAACGGTCGTTCGAGAGTTTGACTATTGTGTTCGTGGCCGGTCAAGATAAAGACTGACTGACCCCTTATTCCCCTGTGCACATTCACGTCTACATCACATCAGGCCTACAACAAGAGACTGCTTTGGGAGTTTTTAAAAAAACGAAATCTTGTGTCTATTTGAAAAACCCAAGAACGGTGCATGATTTGACTTTTTGTGAGCGGTAATTTCGAACCTGGGATCAAAATTACGGAAGTTCCCCTTCAGAGAAAACGAAATAGTCAGATGTTGATCATTTTGTCAGACAATCCGAGACATTTTGGAAATGTGTGTTTGTACAGAAAGTGACGCTATGTGAATTGAAATTTGGACTGAGTACTACTGATGACATTCATCTTCCACTTGCCGTCTACCGTCGTGGGAGAGGAATAATTGACGCTTACACGCGCCATGGGTGACACTGGATATGATCCATGTGCTTGTACAATGTCTATTACAATGTAATTGGGAGGTGTAGAATGTCAGGCATTGGTAGTACCTTTGGTAAGGATGGCTGTCTGTCACGAGATCGCCATGAGTTAACCAGATAATAATACCGACGTTTGCTTGGCGTATATTTTCTAGGCCACAACAGCCGTACTAACAAAGTAAACACAGCTGCACGGGTTACATCGGGTCAGCCCATATACACATTTGGTGGTGAGTAAGAAGGAATGGATACACCGCGTTGGCAGTTCATAAACAGTTGAAATCACATAGCCTTGCCCGCTCAGGATATGGAATAGTTCCGGCTGTCATCTATAGTTCCGGACATCAGACGGAATGGAGGTTTTGACTGTCACCACATGACAGAAAGTTGAGGGCTTGTTATTGAAAACAGTGGAACACCTGCCGGACATGAACAACGTCACGTGCACAATGTAAGGGTGTTTGGAAAACCATGATTGGCAGCTTGGTATCGAAACTCTTTGTTGGAACTCGACAGTAACTCTCTAGATTGTTTTGGATGTCTAAACCAGTGATGACAAATCTAACATTGAGGGAGCCAGAGGGGGGATGGATCCCTGACAGGGGATGATCTGCCAATGTGCCACCTGTGTGGGGGCATAAAGGATAACGTCACGTGGCCAACTTTGGTAGTTTGCCATATAAACCCGAGTTGGGGCCAACTAGGGGGACTTGGAAATGTGGCTCTAGTCGGAGTGCAATGGCACTGCAGTGCTTAGTGGAAATAATATCTACCGTGTGTTAATTAGTGACTTAATTTTACACGTGCCTATCATGGCAGATGTAGATATGATTGATAGGACTGCAGTAGTGCCATTTAAGGTATAACCTATTCTAATATTAGTTCTAATTAATATATACTGTAGCCTTGTTAAAACTAAAGTGTGATGATTAGCACTGTTAGTGGAAAACTAGTTAGAGTAGAATAGTGATATTAGCTCTGCTAGTTAAGAATAGAGTAGGGTAGTGGTGATAAGCTATGCTAGTTAAGAATCGAGTAATGATGGATAATTGGGAGACGGGGGAATTGCCCGCTGGGGTTTTGCACTCTGTATGGGTCTTTCTTTGTCATAGCCTGATTCGGCCCTAGGTGGGTAGCTAATCTGCTCTATGACATAGTTTAGTTAGCTAAAGATCATTAAGCAAGGCAATAGGCTTACACTCAGCCGATAGGATCAGTGACTAGTACTATCACCAGATGTGTTGTTTCTATCCTAGGTTCCCTACCAGATCCGAGGAAACTCAACAAGTTTTTAGAAAAGGTTCAAATCCCATTCGGAAGAACACCAGTGGAACAGTCAATAAAGTTGCATACAGAACGTAACTAAAGCTAGAAGGAAGAGGATTCACCAAAGAGGGGTGATGATTACTGATGCACCACACAGCATCAGACAGTAGTAACTAACTGAGAACATTAATGAGAATAGTTACCTAGTGTGATATAATCTCGTGTAATAGAACACAAGACATGATACTTGAGGCTAGATAGACACGAGTGAGGATCAAGTCCATTAACAATTAACATTAATAACTGTGTACACACTACAAAGGACTTGTGAATTTTTTTAGGAACGATAGGAACGGACATTGTGTAGGGTGCAACCGGTCCATGATTAACTGTTAATACCACCGGTGTCTATTTCGGATGATCATGAAATGGGATTACCAGAGGTCTACAGAGGCAAATCAGTATCCAGCAGGATGGTTTCGGCACTGGGTGAGATGTACATGTTCTGACGTAACGTGCTGTGGTCTATCCTTGCTGGGATCAGCTGACTGGGTTGTGGTCTGAGAGTCCGATTCTACACACTTTATAGAACACGTCACACATTTTCTTCACATACACGTCTCATATACGTTACACTTTTCTTTTAATAAATTAATCTTTATTAATTTTTAGAAGCAAGAGTTGTTGAGTATGTTGCGTTGGAGAAGTATGAGAGGGGGAATAGTACGACAGTGAGAGAGTGACAGGAACAGGTGTCCACCGGCTGATGGAGTGTGTTGGACGGAAGCTGGTGGATTCTCCAGAATATTAAAAAGGAGGAAAATATTATAATGTGGGTGTCGGCTCTCTTCACTCCAGGGACGACACTGTAAAGGAGGACACGACACTGTCACGCACTTTTCAGGGCCCATCCCCTACTGGTCCAAGCTGACATCCAGCTCACGCCTATGGCTCGTATTAGCTGTCAGCATGCGACACCGGCCACCCCGTCTCCGGACATCGGTTGTGACAGGCCGGCAAAACTAGGCGAGATAACCAATCGGGTTAACTAGAGTACCTGCCCAGTATGGCAGACTTTGCGGAAGAAATCATTGATTTTTCAATGGGCAAGACAGCGTTTACCTTAAAAGCGTTGTGAAACGTAATAAACACGGCAAGTCACGTAGAGCGCCCTGGTAATTCATTGCACCTGTGTTCGTTTTCAGTCGTCTTGACTTGTCTTGCCACTGGACATAGATGGATTCAGAAGAGAGAGTGTGGTCGGTGAATGGCGCAACTCTTCCTCACTTTAATCCAATTCATCGCACAAGTCATTCTTCATCCAACGTCATATATCACCTTCAAGCCCTGTGGCGATGGGCGAGCGGCAGGCGTGGGTACGCTGGCAGCCGTAGTCGCAGACCTGCACACAGGCGGCTCAGGCCATATGGTCGTCTTCTACTGACTGGAGCAGAAGTGGGATTCAGCTGCCTCCTGAGCGACTGAGCAGCCCTCTATAGGAAAACACTGCTGACCTCCTTAGCATGAGAAAGGGGCTAGAAAAGGTGCCCTAAAACAATGTCTGCTCCATCATTATTTAACCAGCTAGCCACTCTTGGTAGGTACCCAATAACTGTGGACGACATATAACCAAAGTAAAAATAGGTAAAGGTAAAAAAGCAAACCATTTTCCCTTTACCATCGGAACTTGGAATGTACGCACCCTACTAAAGAAGGCGCGTCGGGCCCAGAGAGACAAACAACACTGATTGGGGGAGAGTTGGGCAAGTACAACATCGACATTGCAGTCTTGTGCGAGACACGACCTGCAAAAGAAGACCAAATCTGTAAAGTAGGTGTCGGCTACACATTCTTCTGGAGTGGAAGGAAAAGTGAAAAAAAGACGCCAGTCCCTTGTGGGATTTGCCATTAAGTCGGCTCTAGGGTTGGCAAATTAGTTGGATTTCAGAAGGCTGTGAACGACAGGCTTAGAACAATTAAGTTACCCCTGCCGAACGGAAGGAAGCATGCAACCATCATGAGCGTTTACGCACCAACCATGACCAATGAAGATGACGTCAAGAACAAGTTCTATGAGGAAATGCACCATGTCTTTACATCTGTTCCCAAAGGAGACAAACTTATACTTCTTAGGGACTTCAATTCCAGAGAAGACATGGACACCGCTGCTTGGAGTGGCATTATTTTAAAACGCAGAGTCGGAAATTGTAACGGCAATGGACTCCTCCTCCTCAAGACCTATGTCCTGATTACGTCAATGTTACGTCTTCCCATGAGAAATAGGACATCGTGGATGCACCCTCGCTAGAAACACTGGCCCCTCATTGACTACGTCATCGTCAGGATGAGTGATCAGACAAGACGTTCGGGTGACAAAATCCATGAGTGGTGTCGAATGTTGAACAGACCATCGTCTGATTGTCTCAAGAATGAACATGCACATCAAACCACAAGGGTGTTCCCGAGGAGTAAAAGTGAAAAAAAAACATCTTAGTCACCCGCCTAAATAGTAAGCAAATGCAGTTGTCGTTTGAAACTATGCCGGAAGACCGCCCAGTGCCGCAGCTCAACAGGATGCGGTAACAGTGGATAGCCCTACAGGAAGTCTACAACACAGTTATGGAAATCCTGGATCCACCCCCCCCCCCCCCCCCCCCCCCTCCCTCCCCGAAAGCACAAAGACTGGTTCGATGAAAATTCCGAAGACATCAACCAATTGCTGGTTGAGAAACACCTTCTCACCCAAGGCGTATTTGAACGATCAGAAATCCAAAAAAAAAAATTGCCCTCAATAACATCCGGTGAGTCATGCAGCAGAAACTTTGGCACATGCGGAACTCATGGCTGAGCAACAAAGCTGATGAGATTTTCTTACAGATATGATATGAAAAACTTTTATGACTCGCTGAAAGCGGTCTATGGCATCATCAGCCATAGTTTCCCTCCTTAGTGCATATGGGGGAACATTGGTCACCAAGAAAGAAATCCTCCAACGCTGGGCAAAGTATTTTAGCAACATCTTAAATGCAACCTCCTCCAACGATGACGAGACCTTCAACTGCCTTCCTCATGTCTCCACTGATACTCTTGCTCACTTACCAAAAATAGTGGAAATAAACAAGCTATTCAGCAACATTCCAGCGGCCTCTGGTCCTGACTCAATCCCGTCAGAGATCTACAAAACAGGTGGACCGGTTCTAATAGAGCAGCTTCACCAAGTCTTTACAAACATATGGGTGAACGAGACCATGGCACAAGATTGCAAGGACGCGTCAATAGTCCACCTTTACAAACGTAGACAGCCAATCCCGTGACAACCACCGAGGCATCTCCTTGCTCTCAATTGCAGGGAAGATACTCGCCAGAATTCTTCTCAATCACGTCACGGCCCATCTCGATCAAGGTCTTCTTCCTGAGAGTCAATGTGGACAAGAACGAGGAACTGTTGACATGATTTTGGCTGCAAGGCAGCTGCAAGAGAAATGTCAGGAACAGAACTGCGAAATTTTCTCCACTTTCATTGACCTTACCAAGGCTTTTGATACAGTCAGCAGAGAAGGACTGTGGAAGATTATGGCAAAATATGGCTGTCCACGAAATTTTGTCCAAATAGTGCGGCTATTTCATGTTGGCATGCAGGCTAGAGTACAGGAAAATGATGAACTGTCTGAACACTTTCCTGTCACCAATGCAGTGAAGCAAGGATATGTCCTGGAACCAACACTGTTCAGTCTCATGTTTTCAGCTATGCTGACGAATGCCTTCGAAAACAATATTGGAATGGACATCAACTACCGTATGGATGGAAAGTTGTTCAATCTCAGAAGGCTGAAAGCTAACACCAAGACTAACGGCGACACCGTCTAAGACTGTGGTTCTCAACCTTTTTGGCCCATGCACCCCTTCACCATTTGTTCAGAATGTCATTCCTCCCCTATCGTAGTTCCTCCCTATAAATTTCCCAATCCCGCCCCTACACAATATACATAAAAATGGAAGCAAAATTTTAAGAAAACATACTAGAACAAGTCTAGACGTCTACATAAAACGTGATTTGTGTGTCTGCTTAGTTTTTTTTTAAAACGAATTTCAGAAGGGCGAGAAGTACAGAGGGAAAAACATCAAGTAACCGTATCAACGCGATCTTGAAATAATCTTAATTCCCCCCTCCCCACCACTGAGACTCTAAAATGTCCCCCCCCGGGGGAGGGGGGGGGGGAGTAATTCCTCACCGGTTGAGAACCAATGGTCTATGACAGTGGTTCTCAACCTTTTTTGGTCCGTTCCCCCCTTCACCATATTTTTAGGACGTCATTCCCCCCCCCCCCCCTCACCATATTTTTAGGACATCATTCCCCCCCCCCCTTACCATATTTTTAGAACATCATTCCCCCCTTTTGTATTTCCTCCCTAAAAATGTCCCCCTGCCCCTACACAGTATACGTAATAATTGAAGCTAAATTTAATAGCACATACTAAAACAAGTCTAGACATGTACATAAAATGTGATTTGCGGATCTACTTACGTTATAAAATGAATTTCAGAAGGGTGATGCGTACAGAAGCGTAAGGTATGAAAGGAAAAACAAGATCAAGTAATCGGTTCTTGTATTAACGCGATCTTGAAATAATCTTCATCCCCCCCCCCCCCCCTGGAAACTCCAAATTTCCCCCTGGGGGGGAATTCCCCACCGGTTGAGAACCACTGGTCTATGAGCTCCTGAGTGCTCACGATTGCGCCCTATATGCTAACTCAAGAGGCAGACATGCAACAACATAACGTTTCAGTGTTCTCATATGCCTGTGCCAAATTTGGGCTCAATATAAAGTTGGAGAAGACTGCACTTATGTACCAGCCAGCTCCAGAAAAAAATCACACCGAGCCGAATTTCAAAGTGAATGGTCATTAAGTGTTGTGGACAAATTCACCTATCTTGGCATCACTCTCTCACAAGCTGCCACAATTGATGACGAAGTGAATATTAGAATTTTCAATGCCAGTGCGGACTTTGGCAGACTGTACAAAATTGTGTGGGGCAGAAATAGAATAAATCAACAAACAAAGCTGAGTCTACAAAGCAATCGTATTATCGACACTGCTATATGCTTGTGAAACCTGGACAGTTTATCAGCGACACGCTAAGAAATTAAACAACTTTCACAAAGTGTGCCTCAGGGAGCTACTGAAGATTAAATGAAAAGACAAGATCCCAGACACTAAAAGTCTTAGAAAGAGCGACCATGCCCAGTAATCACACTCCACTAATGAATAATCAGATTCAATGGGCTGGTCACTTAACTCGCATGCCAGATCAGACTCCCTAAACGAATTTTTTTACGGCGTGCTGCCAACGCTCCCAAGGTGGCCAGAGGAAACGCTTTAAAGACACTCTGAAAATCTCACTGAAAGCTTTTGGAATTCATCATGGCACTTGGGAGACTGCTACCAAAGACCACAATTCGTGGCGCACGTCATTACGCAAGGGTGCAGTCACTTGTGAAGCAACCAGGATTGCAAGAGCTGTGAAGAAAAGGTTGAACAGAAAAATCACTGCAGGAGATCCTCTTCCTGGAACGTCAAGCATTCTTTGCCCACGTTGTCAAAAAATATTTCGAGCCAAAACAGGCCTTACCAACCAACTTGGAACTCACAATCCAAACTTTCAACCCCACTGGATGAAATGACTGGTCATCATCATTCTTGATGGACAAACAGCACAATGTATTTGATATCGTCAATCCATTTTCTTCTGATATTCTCTTGCCATATCAGATCTTCTTTGATGTAGCGACAGTGCTGGTAGCTGATGGTGTTGCATTCTAACGAGATGGCCAAACCATTTAATCTCCTGCCGTTCAGTATGCGATACAAGTTGTTGATCACACGTCAACATGTAGGTTATGGAAGGATATAAGGAGGGCAGGCTTCAGATTTCTAATCATATGTGCGGAAGCAAAATGCTGTGTGAGAAGCCACGAATAGCAGCCATAAGAAGTTAGATTCTTCCACAGTAGATTTACCTGCGAGTTTGTCAGCCCGCTCATTTCCTTGTACACCCGCATGTCCTTGCACGAAAAGAAACTAATCTTTAACAGCCGAGAACGCTCCAGAGACCGCAACTATTCTCTCCGGATCCACTCTATATCTATCTTCGTGAGTATGCTCACCGAAACCTGCCCTAATGAATGTCTGTGTCTCGAGCCTTGTTATTGCTTTACTTACTGCCATGACTTCCATAGTCGTGCTACTTGTGGTCAAAGCAAAAGCCACGAGAAGTGATTACGCGAAGTAAGGAACATATGTAGAGATCTATACTGTGCATGTGGAGGAATATCAATAGGGCGGGGGATAGCGGGAACGAGCCCGGAGAGAGTGATAACCAGATTTCAAACATGCGTGCTGCTAATTCAAATCCGGTGAACAGATCAGCCTCTCTTAGAGATGTGTGTGACAGGGTTGGTTAATGTCTCCATATCGTTTTTTCCTCCTACACAGTGAACATATTTTCCGAAATTTAGAAGAACATCAATACCATTAGATAAGTGGATGATACAGTATTGATTGTAGGCAATATTTAGTAGATGCGGTTGTTGCACACAGTGAACAACTAGGGTTAGAATTAAATTGTAAAAAGACAGATTATGGTCGTCACTAGGAAGAACGAAATACCACAATGTAATATACAAGTAAATGGGAATATTCTTCAACAACTGATCGGTACAATTATCTCGGAACAGTCACAACATCTGATGGGAGATGCCTTAGAGAGATTAGAACAAGAATCGCCATGACGAAAGTAGTCTCTTGCAAGATGGAAAACATACTTACCAAAAAAATGTCTTTTACAACGAGAAAATGTTTTGAAGTGCTACATAGAACCTGTACTTTTGTATGGATGTGAAGCGTGGACAATGAGCAGACAAGCTGAAAAACATCTAATGGTTGTGGGAATGTGGTTTCTGAGGAAAATGCATAGAATACTATGGTCATACAGAAAAACCAATGACCAAGTCCTACAAGAAACAGATGAAAACCGTAAACTGATTGTTGAAATTAGACATAGACAGTCACAATTTTGTTGTACACGTTATGAGAAGATATAAATTGGAGAACTTGGAGATAACTGGCAAAATTGAAGTGAAAAGAACGAGGCGAAGGCAGAGAAGTAAATATCTGGATGGCTTGACCACGTGGTATAGTCGAGACAAGAACACAGAGCTGATCCACGAGTCTGGTGATCGTGTGAGAAACATGACATCTCCGCTTTTCAGCATAGCACATGATGGTAATGAACAGATATGTATGGAGGTGAATTGGGAAACTGTAATAATGAAAATAATAAAACTTAAATAGCCACCAAGTATGTAAACAAGTTTCAAAACACAATGAATCAGACGTTTCGATCTTAGTGATCTTCTTCAGGGACAGCAGACACAATTCTAAAGGAAAAATGTTTTGCGTATCCTTTTACAGGACTTAGCTGTCAACAGCAGCATCTTTCAGCTGTATGTTGATTTCTTGGCAAGATTACGCTCAGTAGTTTGCCATTGCTTTCTGAGCGGCCGGCTCTGTTATCCCGCAAGTCACGAGCGGGGGTCGAACCGCCTCAGCTCTCGCTCCGCCGCGAGACTCTGCGTGATAAACGGGATCACAGAGAGAAAGTGTTGTAACCCCTCAGCCAGAGAGACCGGCAGTCTAAAGGAAAGATGAAGTTAATAAAAAATGTTTAGCATAACTTACCTTAGCTTGAGATGAACGTAAATCTAAAAGTTCACCAAACTGTGGGATGTCTTTACACTCTGGCTCTATAGACAGCGATTGTCCTATGATGTACTCGTAATAATACAAATGTACAATGCTAAGACGCGATCCTTGTATGAATGGTGATTTATGAATTGTAAGTGACAGGTCCACACTGCGAATATAGGATATGGTTCCTCCCCTCCCCTTCCTTGCATGACGGGCTGTTTGCTTATTTTAGGACCAGGAAGTGAAACGGAAAAACAATGTGGGTAGGTTAGGGTATCTGTAACAAGTAAACACATTTCAGTATTCGGGTATATTAATACTAGTAGATATATGCATCAAGGAAGTTAAAATGTAGGTAGTCCAATCAAACGCATCTTACGAGATTTTCTGCAATTTATCTTGGTCAATCTGGGTGAGTTATAAATTAAGAGCCATATTGAGCAAATCATATATACCAAAGCGAGTCATGGATGATATAACAAGTGAGGAATTATGTGGAATCTGTGATGTGGTTTAATAGATAAGTTCCATGGACGGATAGACAGAGCAATGAAGATATCTTGATAGGAGTTACTCACACAGAGAACTGGCTACTCGCATCTTTGAGCATGTCATGACAAGGGGGAGGGATGGGAAACTGGAGTGCGTCGCCACAACGGGAAAGTTGGAGGGTAGGAGAGGCAAAAGGAAGCAAAGAGAAATGATCGACAGTATGATAACATGGCATGGGATAACATCAGTGTCAGAAATCTGATTGGCAAACGCGAGAATGGCTGTGTACAGACACGATTACCAACACCGCACTGCTTGGAGTACATGTGTCATGATAGCCCAAATATTAAAATCAGTTTCATACAATATTATCATCCAGCGCCTTGATGGCTGCGTGGGCGATCATGCCTCTCCACAAATTGCTATCTCCGATGGCATGGATCAATTCGTGTATTGACTCCCTTCCATGTCATGAGACAAGACTGTAAAGAATCTTCTCAAGCTGTCTTCCGCTATCTCTTTTTCTACAATTATTGCCGGTTGTCACATGTTCAAGCTTTTGTCTTCTCATAACGTCACCACAAAACGATGACTGGCTTTTACTGATGTCTATAAGTTTTCTTGGCGACTCAGCTTCCATTAATACGTCCGGAATGCTCATTTTGGCTGTCCAATTATTGTTCAACATTTCTTCTATAAAATCACATCTCCAAGACTTCCATTAATGTTTTCACCTGATTACAATATAGGGATCATGATATCCCTGAATATGTTACTTTCCCAGCGGAATCCTTTGTCTTGAACATTTGTCTCTTAATCGGAAACGACGTGTGTTTCCTTATGAAATTCATTTTCTTTCCATTCATATTACCAACTGACTCGAATGTGTGGATACGAGTACTTGATCATCAGACGGCTAGACCCGAACCATCCCTAGATTATCACTAGAATATGCGTGATCATGTTCTAATACACACATACACACACAAGCTTACCTTTTATTTATTTATTTATTTATTTATTTACGTATTTATTTATTTACTTATTTATTTATTTACTTATGCATGTATTTATGTATGCATGTATTTAATTTATTTATTTATTTGTTTATTTATTTACTTTTTTTTTATTTGGTCATTCAACCATGCCTGGATGGGCTATTGCTTAAGAGCCAGTTTGTTTGGTGAAATATTTTCCGTTGTTCATACTCTGAAAAGAAGTTTTAACATTCTTGTTGCTTTTCTTTCTTTTTTTTTCTTTTGTTTTTTTTTGTTAAGTCTGTCAAAGTGCGGGATATGAATAAGTAGGACTAAAGACAGAAGTAAGGTAAGGACAGAGACAGGACGTAGATAAGGATGCTTAGAAGAGATAGATAGAGAGGGACCGGACAAGGAGGTATAACTTAAAGCAGTTATAAGACAGGACATAGACTAGGACACAGACGTGTCATAGCTAGGACACAACAGGGACCCACCACCAGGATGGGACAGGGGACGTTAGCCACGGGAAACTACCCGTAAACAGTAGTACGACCCCAGGTTAGCGAGTACTGGACGACTGGACTACGTGACAGTCGACGCAGCACGCAGCGCTGCTGACCGCACGAAGACTGTAGGACCAGCCAGCCAAGTGAACCTGTAAACTTACTCAGACCGGACTTGACAGTCAGAGCGACCAGACGTGTGCGACGTTCCTAGCCACTGTGTAGTTTAGAAAGGACGCAGTTAGACATAGCTAGTGCGAAGAATGTATTTGAGTTATGAGTGCGATTAATGTATGCTCGAGAAGCGAGCAATGAATAATTGTGTGGGCATTATTGCCGATAGCAAATGTATGAGCTGAATCGCATAGAATAAATATTGATTCGTTTTGCCATTTGTACAATCGTGTTTGTGATCGTGAGGTACGAATGAAGTGGCCCGCATGCCTGTATAGAATCCAGGTTGTTGACAAGTCTCTTGGACAATGCACCTCCTCCCTACCCACCCACCCACCACACCCCACCCTTTCCCCCCACCAAGTCGGGGGGACGTAATCTCTTGAACAATGTAAGTGTACTTTTCTTAATTACTTGGACATTGTAACTGTGCGTTTATTGGGCTCTTGAACAATGTAATAATTGTATGAACAATGTAACGGTACGGTTTTGTTTTTTAAATCTCTTGAACAATGTATCTAGGTTTTTGATCTGTTGAACAATGTAACTGTACTTCTTTTTTTTTGGATTTTTGGTGTTTTTTTTTTTTTTTGGTGCTTGCTCGCTTTGACTCAAGCGTAGTCCATACAAATAAAAACTATTTGTAGTAGATATGGACTGAATTTTGCGTGTGAATTAGCTGTCCCTCGCCATGAGGCGAACCCACTCCGACTTCAGAGGTACTTGTAATTTACTTCCACGTCCCCAAGTCAAGGATGACAGGTCAACATTTTAGTCCAGCTGTCCGGTGTAGGTGTTGAACGGTACGTTTTATTGTCTGAATATTCCAACCGTGTATTTCAACCAATGAACAATGTCGCGGAACGATTCAGGATCCTGTGACCAGCTAACAGTATATTTCATAATCTCATCTCCTCATCAGGTTCCTCTTGTACCTTGCGGTGTCATAATCTGATCACCAATACCGGACAATGTGAACATGTTAGCTCCACATGTGCGATTCTTCACTGCAGCTGTGCATTTTGGGATTATTTGAACATAATTGCCCAGATAGTCAAGACAATGAACTGGTGTCAATCCCAACAGATGAACGATTATTTTTAATGTACTCTGGGGTTGACAGCCTCATATAAATAGGTACCAGACAATTTTCTGAATTTCACTTTCAAAAAAAATAATTTAGATCTTGTAGAATTGTCATTTCTCTTGGTCCAGAGAACGAACTAACGAACGAACGAACCTTATTTTTAAATGGTAAACAAATTGGGCACGCAGGCCCATCTTACATTCGGCCCTTCCAATCACTCATCTTGCGTTCATCAGTGCATAGAACATACTGTAAGAAATGGTATGTAACAGTCACATTCAACGTCCCCCATGTTCTTATTCAAAGATTGCGAAATGGTCCATAAAACACACGATGTTGACACGGGAAACATGCATGTTCAAACACTTTACTTTAATGATTGCAGGTATTGTGACATATGCTATACATATACAGGGTGCATTTTTAATGACTTTGCTGTGTTTGAAAATATTGCCGGTCTAAGTTTTGTACTCACCCTCTGTTAAGTTAATGCAACATAACAGATAAATACTAAACTTGGAACGTCAATATTTTCAAACACCGCACAGTCATTAAAAATACGCCCTACATGTTTTATCTGATTCAGCTTCGAAGGATAATATATCGCCAAAATTGACCCCCTCTTCTCCCCACTCCCCCCCCCCCGCCCTCCCCCCACCCAACCATTCGGACAGAAGGACCATATATCGCCATACTCGGCACAATATTAAATAACACATCATACCAATTTACAACACAATGGTATGGAATTAGATAAATAACATAACGTGTTGAATAACCACAAAATATAATGTAACATAATGTAACATTTAGTGTAAAGAACACAGAAAACAAAACATAAATATCAACAAAACTCGATACAAGTGTCATTAAGTAGAGAATATTAAACTAATGTAAAATTAATACACCGCAACAAAACTACGTTAATGTAACAACAATGCGAAACTTTGAATAATTGAAAGTGTAATAAGGTAGATCAGTAAAGTAATGCACACACGAATGCAGGCTAGACCAAAGCGTTTGATCTGTACACCGAAAATCCAGTGTCAAACGTCATTAAACTTTCTCACACAGGTAGGGCAGCTGTGATACAGGACGGGCAGCACCTGTCTGACGTCAGGATCTTTCAGACATGGGCAACTTCAGGATGGTGCTTTCTGCCTCCAGTTCCGGTTCAGTCGCTTTGTTTGAATCACAAACGTGGATTTCTTGAAAGACGTGACGGTCTACAACATCGATACATATACATTTTATATTTATATTTTATGTAGTTGTATCGGTGTGTTCGTTGTTTGTATGCTGACCATTTTGTTACGTGTGGTCGTGTTATAGTAAAGCTTAACGTTCACTTCTGATTATTTTATTTTATTATATTTCTACCAATCGCGCCTTCAAGATGTCACTGTTCTGTAATCACAAAATCAAATTGGCGGCGACTACACTCATTATTTCAGGGCGTCTTCCTCAATCACATTCACGACAATTGCTCGAAACTGTTACTGCTAAAATAAACAACGAACAACCGAGGCAGGCTGTAATATTACTGGCGCGTGTTAAACCGATCATACCCGTTTTTTACTCAATTTGTCAACCTTTGATAGTCCATCTCCCAGTATAATGGAGGACACAAAACAAGCCATAGCTACGTTTTGAGTCCATTATTTTTTACCTTAGGTGGCCGGCATCAAATTACTTTAATAGTGACCCCTCCGTGTACATCATCAACCCTCAAAATGATACCCTCTTGGTATTGCTGATTTTCTCTCGATAGGCTAAATGCGATCATCGCTTCTGAATCCATCGTACGTCTGTCTGAACTGGTTCTAACTCTAAATTCTCTGACGTCTCTGGTCAGTACTTTTATTTAATAAGCATGGTTGAAACTGGAACAATTGACCATGGTTATGCCCTGTTCCTCGGGCCGCACCTTAAACAGCATATGTGTTCAGTCCATGAACAGTTCAGATGGTATATAGATGACGAATTTAGTGTCAAGGATATGCCATTATCACAACTCGAAATTTGTAAACATGTTTCCATTTCCACCCAAGTATTAAACTTAGATTCTTATTTCCTCGTATTCTCCAACTGTAATCTCCGTGGACTCTTTTGATCCCACCACGTCGGTTGACTACAAACTGACAAATACACGCCTTCGTTCGCATCCTGCGTAAGTAACTTCATCTCTGACGATTATACCATCATTGGTTTTCGCCACGAAGCCCAATTGATGGATTAATCCCACTCCGTATTTACCCGGATCATGTCTTGGCGTCAACCTTCCACCGCTCTCAGCTCATTATCCGCTCTCAGCTCACTATCTGAGCAGATGCTTTTTCCTCCACGCCTAAACATCAGATCCACTTTCTTTTCCATAATTCATTCATTCATTCAGTAGCATGTCCTTTGCAAAACCTCGCTCCCATAAAAACCTTTCGGAAAACCTCGCGATCATAAGCAAGATGACCCGCAATTTTCTTTGTTTTATCGTATTTAATAAACCAACCTTCTTCAATATTCAGCTCTTGAAGTTTGGATGCATTTGTTCTTTTCTTTACCCAAGATATTCTTAGAACTCGTCTAAACATTTATATTCACAGGCATGTATGCACTGTTCAGCTTGTTTAGTAAGTGTCCAGGTCTCACAGGCGTATGTTGCAATGGGAAAGATGCATGCTCTTAAAATTCTAATTTTTGTAGTTCTGTCTGTCCCATTCCATAATTTATTCAGTTGTTTTAGTCTTTGAAGAGCAATTGATAGTCGTCATTTAATTTCTTTCATTATGAGTAGGGAACAATCTCTGAGGTAAGGATTAGTAGCGCCGTACACTAATCGCTGCAGAATAAGAAGGAAAGCAATGAGTAAGACAAAATGAATACAGTTTGTTCACAGATTTGCAGAGAATATGATCAAACTAGTGGGAAGATATTCATATTCATTGAGTCAGTAATATAATAGGTGGTGCTTAAAAGTTAAAGCCAGAGAGTTAATGATGATATCAAAGACAGTAATCGAGGTAACAAGATAGAGACATCACTTTCATAGTATTAGTATAATGATTTGGACATAGCTGTAAGATAGCGGTCAACATTGAACCCGGAAATAAAAGTGGAGGCTAAGATGTTGTTTGCGACTGTTGGAGACTATAACGAGGAATCATGTGATTAGACGTATGAAGGATACGCATCATGTTCGGCTACAGAATTCAGTGCGATAGTATTCAGCACTTACAAGTGATATCATATAGTGTTCATAGATATTAACGCTATGCACTTGTTGTTTGCATGTATTCATTTTGTGTTCAAAACATTAACAATTTTAAGTAATTTATTGTTATTTGCTAATGCAATGAATTGATGAATTGAGTGATTTGTAAAGTAAATATAACTATAAATATAACTAATTGAATCATATAGATAGGAAAGAATGTTAAATTTCAATTAATGAAGTATAATTGTTATATTTCAGCATTCAATGTAATCAAGTGAAAATTGGAAGAAATAATTTCATAGGTTTATGATTATTGATTGAGTTAAAAGAATTTATTGTTTAATAAGATACTACAATGTTATTCATTATTTGTAATTGGTCATATAATTACAAGTTATAAATTTATTCCATAATAATGTTTTCGAAGGTAATATATCGGTTATTGATTATTTATGTCATTGTGTTGTTGACTGATTGTATTATTATTTTAGTATTGTATTACACTAGTTATTAAATAGATAATGGATATACATGATTTGTAAACACAACAGTTAGAGATTTTCTAGGAAATACTGATTGAATTTAGTTTAATATTGTCAATTAATGGCAACTTTATTTTAATATTTTAGTTCAGTGCTTATGAATTATATATTTACATGACAATGATTGATGTTGGTTTACAGAACTATCGGTTAATGGAAAGAAGTGTTTAATTACTTACTGAGTTAAAGACATTTAATGCATGGATTTAACAACTAACACCAAACTGTGCTGATGTCTCGACATTGTTGGAGCGGTGTTGTATTTAATTTTAACATCTGATACCGCTAGTGCAGCACCGGTTTGACAACTGATGTGAGAGCGTCGGTTCGAGATGACGTCGAGTTAGAGGAAATTTGGTGCGGGGTAGTTGTTTTAATTTTCATTAGTGGATTTCGATTAATACTATCCTTAACGAATGGGAATTCATTGCAAATCAGGTGGATATCCGGTGCGTGTTTCGGCGATGCAGGTAGTTCTCTTTTGGTAACATCGGACTGGTCGACTGACTCTAGCATCTGCATCGGCGGGGATCGCTGGGAGAAAGACATAGGTTGGGATGGAAACCGGAGATGACTTTGTCAATATTGATAGTATGGGAAGTTAGTCATGTGGGCGGCTGATCTCTGATATGGTTATGTTTTGATCTGAATGGGATGAATGCGCTAAATGATAATCCATGGCGGGGGACCGGCAGGTACAGATGATTTCGATATTTATTGGGTTATATTTTTTAAAATTTTGATAGATTTTGTGATTGATAACAGTAGTGGATAGGTGAAACCATATTGGTATTGGCATCAGGTAATGTGGGCTTTGCTAACACTTGGTGAGCTGAGTAGTGTGCTCGCTGTGTGATGGTCGGTCTCGCATTGCAGGATTGTTAATATAATGGCTGGTTTAGTGGCAGATGGAAGACTCACTCATGTATGGAGGCACTATGGATTAACTTACTGTACAAAACTAACCTATGTAAATATTTTGTTGATTGATTGCATGTCCTACTAACACTTGGTCATGGTGCCACATAGCCATACAGGTTGAGTTAGAATTGAAATTTAAGAAGAGATGTTATTGGAAGGAAGCTTACTGCTATATGAGGATGACTTGGTAATTATATAAAGAATGATTAGGAATTACTTTATGGAATAGATAAATTAAATTATGAGCAATGGTTGTTGTTATTGCAAATATAATACTATATTATATAATTATATGATGGATGTTATGTGTTATATAATTATTATTACTATTGCATAGTTATTATTGATACTTATTAATGAATATTGTGAAATACTGATGTAAATGGAAGATAATTTTTGTAGGGATAATATAATGATTTATTGGTTGATTACATATATTGTTTATTAATTAATTGATTAAGACATATATTTTGTGTTGATAGCTACTTTTATGTTGCATTTATTGATATGTGTTGATTGATTTTGATTAATTTAAGAAGAAATTTTTTAGATGTATAGGATACTTATTATTTGAATAATTAATGAAATTGATGAGTACTATATAGAGAATGAAGATACAACGGAAACTACGGCAGTTGAAGCGGAATGATTTGTTCAACTGGAGGGAAGCGGTCAGTAGCACAAGATTCACTCAAGCTTAGTAACTGCAATCGAGTCAGCAAGTAGAAGCAAAGCCTAGGAGACCAGAGTTCAGAGATCAGAGTGCATCGTCAGGGTAAGGATAGAGAGGAGGTTGCTGTGGAACTACAAACCGAACTCAATCGCATAAGTACTTGGTATGATGAAGCTGGGGCAATGGTCAACCCAACAAAGGCAACAGTGACTTGGTTCTCGTTGAATAATCATATTGTCAACAATCCAACACCAACTGTAATGCTGTGTTCAGAGACGGTGGAAAGAACGCAGGCAATGAATTACCTGGGGATAAGGTTTGATCGAAGCCTTGCTTATAATGTGCACATAGACCAGGTGATAACAAAGGCCAAGCGGGGTTTGGCAGCGATGCGGGTGATGGCGGCAGCAAACTGTGAGCAGCGCCATCTATGTCTTCTGTACGAGGGGCTGGTCATGTCTGTTTTGGAGTATGCAATGGCAATCCTGACTCTCAGCCATAAGCAGATAGAAAGGATGGAAAGGATACAGAATGAAGCTATGCGCATTATTCTTGGATGTACTAGAGATACAGCATGCAGGGCGATGCGCTACCTTCTTGATTTTCCAACCATTGAAGAGAGAATACAAGTTTTCAGGGCACGCACCTACCTCAGAATTAACGCAAACACACAACATCCACTGCATAGTGAAATTAGGAAGGTGAAGGGCAGCAGGTTAAAAAGAGGACGGTCGTGGATGGGTCAAGCCGAAGACATTCTTCAACAGGTGTGTTCACTTGAGGACTTAGAACCTGGCGATGAGTGGGTGCGAGTGCCAACAGACTTCTGCACATCCGTTTCAGTTGCATCCAACTAGATAGAAAATGCAGACAGAAAATCCGGCTGCTGTTGAGGCTGAAGTACAAGCGTTGATTTTCGAGAATTCGCTAGACGGTGACGCGGTCATCTACACAGATGGGTCGGTCGTCCGACATGTGAGAAGCTCATGGGCCTTTACAGCTCGGGCCGGAGGGAGAATTGTGAAGGAGGACTCTGGTGCTTTCACTGAAACCACAAGTAGCCTGACCATGGAAGTCATGGCAGTAAGTAAAGCAATAACATGGCTCGAGACACAGACATTCACTAGGGCTTGTTTCCTTAGCGACTCAATGAACATGATCAAGAGGATAGAGGAGGGGTCGATCCGAAGAGAATGGTTGCTGCCTCTGGAGCGGTCTCGGCTGGCAAAGATTAGTTTCATCTTCGTGCCAGGGCATGCGGGAGTACAAGGAAATGAGCGGGCTGACAAACTCGCAGGTGAGGCTACTGTGGAGGGCGGACGCGCCATGGACCAGGCTGACATTCTGAATGCTCTACGAGAAGTAAGACTTTTGCGAGAACCAAGTGATGACTGTGAATCTACAACAATGGCCAGACTGCGAGAGCAGCAAATTAAAAGAGGGGTGGCCAAACAAGAACACTACGCAGGAAGCCAAAGAAGATTGATAAACCAACACAGAACTGGCGTCGTTAGCCGCTACACGCTGCGGGATTTGCTGAGGAGGGGATCCGAGCACTTATGGACTGAATGGTTCGATGTGCAATGAGGATGATCTGTCGACTAAATAACTAACTGACCAGAGTTCAAAGTAGTAAAGGTCAAGCATAAAAGGGAGAGGCAAATCATACACTACTATGCTTTAAAAAGAGTAAGATAGTTTCGGAACCCACACGTACCCCCACAAAGTGCGGAGAATCATGGAGAAGAGGGGATGAGGGATTGCCGAGGATGCCTGGAGGGGCATTGGATCTCAGGCAGATTAGACCTCAGTCTCTGAATTGGAAAAGGAGGCCAGGGCTACACGTCATCTTTGAGTTAGATGGGAATAGCGTGCCCAATATATAAAATGATTTTGGTTGTGAATGCTGAATGTCTGAAATTGTTTGTGAATATGCTGAGATTATGAAAGGCATACTATGCCTATTGGGACTTTGTACACGCATGGGTGGTGGTGGAAGTTTGGAGTGCAGTGGCTGACTGACTGGAGGTGCGGGTGGTCAAGTATGTAAACGCGATAACAGCTAAATATGCTGGCGGTACTTGGAACTCAGTATCTTCCTCAGACAATTCTTGCAGTCCGGAAAATTCTATCTCAGTGGAGAAGTCTTATAGACCTGGGACGAGTAGCTTAGCAAATGGTTGGTGAAGATGAGCAGATGAAGCTGAGTGATGGTTAGTCTAATATGACCACTAAAGACGCTGAATTGATTAAAATACCAGCACAACATACTGACAGAACTGAGATATTGGTTATAGTAGAAATTGAGAGTTTATATACAGACAATTGAAGTTGCTGATCGAAATATTCATTTCTCTTTAGAAAGAATACTTATAGTTATAATGTCATATAGGAATTTGATTACAGTATGTAGGACAAGAGAGGTATAGATATTTTGATGTATGTGATATTGTGATGAAGACGATTGAGGATATATATTTCAGAATGACAAGAAGTTATCAAGTTTCAGTTGAGGACTTCAGATAGTTAAATTAGAATTAGATTGTAGTATTGTTACATTGTAAAAGAAATAAGTTACATTAATGTTGCTTACATAATTTAGAATTGGATATTTGAAAACTTGATTCTCACTCTTTGCCCAACCCAGGGGGTAATTGCCATAACCTAATTATAGGAGTGTAAAGGTTATGGCTGTGTTCAGCAAGTGAACACCAGAACGTGGAAAGTGAGTACTTTCCACACAACGTGGAAACGTTGGAACCCACTTGCCAAGTGACAGGAAGTGTGCTCGGGACAAGGCAGTCTGCGTGGATCCATCTTCCAGCATGGACATGGTGAAAAGTATGCAGCGTTATGGCTCTACATTGAGCCACACTTTTAAATCGTGATGTAGTGTACTGTTAATTGATCGTCGAATAAGTGACTGTATATTGGATAATGTGATATTTGGTTGTGTAGAATATTATATGTAGAAAACTTTTAAACAGTCCGCTAGCCTACGGGACACCCTTGGGCAAGGTGGAGTACCCGTTTAGCCCCCCGATCAGGGTTACGTGAAGCCATGTGTGCAGGTGGTGGATGAAGATGGAGAGCAGCCAACAGATAGTTGTAGGTTATGGTCTCCACCTTCACGATGGTAATGGTCACTGCTAGGAAGGAAAGCAATGGCAAACTACCTTCTTTACACATGCCAAGAAAATCATGTTGTGTGAAATCACTCTGGTGATCGAGTGAGATGGCAGAACATGACCGCCCACGCTTACCGGCATGGCACATGATGGATGGATGGATTTAAGTTTACTTGTGTTCGAGTTGGTGTAATGTGTAAAGTAGTGTAGAGCAACCATCAGCAAGTCATATGCTGAGAGATGACCGTGGTGCCGACTGCACAAGACATTACCTACAGTCATTACCCCTATGAAGGCGGGCGCACTACCATACATGCCGCAGGCTGGCATTGAAGTTGAGAGTCGCACTCAACAAAAGAGTATTCAAGAAGCGCAGTTGGACTATGGCAATCCTCCTCTCTTGTGAACTCTTGAAATCTCGACTGAAAGATATCCAGAAGTCTTTCAACTTTTACTTTGTACTGTAAGAAGTCACATTTCTTTTCCACCATAAGCGTCTTCAGGGTTGGAAATGCCTCTAAAGTCCCTTCAGTCAGCTGTCCTATAAACATTTGTAGTCTCATTTTAAATGCAGAAATGTAACCGCGCAAATTTGTGGATGTTTGTTTGTTCTCTGGATCCTAGCATTTAAAGTTTAAATGAGACGTGATGTCCATCAAACATACCAGGTCATTACGCTAGTCATCATTTAGCAGACATTCCCGTTCTGTAGGTAATTCTTTTATTTCAGACAGAAACAGATATACATTATTTTTCAGTGTCCAGAAACGTGACAGTAATTTCCCTTTATATAGCCATCTGACATCACAGTGTAACAGTAGCTCACCGTGTTTCTCGTTCAGGTCTGATAGAAACTGTCTGAACTCACGCCTTTTCAGCGCCTTACTTTGAATTATGTTCACACATCTCAGAACAACATCCAAGACATGTTACAGATTTAATGTCTTTCCACACAGAGCTTATTGGTGAATGAAACAATATTTTAATATAGTGTGGCTAAGAAACTATTTCAATAATGCAAGACATCCAGACTTGTTACCCATCAAAGCCGGAACACCGTCGGAACATGCACTGTCCAATTTGGTCCATTCTACGTTGTTTTTCTTTACACACAACTTCAGTTTCAAACAGATCAGTCCCTTTGGTAGTTGCATGCATCGATTCAAGTCCTAGAAGTTCTTCAATGACATCAAAATTATCGTTTATTGCTCGGGAAAAAAAAAAAAAAACTGCGACCTGAGCTGTGTCAAATGTCAGTGGATTCATCCATTGCCAATGACAAATTTTCCATTTTTAATATGTACTACTACTTGACTATGAACATCGTTGGCTAGTTCTTCAACTCGCCATAGTATTATTAGACAAAGGAATCTGATCACATTTTTTTCAAACTTTTTATCGCCAAGCCTTCTAACAGTAAATTTAAGGGAAGGCCTTGTTATTTCTTCTGCATCGGTGAACGGCTTCTTTTTGTGAGCCAACAGAAGAGCGACTTCGTACGACGCAACAACAGCACTCTTGCTCTGTTCGTTAGCCTTGGTGAAAAATGACTGCTGCCTGGTCAGAGAACTTTCTTTTTTAGCTGTGAAATCTGTTCTTAACTCTGAATTGATCGGATATTGAGCATTTATGTCTGAATGTGTGGTCTTGAAGTGTCGTTCCAGATTACATTTTTTTGGGGTAACAGAAACACAAAATCCGTAGATTAAGCAAACTAGTTTACCACTACGGCTAGGCATAAATATAAATTTATCCGTCCAATCGTCGTTGAATTCACGACAAGCAACTGTCATTTACTGCCAATATAGTACCTTAAGGTGTATGGCAGAGGGGTCTTTGAGCCTGAGGAACAAAGGCTGCCTGGCTAGTGCAGTCGCCGCGAACTGTGCAGGTTAGGATTTTCTTTTTGGCCCCGACAGAAAAAAATCCGACACCTTACCGAGAGATCGAACCCGGTCCTCCCGAATGAGAGTACGGCGTTCTAGTCTTAACATTTTCTCGGTTTTACCATTGTTTGATTTTAGATTTTCCACACTCATGTCTATAGGCTAACGGTAAATTTTTATTTGACAAAAATATAATTTCAACACAATACTACAGACTCTGCTAAACAGTTGTAACAGAGACAACATGGCGCCTTGCGCACTCTGATTGGTCGACAAGGCTGGGATGTGGGAGCTTCATAACGTTTCGTTGCGAAACGCTGATGGGGCGCTCCGAGTGCATTTTTGAAACTATTAAAATATATTATATTCAATAACGAGGCCTCGCGTGCCACTTTCTGACAGATGGCGGGCCACAAGTGGCCCGCGGGCCGTGGTTTTGGAACCTCTGCACTGGAGCACACACTTCTCTCCTTCTCGGGTATGACAGTGTAGGCCCCATCCCAACGCTAACTGCATCTTTTTATTTGTTGCCATATAACTAGACTGCCTTCTCCCTTTTTATGTTTTACACGTGGAGCCTTTGAATTAAGTACCACATATTTCATCCCAATGAATTTGCTTATTTCATATACATGATTTCAAAGTACTTGCGTTAATGAAGCAACTTTAATGTAATGATCGTCTTTGTTTTTGCTCTGTTGTGGTGTCTTGTTTGCTGAAGTTTGTGTCAGCAACGTAATATTTAGTGTTTCTGTAATTGAGCAAATTCCGATGTACGGAAGCGAATTGTGATAATTATACAAGTGAGGCATTATGTGGAAGCTGCAGAGGTATATTTATATAGAACAATGCAGGCGGATAGAACAGAATAATGAAGACATCTAGGAAGAATCTAACTCACAAGAAGACGTATTTACTCTTTGGGCGTGTAATGAGAATGAGAAAGCTGGAGTATGTGGTTATAATCGAAAAGTTGGAGGGGAAGAGAGGCAGGAGGAGACCAAGAGAAGCTGCTGGACAGATTGACATCGTGCGATGGAGGAATACATGTATAACAAATTAGCAGCTCACATTACAGAAGGCTGTGGACAGACATCACGAACACCATACGGCATGGTCTAAAAGAAGCATTGTGATTACGTGTAAACTGCCTAGAAGAGGTTCGTGTTTTCAACAATTTTCATTTATAACTGAATCATTTATAACTGAAGCACATAAACCCTGCTTGGCTATTACACGTCGTTTCGTATACACCAGCCGTGGTTGACTTGGAGACTTGAGTGAGTTCGGCTGGTGTAATAGCCAATGTCAATGTTGATCCTTTCGTGGCTGATCATGTTTTCGTCTTATTAACTGTAGAATATCCCGGAAACACAATAGTTGTGTCTTTAGCCATGTCTGATAAAGTTTTGGGCGCCTGACTGCGACTGTCAGTCTCTACTAACTCAATAGTAGTATTAGCCACTTGTGCATCATTATTGTCGACGGTTCCTTTCAATGGAATGACACCTGTAGAAGTCTTTCTTGGATCCAGGATCTCGTGAGGTTGTAGCAACATGTCGTAGGGGTTGTTTCTGACAGTGGTGTCGTTCCCAAACCTGGAGTATACATTCTTGGGTTGTGAACTAACATCGATTACATCAACCGTGCTTACATCCTTAGGCTGTGAACTGATATCGATTACATCAGCCGTGCTCACATCCTTGGCAAGACTGTACCCACCGTCAATATTCCTTTCCTCGTTTACTGAACTGCTGTCTTCATCGTTATCGTTCTCAGAGATAACGAAATAGTCTCCTTCGCGAGTGTGAGGTAGTTGAGGATTATCACCTTGATCCTGAATCCGGAAGGTCAGCGATGGCAATCCTAGCGCATTCTGGTAGCGGTTTAACTCATGAGAGCCTAGGGCATATCCTCCATGAATGTCAGAGATTCCCAGAGAAACTGTATTCAGTCCGTTCTCATATCTGTTTAATTCCAGGTCCTTGTCAATAGTGTAATAGCCATCTTCTGACTCCTCATTTCTCTCTCCCCCACGACCCGAATGTGGTAATGTAGATAAAACATCGGGTTTATTTGAAACATTCCTTGTACTGGACAAACTACGTTGGTCATGACCACCGTTGTACTTAGCGTCTGTAGGGGGTAAACTAGTACCATTGTTACCATTGTGTCTCTTGATTAGTTTCTTTCGTCTGTACATAATACCAACAACAATAACAACGATTATTATGACAATCAGGCTACAGACAACCCCAATAATGATGGGGATTTGCTTAGAAGGCGATAGTTTCCTAGAACTGGTGTTGGTGATATCTGCAGCACTGGAAGAGTTGGTTGTGGCTTCTGACGTTTGGTCTGATGGTAGCCTGGATGCCAACCCTGGATATGAGCTTGGTTTTGTGTTCTGAATAGTTGGAATGTACACAGTTGTAGTTGTACACACCTGGTCACAATATTCAAATCTATCTGTCGTACTATTAAGCAAAAGTGTTTCATTTGGATAAGCCCACATTAAATATACACATTGATTGTCACAGATCGAGGACCCTTGAAGACGGAAAGAATCACATTTATCTTTCCCACACTGACTTGTGTTATATCGTGTACACTCGAGTACATTTACTTTTTGCTTAAAAATACAAGTGAAATAACTCCGATCCAAATGAGATGACCGGTGAGGTGTGACACTCGTGGCCTTCCAGTTTATCCCTTTGCGCGGTTTTGCGTCACTCTCATACATGGCTCCTACAATACACTGTCCTTTAACTGCGTCCGCCATACAGTAGTAGAGGCTGTAGAGAAGTGAGAACAATGTCCATAAACCATTCAATACATATTAGATGCAAGTAACAAAGATCCATTCACACGCAGCAATAAACATTCTTGAAAGATATACATGTAAGGTCATGAGCAGCTTCGGACGCGGGTTCTCTCCTACTCGACGCTTGCCAAGGTGTGGAAAAGATTGACCACCTATTCCTCTTTGCTCTCGGCCTACACGATGTGATGGTGTTATCACATCATAGACACTTAGCAGGAAATCGTTTAGGAAAATGCATGCGATGGTTGGTTGGTGAGTTGGTTGGTTGTGTGTGTTTGTGGGTGATTGGTTGACTGGGTAGTTGTCTTGTTTGGTTGTGTGTATTTGTAGGTTGATTGCGTAGTTGGTGTGTTGGTTGTGTGTGTTTGTGGGTTGATTGCGTAGTTGGTGAGTTGGTTGGTTGTGTGTGTTTGTGGGTGATTGGTCGACTGGGTAGTTGGTGTGTTGTTTGGTTGTGTGTGTTTGTGGGTTGATTGCGTAGTTGGTGTGTTGGTTGGTTGTGTGTGTTTGTGGGTGATTGGTTGACTGGGTAGTCGGTGTGATGGTTGGTTGTGTGTTTGTCGGTTGATTGCGTAGTTGGTGTGTTCTTTGGTTGTGTGTGTTTGTGGGCTGATTGCGTAGTTGGTGTGTTGTTTGGTTGTGTTTGTGGGTGATTGGTTGACTGGGTAGTTGGTGTGTTGTTTGGTTGTGTGTGTTTGTAGGTTGATTGCGTAGTTTGTGTGTTGGTTGGTTGTGTGTGTTTGTGGGTTGATTGCGTAGTTGGTGAGTTGGTTGTTTGGTTGTGTTTGTGGGTGATTGGTTGACTGGGTAGTTGGTGTGTTGGTTGCTTGTGTGTGTGTGTGTTTGTAGGTGATTGGTTGACTGGGTAGTTGGTGTGTTGGTTGGTTGTGTGTATTTGTAGGTTGATTGCGTAGTTGGTGTGTTGGTTGGTTGTGTGTGTTTGTGGGTTGATTGCGTAGTTGGTGAGTTGGTTGGTTGTGTGTGTTTGTGGGTGATGGTTGAATGGGTACTTGTCTTGTTTGGTTGTGTGTGTTTGTGGGTTGATTGTGTAGTTGGTGTGTTGTTTGGTTGTGTGTGTTTGTGGGTTGATTGCGTAGTTGGTGTGTTGTTTGGTTGTGTTTGTGGGTGATTGGTTGACTGGGTAGTTGGTGTGTTGTTTGGTTGTGTGTGTTTGTGTGTTGATTGCGTAGTTGGTGTGTTGTTTGGTTGTATGTGTTTGTGGGTTGATTGCGTAGTTGGTGTGTTGGTTGGTTGTGTGTGTTTGTGGGTTGATTGCGTACTTGGTGTGTTGTTTGGTTGTGTGTGTTTGTGGGTTGATTGCGTAGTTGGTGTGTTGTTTGGTTGTGTGTGTTTGTGGGTTGATTGCGTAGTAGGTGTGTTGTTTGGTTGTGTGTTTGTGGGGTGATTGCGTAGTTGGTGTGTTGTTTGGTTGTGTTTGTGAGTGATTGGTTGACTGGGTAGTTGGTGTGTTGTTTGGTTGTGTGTGTTTGTAGGTTGATTGCGTAGTTGGTGTGTTGGTTGGTTGTGTGTGTTTGTGGGTTGATTGCGTAGTTGGTGTGTTGTTTGGTTATGTGTGTTTGTGGGTGATTGGTTGACTGGGTAGTTGGTGTGTTTTTTGGTTGTGTGTTTGTGGGTTGATTGCGTAGTTGGTGTGTTAGTTGGTTGTGTGTGTTTGTGGGTAATTGGTTGACTGGGTAGTTGGTGTGTTGGTTGGTTGTTTGTGTTTGTGGGTTGATTGCGTAGTTGGTGTGTTGGTTGGTTGTTTGTTTTGTGGGTTGATTGCGTAGTTGGTGTGTTGGTTACTTGGTTGTGTGTGTTTATAGGTTGATTGCGTAGTTGGTGAGTTGGTTGGTTGGTTGATGGGTAATTTGTGTGTTGGTTGCTTGGTTGGTGTCATATATTTTTGAAGGGAGTGGGAGATCACTGTAGTGCATGCCCCATCTCTAACAAAAGAAGTAGAACCCCATCCTCTTCTATCTTCAATAACCCCAGAATATGAACCTTGAGTTATCTGCAGGCCTCGTTCTATTAAGTATGTCTAGGAGATATAGATTATGGCCCTGGTGAGAATGGTAATTACTAACTGGGAATCTGCCCCTTCTCCAATGATTCTGATAGCTCTGGAGCCCCCTTTTTGTTTATCAAATCTGAGAAAAGTCTGGATAATTTTCTCAGCCTGATTTAGATGAAGAAAACATGGATATTGAGCAGTTGATAGATCTAGAGTCTTCTCTCCCCCATTTTAGTAAGTCATTATGAGTTAATTTATTTTTAAACAATCAAACACATAATCAATCACATTAGATTCTGACAACATGATGTACAACAAAGTTGTTGACTCACATATAGGTTTGAACTGATAAATTAACAGAAGGTCAATTCATGTTAATCATTTATTGACTGGGCCTGAGCCTTCTGGCCAGTACATACATTTCCATTGTGATTTACACAAAATATTAGAAAAGTTGCACATTGGACCATTGTCCCAGACAATCAATCAAGCATCAATATATGAGATGTCAACAAGTGTGAAACATAGTAAACATTTTGATGTTGTACATATTAAGTGTGATGGTGATGAATCAACAATTAACTATCAGTTTCCTGAAATTGGGTGTGGTGTATACCCATTAGAAAGGTAACCTGGTGACTGGAAGATTAGGTAAGCCAGGGTCCATTGACTGATGGATCCACTTCAGGTCTGCCCGTATAGCTCCACTGAAGGCCTCCCCATACTTTGCTCATGGCCAAGTCATCCTCCATCTCACTTGTGGTTCATCTCTTTCTCTCGGCTTCCCTCTTTCAGGTCTGATTTAGGTGGTTAGTTTGCTGATGTGTTGGGTGGTTGTTGGTATGTAGCCACCAAGATCACTGATGAATATTCACATAAATATATACATTCCTACCAATACAATATTCTAGAAGTAGGTCGGAAGAAATCTAAATTCCTGAAGTAGGAACTAGTTCCCCTCCCCTCTTTTTCTCTCTAGTGTTGGGTTAATTTGGGGTGGTCAGAGTTTATCACACTGTGTACGCCTGGTATCAACTTGTTCCTGCTGTATGTAAGTCTTCATTTGACCTGGGGTCAGTGAACGTGTACAGTAAGACAGTGACAAGAGTGAGAAGGTGTCAAGATGCATATAAATAAATGACATACATTTATAACATTTCTATCACTCAATTGTGTTTGTAGTGTGTATAAATGATTCTCTGTGTTTTCCCAATTAACCAACTTCTTCTTCTTCTTTGTATAATAACTCTCTCCCATTATCTGTTGTTGTTGTGATGTTGAGTGTTGTGTTGTGTGGTGATGAGTTTTAAGTTATGTTGAGTAATGAGTTAAGTTCACTGCGCGTGATGGTGTTCCGCGAAGCGCAACTTTCTCATGTAATGCAGTTCATAAGTGCTCTTATCTAATTAAAATTTGACATAAATATAAATATTTATTCCGTCAAACCCTATTGATTCAATAGATGAAGGAGAAAGGAAAGATTGATATCTCTTTCAGCTTTCTAGATTGTAAATAGGCATAGATAAGTCTGTTTTAGAACAAGGCACTTGTTCTAGTACACGAACTGTCATTTTAGCTGTAGGTAGTGATAGCATCTTTAACAATGTTTCTGACAAAATGCACAAGATTGCTTTAGAATCATCACTTCTCACAGTTGTTTAGAATAGAATGTAGTAGTATAATGCACTTCTTAAAGTTAATAATTATCTCTAAGAATATCAGAGATTGCAGTTTCATCGAAGAGAGTATTGGAGTGTCATTTTGCCCGGGAACGGCTCTGCGTCGTTAGAATCTACAGTCGAGCATTTTTACATTTCAGAGGTTTTAATTAATAATAATACATTTCAATTGACATTACAAACACGGGTTACCATTACTTGATACTTGATACATCGGGTTCTTAGTCTAATCTCCGGACTAACAAGCTCACCTGGGATCCAGACATTCTGCCTCCTCTATTTGAAAATTTGGTCACACAATTTCTGACGTCTATTCGCCAGGCATGTTTTTGCAAGAGTGCGCTGCTTATCATAATCTATACCGGCGTTGGCGCGAAAGCCGTGTCACGTGTCTGTCCCGTCCAATGGTTTTTTAAGCCTAGGCTGATGAAATCTTTCCAAGAATCCACGTCATCTGTCACTTATTCAGTTCCAGTTTCGATGTTAAGTTTTAAGTCCTAGTCTCCGTTTGCGGCTGTGTAGTCAATTTCTTTTAATGTTGTTTCCTCTTCTTGCGGCATGTTTTGGTAAATGAATAATGGTGGTTAGCGTTATGCTACAGTTGGTTGATTGGGTAATTTGAGTTGGTTGGTTGATTGGGTAGTTTGTTTTTTGGTTGGTTGATTGTGTAGTTTGTATGTGGGTTGGTTGGTTGATTGATGGTTAATTAGCGTGTTGGTTTGTTGGTTAATTGATTGGGTAGTTGGTGTGTCGCTTGGTTGTGTCGGTTGGTTGATTAATAGGGTAGATGGTGCATTGATTGATTGGTAATTTGGGTGTTTGTTGGTTGTGTGTGTGTAGTATGGTTGGTTGGTTGGTTGATTGGTTGATTCGATAGTTGGTGAATTGGTTGATTGGTTAATTGGGTAGTTTGTGTTATTGTTGGTGTGTTTGTTGTACATTTGGTTGATTGGGTAATTGATGAGTTGGTTGGTTGGTTGATTGATTTGGTAATTGATGTGATGATTGGTTGGTTGTTTGAATGTTGTAGTTGTTGTATTGGTTGCTTTAATAATTTATTGGGTGATTTGTGTGTTGGTTGGTTGATTGATAGTGTAATTCGGTGTGTTTTTGGGCTGATGGATTTTGTAGTTGGTGTGTGGGTTGGTTGGGTGATTTGGTTGTTGGTTTGTTGCTTGGTAATTTGCGTGTTGGTTGTGTGTGTGTGTGTGGGGGGGGGGGTTGGTTATGTGTGTGTGGGTTGGTTGGTTGATTGGATAGTTGGTGGGTTGGTTGATTGACAGGTAATTAGCGCGTTGGTTGGTTGTGTGGGTTGTTTGATTGACAGGTAATTAGTTTGTTGGTTGGTTGTGTGAAGCTCTGGAATACTGATTTTTTAAAACTCAAGTCTATTACATTAGCGTTGAAGTCGAATTCCATGAGTCGGAGTGAGGCAGGCTATGCGCTTTTCACCCTTGCCCTACACCAAAGACATCTTACGTGTTGCAGAGCTCTGTGACCTCTCCAGGCACTGAGGTCAATGGCGGTGTGCACGACCAGTACTGGAACTTCGCACCTGAAGAGAGATATACTAGGATGTAGCCTCAGCCTCGTTATTACAACACACAGAGTGGCTCAGATTATAGTCTGTTTACTTTTTTTCTGCCCCAATATAAAATTCCATATCTCAGTAACCAATTGAGGGAAAATTATGAGATTTAGCATATAACCTTATCATTATGTCCATCCCAAAAAAATATTTTGTTCTGGAGATTGTACAGCAGATTTCAATGTTTGTTTATATGCGGTATATAATTTACGCCTCAGAGCTTAAGTCCATAATTTTAAAAGTATTACAGCTTCACCAAGACACATCCGCGCTTTTTTTAAAATTGTCTCCTGGTTTCCGTTTTGGCACAAACTGCGCGCAGTTAAATGGATTGTTCAGAGGTATCTTCAGTGTGAGTTCTTTCATGAAACGTGATTATAGAAATATAAATAAATCTTACCATTAATATAATATTAATAGCTACTATTTGAATGTGTGAATATTGTTCAATGGGATTGAATGTGAAATAGTGTACACTTCAAAGCATCGCTATACAGTTGTACACATATTTTTGTCAAGAAGCTGATCGCAGGAAACTGTTTCATACTGTTACAAAACCTGAAAAAAGAACAGTGCATGCACTGGGTATGAGTAAACGGTCATTTCGTCGATGGGTGCAAGAATCTGGAGTGAAACCAACACGCGATAAGCCAACGGTAGGTAGAAAGGCAATTGTAGACAGCTTTGACAAGGATGTCATCAGGCGAGTTATTATAAAAATGATGGATGCCAAAGACACAGTGACTGTAAGAAAACTGAAGGTTTGGTCGAGAAAGAACAATAACATAGAGCTATCCAAAACAACTTTGTGGAAAATTATAAGGACATTAGGCTTCACTTTTAGAAAGTACAATGGAGATAGAAATATCCTTTGCGAGCAACCGCATTTAGGAGCAATGAGAAGCAGATACCTACGTGAAATAAGGGAAATGCGCAAAGAAAATTATGACATGGTGTATTTGGATGAGACGTGGATCAATGCGCACCACACAAGTGAAAATGAATGGCAATCAGTGGATGGAAAGATAAAGCGTTATGTGCCCAGTAGTAAAGGACAGCGTTTGGTCATAGTCTATGCTGGTAGTGCTCATAATGGCTTACTACAGACTGCTGGCAATTGTTCGAATCAAAGCATGCAGACAATATGGATTATCATAATGAGATGAATGGTAATGTATTTAGAGATCGGCTCGAGAATACAGTACTTCCATCCCTTGATAGATCGTCTTGCCTAACCATGGACAATGGATCATATCACAATGTTGTTGCCCAAGAAGACAAAATACCTACGGCATCGAGCACAAAGGAAGCAATAAATATATAGCTCCGAAGGGAAAATATACCATTTCCAGTAACATAATTCAAGCTATAGTTGTTGCCCCTTGTAAAACAGGTGCAAAAAAGCAAGAAATATCAAATAGACAAATTGATAGAAGAGCATGGCCATAGGTGCTTGAGACTTCCGCCGTATCATTCTCATTTAAACCCTATAGAACTTTTGTGGGCTAAAATTAAAGGACAGGTGGCAGCTGCCAATACTACATTCAAATTGTCTGACGTCAAGATACTAACACAGTCCGCGCTATTAAATGAGGACCATGTGTTGAAAGAGGAAGAGGACTATTGGAGAAAGGATGGATTGAATTTTATGCAACCGAGTGCAGTCATCAGCCTACTGGAGTCGTCCGACACTGATTAAGGTCTGAGCAGATCGCAGACCTTAATCTGCGTGCACACTTACCAGGATATTTTGCTCCAACCTTTCAGACGAATTGCAGGCCTTAAAAATTACAGCATCAGCATAATGTCAATGGCAACAGTTTGTATTCCACAGTGATGAATTTTCAATTCCGCAAGCCCTGAGCGATGACAAACAACTGAATTGAAAAAAAAACCAAAAACACACACACACCCACCCACACACCACACCACACCACACACACACACACACACACACACACACACACACACACACACACACACACACACACACACACACACACACACCGCATTGAATACCAACAGAAGAGTAATATTGCGGTGGAAACTGACATATTGTCAAATTAGGGGACAACACAGGGGATGTTTACAATGTGTTCAGTTGTCCCTCACGTGACATTTAAAAAATTGTTTCATGTGTACATAGTTTCCAATGGAACATCTTTAACCATGTTTGCATCTTTCAGCAGGTCTTTACACATATTTGTAGCTTTCAATAGAACGCCATCGGTCATGTGTGCATCTTTCAATAGAACAAAATTGGCCATGTTTGCATCTTTCAATAGAACAAAATTGGCCATGTTTGCATCTTTCAATAGAACAAAATTGGCCATGTTTGCATCTTTCAATAGAACAAAATTGGCCATGTGTGCATCTTTCAATAGAACAAAATTGGCCATGTTTGCATATTTCAATAGAACAAAATTGGCCATGTGTGCATCTTTCAATAGAACAAAATTGGCCATGTTTGCATATTTCAATAGAACAAAATTGGCCATGTTTGCATATTTCAATAGAACAAAATTGGCCATGTTTGCATATTTCAATAGAACTCCTTTGCCCATGTTTGCATATTTCAATAGAACTCCTTTGCCCATGTTTGCATATTTCAATAGAACTCCTTTGCCCATGTTTGCATCTTTCATTAGAACACCATTGCTCATGTTTGCATCTTTCATTAGAACACCATTGCCCATGTTTGTAGCTTTCATTAGAACACCATTGCCCATGTTTGTAGCTTTCATTAGAACACCATTGCTCATGTTTGCATCTTTCATTAGAACACCATTGCTCATGTTTGCATCTTTCATTAGAACACCATTGCCCATGTTTGCATCTTTCATTAGAACACCATTGCCCATGTTTGTAGCTTTCATTAGAACACCATTGCCCATGTTTGCATCTTTCATTAGAACACCATTGCTCATGTTTGCATCTTTCATTAGAACACCATTGCTCATGTTTGCATCTTTCATTAGAACACCATTGCCCATGTTTGTAGCTTTCATTAGAACACCATTGCCCATGTTTGTAGCTTTCATTAGAACACCATTGCTCATGTTTGTAGCTTTCATTAGAACACCATTGCCCATGTTTGTAGCTTTCATTAGAACACCATTGCCCATGTTTGTAGCTTTCATTAGAACACCATTGCCCATGTTTGCATCTTTCATTAGAACACCATTGCCCATGTTTGTAGCTTTCATTAGAACACCATTGCTCATGTTTGCATCTTTCATTAGAACACCATTGCTCATGTTTGTAGCTTTCATTAGAACACCATTGCCCATGTTTGTAGCTTTCATTAGAACACCATTGCTCATGTTTGCATCTTTCATTAGAACACCATTGCTCATGTTTGCATCTTTCATTAGAACACCATTGCCCATGTTTGTAGCTTTCATTAGAACACCATTGCCCATGTTTGTAGCTTTCATTAGAACACCATTGCTCATGTTTGTAGCTTTCATTAGAACACCATTGCCCATGTTTGTAGCTTTCATTAGAACACCATTGCCCATGTTTGTAGCTTTCATTAGAACACCATTGCCCATGTTTGCATCTTTCATTAGAACACCATTGCCCATGTTTGTAGCTTTCATTAGAACACCATTGCTCATGTTTGTAGCTTTCATTAGAACACCATTGCTCATGTTTGTAGCTTTCATTAGAACACCATTGCTCATGTTTGTAGCTTTCATTAGAACACCATTGCCCATGTTTGCATCTTTCATTAGAACACCATTGCCCATGTTTGTAGCTTTCATTAGAACACCATTGCTCATGTTTGTAGCTTTCATTAGAACACCATTGCTCATGTTTGTAGCTTTCATTAGAACACCATTGCCCATGTTTGTAGCTTTCATTAGAACACCATTGCTCATGTTTGTAGCTTTCATTAGAACACCATTGCTCATGTTTGTAGCTTTCATTAGAACACTATTGCTCATGTTTGTAGCTTTCATTAGAACACCATTGCTCATGTTTGTAGCTTTCATTAGAACACCATTGCCCATGTTTGTAGCTTTCATTAGAACACCATTGCTCATGTTTGTAGCTTTCATTAGAACACCATTGCTCATGTTTGTAGCTTTCATTAGAACACCATTGCTCATGTTTGTAGCTTTCAATAGAACACCATTGCCAATGATTACCTCTCTCAATAGAACATTAATCATGTTTGACTCTCTCAATAGAACATATTACCCATGTGTAGATTTTTCAATAGAACATAATACCCATATTTCTGTCCACTACGTTTTTGTTTTGTTTTTCTGTAAACCTTGATTTTTTCGGAGGGAAAGTTAGCTTGTCAGGCAAACAGTAACATTTGTTTATATTTCGTATACAGAAACAAACTAAACATAGATTCAGTACGACACTCTGCTAGTACCTACTTTTTAAACGTGTCGTTGTAGAAATTGACATGTAGATAATTAGCACTTGTTGCCTCCAGTCTAACATACATGGACACTGGCTGTGAGTCTAGAACGCTGACAGTCAGTTCAACTAGCAGACTGAATGTCAGGACGTTTGCTCTGTTTAGTCGCATGTTTTATTTAGAATCTGTAACACAAGATTATATAACAAGTTCATAAAAACTGGCAATGTAGAAATAACCAAACACATCGCCATCCTATTAGTGCGTAGTGAAAATCATAGCACTACGGAGAGGTACATTGGTGCTCAGATCTCATAACAGCTCCGCCAGAGCATATCCACTGATAATGCCAGTCATGTGTTGGTTAATCAATATGACTTGTGCTAATGACATATTCATGCGTGGCGGATCCCCACTTCACTCCCATCTCTTCACTCTGGACAAGGAAGCAGATTCGGAAGTTTCCTTAGTCATCTGTTCGCCCAGCATTCAGCTGGGCATCGATATCAGGCCCCTCCATTGCTGTTCCCACCCCGATCATACCCATGTTGGCCAACCGATCTGCGCGTTCGTTGTTTTTCGCGACATTTGATTGATGCGGATAATCATGTGGGCATTTGATTATTTTAGTAGGTTGAGTTAATGCAGCTTATGCAAGGATGTTGGATCATTTCGAGTATTACGTTAGGATACAAAAGGCAGGAGGTGCTTTCATAGTACAAGGAAGTCGAAAGAGCATAAACCGTGCGAGTTTAGACTAATAATATTAGACTTAGACAGTCAGTGCAAATAGACGTAGGGTTTCATTCTTATAAATTAGACCAGCAATGCGTGGGGGAGTAGACTGTACATATATTTTCCACTTCTTTCCAGTGAAGGTGACCACACGGCAGTGGTTAGCACGCTGGCGATGTGGTAATATGTTCAAATCCCTATTAAAACGAATTGCCGATTGATACAAATATGCTGTTTATTGCTTGTGTATTGTGTATCATTTATCGATTGATAGACATAAGCAGTTTGTTACCTGTAGATTGATGTAAATGTGCAGTTTTATCACTTGTAGTTGATTTAATAGAAATTCGCAGTTTATCACTTGTCTATTGATACAAACATAGTATTTATTGCTCCTCTATTCTGTTTTTCATTTGTCGATTCATAAGATTAGCATGTTTATCACTTGTTCCTTGACACACATGTGAATACGATCTTCGTGACTTAGGTCATAGACATGTTGATAAATTATCATGTCTGCAAACTATTTTTCATGCACCTTATCTGGTGCAGGTATCGACGTTCATGATCCTCCGATCCTCCGTTGTCTGATAAAGTTGGTGTTGATTATATTTGTTGCCAGATTTATCTTTGATTTCCCGTTCCTCTCTAGCCCAGTAATTTCTCAGGTAATGGTGTCTCTATCTCACATCATCTGTTGATAAATTAGCGGGTTTAGTGTCATGGGATGATTAATCGTCTTCCTGTATCTACCATGGGCTTATATATCGCCGAAACCTTCTCATTGCAATTTAATACAACATGTCTGCTAATATAACTTTTGTCATAACATTGCCACCCATTGTGGTTTGATTCAAACCTACTTTTTTGTTTGGCACTGAATATTAAATAACACTTGTATGCCTTAAGACCCATCAGGCATACGGTGCCGTATTTGTTCAGGACAACCGGCACTTGGTTGGGGATGTCCTCAGTATCACTCCGGCCGCCTCTACTTCCCACGACAATCGTGGTACACATTTTAGGTTGGGTCGACCCGGGAGGCCAGGCCGAGTTGTTAAACTGGAACTCGCCGAGTTGCGGCTTAAACCCACAACTACGGGATCGGCAGGCGAGAGTCTAGTCATTACGCTACGGAGGTTATAATATATAATAAATGCATATCCTTTACAGGACATCGCTGTCAACACCAGCATCTTTCAGCTGATTGTTGATTTCTTGGCAAGATTATGCTCAGTAGTATGCCATTGCTTATTGAATGATCGGCACTTATACAATTTTCATTAAAAAACCAACGCTTGTCAGTCTGCTACCAAATCGCCCGCAGTTGTATTCCGAACGCGGTATGCGGGATTACGAACTGCGTCCGTAACCCCTTCACCTATGTGTACACTATGCATCATCATGATCTTCACAATCACGTGCTATGGCGACGATTGTAAGCGATCAGGCTTCTACACATCGTACCATCGCTAACAATAGTTATCATTTCGTGCACTGATACCTTTCTGTGCCTTGACAATGCCATGGTAAAAGATGTTCAAGAATCATCTTTCGTTGTCTATCTCTACCGCTCATTCCATAAGCTTTCCAGTTGTCTCAATATATCCCAGTTTTGTATTGTTTCTTATGTAGCTAATTTGGCGGTATATCTTGCCATTCCTCGTTTGACCTCTGTCTTAATACACAAGTGCTCTAACCACCATGTCCCAGCTGCTCTTAAAACTCTAACCACCATGTCCCAGCTGCTCTTAAAACTCTAACCACCATGTCCCAGCTGCTCTTAAAACAATTTACTTCACATGTTAATATGTTAATGACCTACTTAAAACGTTAAATGTCTACATTAGAAATGTTACTTAAAAATGCTAACGATTTATTTTAAAATGCCGACGATCTATTTATAAATGTTAACGGTCTACTTAACATCTCAACGGTATACTTATAATAATAGCAGTTTACTTATTTTCTTCTTATAAATACGGAGCGGGAGTTTCCGTGGCGAAGTGGTCAAGCCGTTTGACTCGGGCTACGAAGGTTGTGCGTTCGATTCCGGTCCGTGTCCTTCGGTTCAGGAGTGCATTTTTTAGGACTCCTGAGGGTCGTCGCTGCAGCTACGGAGTTCGTGCTTTGTGCGACTATTTCCGCACTGCGAAAATAGACTGAGCCATATGTGATAAACACCGATGCAATGAAGTCGACCCTTTAGAATTTTAAGAGACTTTTATTTTTATTTTATTTTTGAATTTTTATAAATACACTTTCACAAATGTCTACTTTGCTTTTTTGGCCATGTTATTCTACTCTGTATCTGGCTAACAGAGGTCATCACGGCCGAATGGTATATCGCGCTGTGTTCGCTGACAGCAGGCTTGTGGGTTCAATCCACACATAGTATAGGTGGTCTTACCATCTGACTTCTCGTTTAGACAATGGCAAACTACTTAATGTACAACTGCTTAGAAAATTAATCTGATGTTGATCGCAAATGTTCTGCAAGAAACAGGCACTATTTGTATCGATCCAATTTTGATATACTAACGCTAACAGTGTAATTAAAATATAAGAATGAAGCATATTACTTGACATATAAAAATGTAGCATATCACTTGAAATTATATGAATGTAGCAGATTACTTAAAATATAAGAAGGAATGTGGCAGATTGTAACTGAAGTCCAAAGGGTTTCAGATTGTGTAACTTACCCCAGCCGCGATGAACGTAAACCTACACATTCAACAAACTAGCTCTATCAACAAGCTAGTTCTAGGATGTTTATAATCGCAACTCTCGACACTTTAATGTAAAAATAGACAGCTCGTGATATGAAAAGGGGATTATAAGTAGGAGCATTATCTCCCCTGAAACCAATACAGGAAACAGTTTCTTCCCCTTTGTCGTTTCTTGTATAACATGTATGTATATTTATGGACCAGGATGTGGATTGTGCATATTTCGGGTTGTTTAGGGTATGGTGATATGAAAGCCCGTGTAGTTTAGGGTATGGTGATATGAAAGCCCGTGTAGTTTAGGGTACGTGTGACATGAAAGACCGGGTAGAACTACATTATTTTTAAAAAAATGCGGTAGAGTTCTACTGTAGTGTTGTGCTGTAGGCTTTTTGTGGATATAAAATGACAACAGTTAGGTATCCATGGCTCCTTGGAGAGACAAACAAACAAAATAATATACATACCTTACAAGCAAGGCAAGAGTATCCACTTCATTGCACGGGATATGTTTTTCCTTTTTGGCGCCTGCTCTCAGACTACTCAAACGTAGTCCATACAAACTACATCTTGTAGCAGTGGTCTGAATTTTGCGTGTGGATTAGCTTTCCCTATTACTAGTGCCCCTGGCCATCAATGGAACCAACTCTGATTTCAGGTACTTGCAATTTACGTCCCCAAGTCAAGGACGAGAAGTCAACATTTTAGTCCAACTGTCCGGTGTAGGGGTTGAACACCTTACCTCGGCATCAGCACACCGGACGTTATACATTCGGCCATGCTGACCTACGCACAGGGTTTTATTCTATATATCGCACCTTTTCCCACAAGACGGTCTGCCGAAATCGTCACACTAAGCACGAACTCCGTAGTTTCAGCGACGACTCCCGGGAGTCTACGAGTTAATTGCACTCGTGAACCCACCGGCGTAGCTCAGAATCGAATTCACACAACTTCGGAGCGCAAAGTACGTGGTGTAACCATTTGGCCGCGGAGTTAACCCGGGTTCGAATCCTCGGTAAGGTGTTGAGATTTTTCTGTCGGGAGCAAAAAGAAAACCCAACCTGCACAGTTCGCGGCGACTGCACTAGCCAGGCGGCCTTAATTCCTCAGGCTCAAGACCCCCTGTCCTACACCGCAAGGTACTATGTTGGCGGTAAATGACAATTTGACATTTAACCTACCATGAACTCAAACCCGACGAACAGAAATCACAACGGGTACGTGGATGCGATGAAAAAACAGCACAAGAAAAATATAATAACGTTGAGGAAATATGTAAACATAAGTCCAACCACAACAAAGGAATCCGGCGTTTCGATCTTAGTGTCCTTCCTCAGGGACAACACAAACAAATCTAAAGCAAAGATGACATTAGTAAACAAAGACAAAAGGGGCGCTAACGGGCGATTGCATACCCTCCATGTTGTGTGTAAGGCCTTCATTTTTCGCCAGTTATCTCCCACAGCTCAACCCCAAAACTTTCATACGGCTATTTCATGAATGCTTGGATGTTGCATGCTAACGTATCTTTCTAAGAAGTTGGAAAGCAGCGCTATGCCCAACCCTCCTTCAACTCTTGCGACATGTATGGCAGGCAAGTCACAGGGTATTTTATGCTGAGCTTTCCGTAAGGATCCCGGTACCACACTGGCGGAAACCTCCGGTGTCGTCTCCTACGACATGCATGCTGCGTTACTATTACTATTCTTTGCTTTCCTCTAAGGCCAGGAGCGGAACCTCCTGTTACTATTACTATTCTTTACTTTCCTCCTCTCCCCCCCCCCCCCGTGTCCCCTCTCACGACATGCACGGTGGGCTTACAGTATTACTATCCCTCGCTTCGTTCTAGCGTCCCGATAACACATGGTGGAGGATATATGTGTATTAACCTGAGGGTATCGATGGGTGAACAATGTCACATCAGCAGCATTTGCTTTCCAGGAAATTTCTTGATATCCAAAAACTGGAATTTCCACCTTGTATTTGTGACAGAACGCGATTATCTGTCTTGAGTCGTCAGGATTCCGCACTATTTTGGCGCGTCATCGGGGACTTTCCCAGCTAAGAATAGACTGAGGGAAGCCGATGAAGGACTTACGATCTAGAATATTCTCGAAACACCGAAATTCGAGTAACCCGTGATGCTGGGTATCGCTCTAAATTCTCGTGCAGAGAGATCTAGAAACTCTAGGGGGGGGGAATGACGGTTTTCCCGAGAAAGTATCTTTTCTCTAGAAGCACTCGCTTCTCGTGCGCATTGAGTTGGCACGAAGCGGGAATGTGGCTAAAGCAGTCATTCACTTACTGTCGTTGAAACAGAATGGACGCCGGCCTGATTTGAGCCAATTTTGTGGTGCGTCTCTCCTCAACCATGATTCGGCTGACTGTCATTATAAGGAAGCTGAGAAGCCCTTGAAACAGTTCGGAGCTGTCTGGAGGTCTGGTTTTCCATACAGGTAGATAATTGTTTAAATCATTTAACTTTGTACGTGTGTTCCACACGCCATTGTTCTAACCTCATTACCTATGCGGATGTCCTTGCATACTAATTAGCAAACCGATCGATAACGCAGTTGATGGCGAATCGGGGGTTTGTTTACCGTGTGCTCGCGAAACAGCTGATAGAAACGCCGTATTGGGTTGCAGGCGATTTGGGTTCTAAATATGTGTACCATATTTTGACAATCGTTACATCTATTAGGTTGCTGTGTTAGAATAAAACCTAGTTACTTGTGCCGGATGGAAACCTAGATTAGTTCAGTCAGTTGCTGATGCCCGAAGAACGGTTAGAAAACCAGGTAAGTTGGTAGGTGGAGTTTCAGACAAAAGTGTGCTTAGTTACTAAGTAAAGGAAGAACTTAGTTCTGTGCCACCAAGAATGATGTAACTATGGTGTAATAACTTAATAGTGAATTCATTGTGTGGAACAGCGGATTTCTGTGTCAAGGTAAGTTGCTTTGGTGCGATATTTATATATATATATGATGGGACATTGTGGGCATATATATATTAGATCATTGCATGTGATACTTCCTGGAGTAAGTCCGAACGCCGAATAGGTCGTCGCGAGATAACACTGCGTGCCGTCGCGATATAAATGTGCGTTCTGAAATCTTGTCTCAGCTATCCTGTCTCTTTCGTACTGGCGCTAGTGCGAGTGAATGCTCGGGTGCTGGAAGTATGGAAGGATGCTAGGAGGCTGCATGAGACTGGGGAAATATAGAATATGGGGGATGTGAAAGCAAGTTATGAAAGTATGTGTTGGTAGGCCAAGCCAACGATGAAGTTCCATCCATGCCAAGGCTAACCCACTTGGGGAGGACAGAACTGGAAGATTTCCCTTGGAACATGTGGGGAACATGTATTCTCAAGAAGGCTTCTTGACTCTCAGGCAGAGTCTGATAAGAAGAGTTTGCTAGGGCAGGGGCAGGTGGTCCCACCAGCAAACAGGCTTGTGTACATAGTGGATGTGAGCATGTCCTATTCCTATATCCCGAGGGATGGGATATTGATCCAGCTTATGTTTCTTAATGTACATTGATGATGTTAGGACCGAGTCTAGGGACTCTTTACCTATGTTTAGTTCAATTAACTTAGAACTATAATAACAGCCTTGTATCACTACTGACGTTAGCGACGACTGGTAGATGATTAGGGAGAGGTGAGACCAAAGATCAGACTCGTCATTCTGATTTCTTGCTCTGTTTGACGGGCTGTTCTGTGAGGCCAGCTGACATTTACAAACCCATGCTATACTACTCTCCATATAGAGATAATGCTTTAGTTATATGCATAACTAAGTAGCATGACTGAGAGTTGAGTAGTTATTGGTAGGATGCATGTGGACTTATGTTTGGGCCAGTATACTCTCACCGGTCGCTCTTCCTTTTCAGGAGTTTGCCTGTTGAGGAACCAGTCAACTATAATGTTGTTGGCAGGAAACCACTTCGTGTGACAGAGCGAAGGGTTCAGTTCTTTACTTATCACGCCAGACTCAACCACATCAGGTACCCAATATTGATTCACCATGAGTGAAGGTTGCCTCAAGACATACAACCACCCTGAAGGTGCCCGTGTGAGAAGTGTTGGTTTGTGATTGTTCGGATGAAATAGACGACACTCTGTTTTGTGATGAACAGTTCAGCATGTTGAGTAATCATGCTCAACGACAGGGAACACCGGTCCGTCTAGTTTGACGGGGGTTCTGCCTAAACGCAGAAGTAAATACTTTTCAGACACTTGAATGGTTCTTTGGACAGCTCTAGTGGCAGGTCTGGAGAAGAACTTCACTAGTTAGTGACATGTGTCAAGGTAACCCGGTGGAAGGGACTATGGGATTATAGTCCAACCTGAATTGTTGCTGTGAAATAGATGTCTGATTCTATTAATGTACTGTTGCAGTATCAAGATTATCAACTGTGTTCTCCAAGAACTCAGTAACATTTTAGTAGCCATATCTGATTCTACAAGCAGTGTGACTGTAGGAGACCATTGAATTGGTCCGTGACACTTTTCCATTCATGTTCCGGTGCTGTGATAAAGGGACCAGTAAATTGGTCAATACCATAGCGGTTCTGCAGTAAGACTGTGTGATAAGGGACAGACCATTAGCTTGGTCAGTGATTCGTTAAGTTCTTCGAAGTAACGACTACTTGGAGTCAAGTCCAGGAGGATTGTCTCCCAACTGGTATTGTTCGAGAAGTGTATTAACAGTGACTCCGTGGGAGTGATAGAGATGCAGTTGGTCCAGTGAAGTGTGGTTCGGCAGTGACTCTAGTGTTGTGGATCCACGCTCTGGAGACAGAGTGGTCTCCAAGGTTCTAGTCATCTCACTGGAAGGAAGCCGGGTGAGTGGCGGACCGACTGGACGGGACATCTGCATCCAATCTACTTCTCAACTCGATGAAGATACCTACATCTCTGAGTCTATCTCTACTCTATCTTCTATTTGTGTAAATAGATTCTTCTATCAGGATGTTCATTTCAGTTCTATATTCTCAAGGGTAGAATAAACTTTATGTAAGTTGACTTACTCTTTGTATAATGATTGAGTGTGGTCTCGGACGATGCCTCAGTGTTCATTGTTCCACAGGTGTAGGTAGTTAGTGGGGGTCTAGAATCTGGAGGGGCTTGTAGACGTAATTAACTAATATGAGATCAACCACAGAGGAAAACGGTGTATCTGCTCATCCAACCCCTGGGGCTAGAATACACGGGAGTGCCAGAGACACCTAGGGTGGGGTTCCCTCTCACTACCCAAGGTGAACTCGTCACACTCCATACAGAGTGGGGGCTCGTCCGGGATTATTCCAAGCTCTCTGTGTGTTGTAGACCTCTCACATAGTGATAGGGACTTATGTCTTTATCCTCTACTTCAGTCTACATAAGATTCTACTAGTTCTACCTATCTCCTAACTGTCTGACAGACATTTGTGTTGTGGTGATTAGTTAGTACTAGTGATTATTGATTCATTGTATTGCTTCACCCACACATACTTGAGTACCCACATATCATAGTCAACATGTCTACCCAAGAGTTAGACTTAGACAAAGTTCAGGAAACTGGACGTAAGTCTGGTCTAGAGGGAGATGCTTTGAAATCCTATGTGCAAGAGGTGGAAAGAAATTTTCGCCAAGAGGAAAGAGAGAGGAGGAGAGCAGAAAGAGAACTGGAAGCCAGTAAAGTGGCTCTTGAGGAAAAGAGGATAGCGGCTGATACTGAGATGAAACGGCTTGAGTTGGAAGCCGCGAAAGAAAAACGTGACCATGAGTATCGAATGAAGCTACTTGAGGCACAAGTGCCTGCTACAGGTGTAACTGATGGAGCTATGGGAGGAGGTGTACCTCCTGGCTCAGAGTCAACCAGTAGACGTGACTACCAGGCTATGAAATGGCCTTTACAGCCGTTCGAACCCGAGAAGGAAAGGATAGACCAATACTTAGAAAAGTATGAAGCCATGGCTATTGCAATGGGACTAGACAAACAGAAATGGTGTTTAAAACTCTCCCAGGGACTCCGTGCCGAAGGTTATGAGGTGTATGCACGCTTGCCACCGGGTCTACAGAATGATTACCCGGCACTGAAAGCGGCTCTCTTGAAGAGATTCGAGATCACAGCGCACTCATACCGAAGGAAGTTTCGGACTGCGAAGCGAGAACCTGGTGAACTGTTTTCATCATACAGTGTGAGATTGAACTCATACCTTCTTAAATGGATGGCCTTGGCCGGATTTAAAGAGGAGTATGAAAGTTTGCGTGAGTTGATGGTTGTAGATCAGATGCGAATGCAAATGTCTAAACCCTTGCGAAACTTCTTAGGTGAGAATGGGGCTGAGAGATTGGATATAGTCACCAAGTTAGCCGAAAGATACGTTGAAGTCTATGGCGAGACTGGGGATACCAGTCCAACCGATCCGAGATCGAAAGATAAGGATCAAGGTAAGTCAAAGAAGTCAAAGAAAAAGAACAGAGGTTCTGATGAACCCAAGAAACAGGTAAACTCTTTAGAGAAGATCTCTAACGTCAACCAAGGTAAGAATAGCCCACCTAGTTCTCCAAAGAGGAAGTGGAGTGAACGATGGTGCAAATTCTGCAAGTCCAGCACTCACAATACGAGTGAGTGTAGGAGGAAGCCCAAGGACTTTCACTTTGCTTGTCTTGCAGAGGTTAGGGATAGACCTTGCAGGAAAGTGAAGACGGTTGATGGGAATGGAGAACCAGAGCGACCTCCAGTGGTTGAGGAAGTAGAAGTGAATGGGCAACAGGTGTTGTGCCTCTACGACACAGGATTGCAATTTTCATCTGTAATTGCATCCCACCTGACAGGCCCAGAGCAACTCACCGGGGAGATGACGGAGATACAGCCAGCCAGTAGGAGTGCTGTAGCGCTACGTTGCCCGATTGCCAATGTGGAGATTCGGAGCAAGTACGTTACTGGACGCATTCAGGCGGCAGTCGTACCGGATCCTCTCTATCCCCTAATTCTTGGCCGGAAGTACGTGTTTCTGGGTGAACCAGAACACCCTAGCATCCATAAGTCTAGGCAGGTCAGAGGTACAGAGGAAGAGGGTCTCGAAAAGGTAAGTCTCCGAACTACTCACCCGGATGGAATGAGTAATGCTCGGAGCAAGGATGCGACGGAGTGTCCTTGTTCAGAACGGTTGCCCAACAATAAAAACCCGTTAATTCAGGGTAAGTTCAACTCTGATAACCAGTCACCGTTAATTCAGACTGGAACAGAGAGAAGGCAGAGGGATCGTAAGTTGGTTCCTGAGAGCTTCAGAGCTAATCTGCTGCGAACGGTACATGTCAGGTCCCCAACCGGACATCTGACTGTAGGGACAACCGGTAAATGTCTATCCCGGTACTATTGGTGGCCGGGAATGACAGGCGACGTGCGCAGGTATATTAGGTCTTGTCCTGAGTGCCGTAAATGCACACTTGAGAAACGGACGAAGACGAAGATATCCTTAGAGGTTGGAGACCGAGTTCTAGTACTCCTCCCAATCGAGGGGAACGAATTCGAAATCGGGTGGCAGGGCCCATTCCTAGTGGATAAAGTGGGGCTCCACAAGCACTATGGAGTGGTGATCCTGGGAAAGTCTGCTACTTTCCATTCCAGTCTCCTCATGCGCTATGAGGGGAAGCCCGATGATAAGTCTACCAGCCCAAGGGCGCAGAGATTCGCTGAAAGAACGGTTCGGGGTTCAGGTCAGGTAGCGGATAGCCTGTCACACCATAGGCAGTCCTATATGTATGTGCAGGTACCTTCTTCGGTTCAGCCCGGTGCTCGGGGGAACATGACCGGCCAAAGGAACACCCGCAGTGCTAGCTACACTGAGAACCGTGGTCGGAAGAGGTGGGTTGTGTCGGAAGGGACACAGACCCTTGGTCCCTCAATCCGACCGACTGCAATCCAGCTGGGTCCTCGAAAGGGGAAGCTGGAGTTGCAGAAGTCCAGTAAACTCTGGCAGGAAACGATCGTTAAATCAGATCGAGACGGGAGCTCTGTTCCGCAAGACACTGCGAGATGCCCGATCGCAGTAGCGGAGTAGGCGTTGATCACCCGTGATACTGAATAGCTTGTCACCCCACCTAATGTGGTAAAAGTATTCTATAGAATATTGACGGGTTAGACTTCCTCACCCGCCATCCGGTCTCTAAGAAGAAAGAACGAACGACATAGACAGCTTCTGCGTAGAAGTGGAACGACGGGGTCGATCCTCTTAAAGTGGGGGCCTATGTGACAGAACGCGATTATCTGTCTTGAGTCGTCAGGATTCCGCACTATTTTGGCGCGTCATCGGGGACTTTCCCAGCTAAGAATAGACTGAGGGAAGCCGATGAAGGACTTACGATCTAGAATATTCTCGAAACACCGAAATTCGAGTAACCCGTGATGCTGGGTATCGCTCTAAATTCTCGTGCAGAGAGATCTAGAAACTCTAGGGGGGGGGGAATGACGGTTTTCCCGAGAAAGTATCTTTTCTCTAGAAGCACTCGCTTCTCGTGCGCATTGAGTTGGCACGAAGCGGGAATGTGGCTAAAGCAGTCATTCACTTACTGTCGTTGAAACAGAATGGACGCCGGCCTGATTTGAGCCAATTTTGTGGTGCGTCTCTCCTCAACCATGATTCGGCTGACTGTCATTATAAGGAAGCTGAGAAGCCCTTGAAACAGTTCGGAGCTGTCTGGAGGTCTGGTTTTCCATACAGGTAGATAATTGTTTAAATCATTTAACTTTGTACGTGTGTTCCACACGCCATTGTTCTAACCTCATTACCTATGCGGATGTCCTTGCATACTAATTAGCAAACCGATCGATAACGCAGTTGATGGCGAATCGGGGGTTTGTTTACCGTGTGCTCGCGAAACAGCTGATAGAAACGCCGTATTGGGTTGCAGGCGATTTGGGTTCTAAATATGTGTACCATATTTTGACAATCGTTACATCTATTAGGTTGCTGTGTTAGAATAAAACCTAGTTACTTGTGCCGGATGGAAACCTAGATTAGTTCAGTCAGTTGCTGATGCCCGAAGAACGGTTAGAAAACCAGGTAAGTTGGTAGGTGGAGTTTCAGACAAAAGTGTGCTTAGTTACTAAGTAAAGGAAGAACTTAGTTCTGTGCCACCAAGAATGATGTAACTATGGTGTAATAACTTAATAGTGAATTCATTGTGTGGAACAGCGGATTTCTGTGTCAAGGTAAGTTGCTTTGGTGCGATATTTATATATATATATGATGGGACATTGTGGGCATATATATATTAGATCATTGCATGTGATACTTCCTGGAGTAAGTCCGAACGCCGAATAGGTCGTCGCGAGATAACACTGCGTGCCGTCGCGATATAAATGTGCGTTCTGAAATCTTGTCTCAGCTATCCTGTCTCTTTCGTACTGGCGCTAGTGCGAGTGAATGCTCGGGTGCTGGAAGTATGGAAGGATGCTAGGAGGCTGCATGAGACTGGGGAAATATAGAATATGGGGGATGTGAAAGCAAGTTATGAAAGTATGTGTTGGTAGGCCAAGCCAACGATGAAGTTCCATCCATGCCAAGGCTAACCCACTTGGGGAGGACAGAACTGGAAGATTTCCCTTGGAACATGTGGGGAACATGTATTCTCAAGAAGGCTTCTTGACTCTCAGGCAGAGTCTGATAAGAAGAGTTTGCTAGGGCAGGGGCAGGTGGTCCCACCAGCAAACAGGCTTGTGTACATAGTGGATGTGAGCATGTCCTATTCCTATATCCCGAGGGATGGGATATTGATCCAGCTTATGTTTCTTAATGTACATTGATGATGTTAGGACCGAGTCTAGGGACTCTTTACCTATGTTTAGTTCAATTAACTTAGAACTATAATAACAGCCTTGTATCACTACTGACGTTAGCGACGACTGGTAGATGATTAGGGAGAGGTGAGACCAAAGATCAGACTCGTCATTCTGATTTCTTGCTCTGTTTGACGGGCTGTTCTGTGAGGCCAGCTGACATTTGCAAACCCATGCTATACTACTCTCCATATAGAGATAATGCTTTAGTTATATGCATAACTAAGTAGCATGACTGAGAGTTGAGTAGTTATTGGTAGGATGCATGTGGACTTATGTTTGGGCCAGTATACTCTCACCGGTCGCTCTTCCTTTTCAGGAGTTTGCCTGTTGAGGAACCAGTCAACTATAATGTTGTTGGCAGGAACCACTTCGTGTGACAGAGCGAAGGGTTCAGTTCTTTACTTATCACGCCAGACTCAACCACATCAGGTACCCAATATTGATTCACCATGAGTGAAGGTTGCCTCAAGACATACAACCACCCTGAAGGTGCCCGTGTGAGAAGTGTTGGTTTGTGATTGTTCGGATGAAATAGACGACACTCTGTTTTGTGATGAACAGTTCAGCATGTTGAGTAATCATGCTCAACGACAGGGAACACCGGTCCGTCTAGTTTGACGGGGGTTCTGCCTAAACGCAGAAGTAAATACTTTTCAGACACTTGAATGGTTCTTTGGACAGCTCTAGTGGCAGGTCTGGAGAAGAACTTCACTAGTTAGTGACATGTGTCAAGGTAACCCGGTGGAAGGGACTATGGGATTATAGTCCAACCTGAATTGTTGCTGTGAAATAGATGTCTGATTCTATTAATGTACTGTTGCAGTATCAAGATTATCAACTGTGTTCTCCAAGAACTCAGTAACATTTTAGTAGCCATATCTGATTCTACAAGCAGTGTGACTGTAGGAGACCATTGAATTGGTCCGTGACACTTTTCCATTCATGTTCCGGTGCTGTGATAAAGGGACCAGTAAATTGGTCAATACCATAGCGGTTCTGCAGTAAGACTGTGTGATAAGTGACAGACCATTAGCTTGGTCAGTGATTCGTTAAGTTCTTCGAAGTAACGACTACTTGGAGTCAAGTCCAGGAGGATTGTCTCCCAACTGGTATTGTTCGAGAAGTGTATTAACAGTGACTCCGTGGGAGTGATAGAGATGCAGTTGGTCCAGTGAAGTGTGGTTCGGCAGTGACTCTAGTGTTGTGGATCCACGCTCTGGAGACAGAGTGGTCTCCAAGGTTCTAGTCATCTCACTGGAAGGAAGCCGGGTGAGTGGCGGACCGACTGGACGGGACATCTGCATCCAATCTACTTCTCAACTCGATGAAGATACCTACATCTCTGAGTCTATCTCTACTCTATCTTCTATTTGTGTAAATAGATTCTTCTATCAGGATGTTCATTTCAGTTCTATATTCTCAAGGGTAGAATAAACTTTATGTAAGTTGACTTACTCTTTGTATAATGATTGAGTGTGGTCTCGGACGATGCCTCAGTGTTCATTGTTCCACAGGTGTAGGTAGTTAGTGGGGGTCTAGAATCTGGAGGGGCTTGTAGACGTAATTAACTAATATGAGATCAACCACAGAGGAAAACGGTGTATCTGCTCATCCAACCCCTGGGGCTAGAATACACGGGAGTGCCAGAGACACCTAGGGTGGGGTTCCCTCTCACTACCCAAGGTGAACTCGTCACAGTATTCAGAGAAATTAGACGTACAGTAACATTTATTTAGACGTACAGTAACATTTATTTGACACGTTATGAGAAGAAAGAAATTGGAGAACTTGGTGACAACTGTCAAGATTGAGGGGAGTAGAACAAGGGGAAGGCAGAGAAGTAAATATATGGATGGCTTAGCCACGTGGTATGGTCGAGACAAGAACACAGAACTGATCCACAACTCTGGTGATCGAGTGAGATGGTGAAACATGACCGCCCAGGCTTATCGAAATGGCACATGATGATATGATGATGATAACTCAGTCTCGATCTGTCCATAACTTCTGGGCCTTAAATCTGTGAGAAAGCAGTGCCAAACTAGACCTAATTCCGACATTCCGTCTAAGCTGTGCTGGTTCCCCACTTGGTCACATCCTAATATGCCTCTCCACAGATGGAGTTTCAGCACCCAACCAGAACACCCTACTAGTTTCTGGACTTGGAGAAGAAAAGGCGAGCTCGGCAGCCGTCATCCCTCCTTGTTGTAAAATGGCCTGGGTCAAAGTTCTCCAAATACCCGTTAACATCACAGCACTTAGGACACTTCCCATATTTGCTCCGCCTCATCTGCAACAGCCAGAGAAGAGTCCCAGTTCAAATGATACAAGTACCAGTCGGTTGTGTTCGTTTGGTCTTTCCTCGGAGTTTTGAGTGCCGGACAGTTCCCTGTGGTCACTCCCGCAACACCATTCTCTCTATCCGTTCTGTCTTTATCAATGCAATGTTTAAGATGACCAAGGTGCTGATTTCAGAGACATGACGCTGTGTATGAACGGGTTTTCTTCCATGTTCGGATCATGCAGTGTCAGTATTTTTCTTCATGATCCACAGTATTCTGAGAATCTATCTTTAACATGTTAAGTTCAAATAACCGATGTCATCAAGTGCCTTGCCAGCTGGAGTAGACGATCATGGCTCTCAACAGATCTCGGTCTGTAGTGTTCTGGATCAACTCTGCTGATGATATTCCTCCATGCCACCGTCTGACCCATGCCACCGTCTCATTCTCAATCAATCATGTGCCATGCCGGGAAGCATAATTTTTATTGGTCTGTCTCTGCCTCTCTTCTCATTGATTTTTTAAGTTATCACGATGTTTTCCAGTGTCTCTCTTCTCATCACATGACCAAAGAAAGCTGTTTGTCTCTTTCTTTTTGTATATTATGTTCTATTTTCTACGTCCCTTTCAGGCTACCATTGTTAGTTATTCTGGAAGTCCAAGGAATTCGAAATGGCTAAACATTTGTTTCAAGAGTGTCCAGCATATACAGAATAGAGAAAACTACGTTCGCCAATACCCACTCCATTTGAGGATAAAACTCAATGGAGATGTCAACAAACCTAAGTTGACTGCTGCTTTCTTTGAATTAATTCATAAAGGCCCTTGAAGATGAACGACGAAGAAAAAGAATATTGCGAAATAATATAAGAATCACATCTGTATGTTGCAGTAGGAAAACATCCATGATCTCAAATGTTTACATCTTGTTTGCTTATGTTGTGCGATAGGATTTTATCATTTACCAGGAAGTCTAACATACACAGCGCCATGTACGGCAAGATTGCTGTTTCTGAATACGTGTATCAGGTGACAGTATTTCCCATACAGGCTGTTTTCGTTTACAGTAAAGTTATAACTGGCGTCATAATGTAACCAAATTATGCAGATAAATACTGTCATAATGTAAAGGAAAGTATGCAGTAAAATTAATGTCTCCATAATTTTAACATGTTCGTGGCGTGATCGACTTTCACTTGTACATGGAAAAGCTACGGAGTTCGTGCTTTGTGCGACGCTTTCCGCGCTGCGGAAAGAGATCGAGCCATATGGGATAAAACTCGGTGCGATGAAGTCGACCCTGTCGACTTTTAAGTCGACTTTCATTTGTACATGGTTTGTTCGACTTTCACTTCTACATGGTTTGTTCGACTTTCACTTGTCCATGGTTTGTTCGACTTTCACTTCTACATGGTTTGTTCGACTTTCACTTGTACATGGTTTGTTCGACTTTCACTTGTCCATGGTTTGTTCGACTTTCACTTCTACATGGTTTGTTCGACTTTCACTTGTCCATGGTTTGTTCGACTTTCACTTCTTCATGGTTTGTTCGACTTTCACTTGTTCATGGTTTGTTCGACTTTCACTTGTCCATGGTTTGTTCGACTTTAACTTCTACATGGTTTGTTCGACTTTCACTTGTCCATGGTTTGTTCGACTTTCACTTGCACATGGTTTGTTCGACTTTCACTTGTCCATGGTTTGTTCGACTTTCACTTCTACATGGTTTGTTCGACTTCCACTTGTACATGGTTTGTTCGACTTTCACTTGTCCATGGTTTGTTCGACTTTCACTTGTTCATGGTTTGTTCGACTTTCACGTGTCCATGGTTTGTTCGACTTTCACTTGTTCAATGGTTTGTTCGACTTGTGAATGGTTTATTCGACTTTCACTTGTTCATGATTTGTTCGACTTTCACTTGTTTATGGTTTGTTCGACTTGTCCATTGTTTGTTCGACTTTCACTTGTTGAAGATTTGTTCGACTTTCACTTGTACATGGTTTGTTCGACTTTCACTTGTCCTTGGTTTGTTCGACTTTCACTTGTACATGGTTTGTTCGACTTTCACTTGTACATGGTTTATTCGACTTTCACTTGTACATGGTGTGTTCGACTTTCACTTGTACATGGTTTGTTCGACGATAACTTGTCGATGGTGTGTTCGACTTTCACTTGTCCATGGTTTGTTCGACGATCACTTGTCCATGGTTTGTCCGACGATAACTTGTCCATGATTTGTTCGACGATAACTTGTCTATGATTTGTTCGACTTTCATTTGTTCATGGCTTGTTTGGCTTTCACTTGTTCGACTTTTACTTGATTGTGGTTTTTTTTTTTCGACTGTAACTTGTACATGGCTTCTTTAACTTTACATGATTTGTTCAAGTTTAGAGTGTGCATGGCTTGTTCGAGTTTAGAGTGTGCATGGCTTGTTCGAGTTTAGAGTGTGCATGGCTTGTTCGAGTTTAGAGTGTGCATGGTTTGTTCGACGCAAGTGGTGTCAGGTTTATAATCAAACGCAGTTCCATACTTCCCCAACATCAGGTCGAGAGCTGTAAATTAGCCTTGGGAGATTTGGAAGCAGGCGGCTTTGCGTTGATTTCTGTGAAAGTAGGCCTCAGCCGTTCAGAAAGCAGCGGCCAACTTCTAAACGTAAAATTACCTAGTATATCACCAGTAAATTAGCTTGATTGCAACGTCCTGTAGTGGGCATGGACATATTATTAAAGCATGTTTTGTATTCTTATACTAGTGGGCAGAAGGCATAATTTGTCACTCCAACATTAAGATTTCAGCACTCGGGATATGCCCATTGGGGGTGGGAGGTGTATGGGGAGCGGAGAGATGGCTACGACATAGAAGTATGTAAGATAATTTAGATGACAGAAACAGGGGCAGGACATGTGATTTATAGAAGACAAGCACTGGCAGGACATGTGGTTTATAGAAGACAGTTAGGAAGACTTATAGGGGGGGGGGGGTAGTTCGCACAGGACACATCATTGTATGATGATGATGATGGATTATATTTACTACAGTGCAAAGGGTTAAAGGTCATATAGACATGGGCATAAGCTGCTAGACCCATAGAAGCCGCGTTAGCACAGTACCCAGGCACTGGACAGTTAATAAAATAGTACCCAGGCACTGGACAGTTAGTAAAATAGTACCCAGGCACTGGACAGTTAGTAAAATAGTACCCAGGCACTGGACAGTTAGTAAAATAGTACCCAGGCACTGGACAGTTAGTAAAATAGTGGCCAGATGCTGGACAGTTAGTACAATAGTACCCAGGCACTGGACAGTTAGTAAAATAGTACCCAGGCACTGGACAGTTAGTAAAATAGTGGCCAGATGCTGGACAGTTAGTAAAATAGTACCCAGACGTTGGACAGTTAGTAAAATAGTACCCAGACGCTGGACAGTTAGTAATATAGTACCCAGGCACTGGACAGTTAGTAAAATAGTACCCAGACGCTGGACAGTTAGTAAAATAGTACCCAGGCACTGGACAGTTAGTAAAATAGTGGCCAGATGCTGGACAGTTAGTAAAATAGTACCCAGGCACTGGACAGTTAGTAAAATAGTACCCAGACGCTGGACAGTTAGTAAAATAGTACCCAGGCACTGGACAGTTAGTAAAATAGTACCCAGGCACTGGACAGTTAGTAAAATAGTACCCAGGCACTGGACAGTTAGTAAAATAGTACCCAGGCACTGGACAGTTAGTAAAATAGTACCCAGGCACTGGACAGTTAGTAAAATAGTACCCAGGCACTGGACAGTTAGTAAAATAGTACCCAGGCACTGGAAAGTTAGTAAAACAGTACCCAGGCACTGGACAGTTAGTAAAATAGTACCCAGACGCTGGACAGTTAGTAAAATAGTACCCAGGCACTGGACAGTTAGTAAAATAGTACCCAGACGCTGGACAGTTAGTAAAATAGTACCCAGACGCTGGACAGTTAGTAAAATAGTACCCAGACGCTGGACAATTAGTAAAATAGTGGCCAGATGCTGGACTGTCAGTAAAATAGTACCCAGACGCTGGACAGTTAGTAAAATAGTACCCAGGCACTGGACAGTTAGTAAAATAGTACCCAGACGCTGGACAGTTAGTAAAATAGTACCCAGGCACTGGACAGTTAGTAAAATAGTAGCAAGACGCTGGACAGTTAGTAAAATAGTACCCAGACGCTGGACAGTTAGTAAAATAGTACCCAGACGCTGGACGGTTAGTAAAATAGTACCCAGACGCTGGACAGTTAGTAAAATAGTACCCAGACGCTGGACAGTTAGTAAAATAGTACCCAGACGCTGGACAGTTAGTAAAATAGTACCCAGACGCTGGACAGTTAGTAAAATAGTACCCAGACGCTGGACAGTTAGTAAAATAGTACCCAGACGCTGGACAGTTAGTAAAATAGTACCCAGACGCTGGACAGTTAGTAAAATAGTACCCAGACGCTGGACAGTTAGTAAAATAGTACCCAGACGCTGGACAGTTAGTAAAATAGTACCCAGACGCTGGACAGTTAGTAAATAGTACCCAGACGCTGGACAGTTAGTAAAATAGTACCCAGACGCTGGACAGTTAGTAAAATAGTACCCAGACGCTGGACAGTTAGTAAAATAGTACCCAGACGCTGGACAGATAGTAAAATAGTACCCAGACGCTGGACAGTTAGTAAAATAGTACCCAGACGCTGGACAGTTAGTAAAATAGTACCCAGACGCTGGACAGTTAGTAAAATAGTGGCCAGATGCTGGACTGTCAGTAAAATAGTACCCAGACGCTGGACAGTTAGTAAAATAGTACCCAGGCACTGGACAGTTAGTAAAATAGTGGCCAGATGCTGGACAGTTAGTAAAATAGTACCCAGGCACTGGACAGTTAGTAAAATAGTACCCAGACGCTGGACAGTTAGTAATATAGTACCCAGGCTCTGGACAGTTAGTAAAATAGTACCCAGGCACTGGACAGTTAGTAAAATAGTACCCAGGCACTGGACAGTTAGTAAAATAGTACCCAGGCACTGGACAGTTAGTAAAATAGTACCCAGGCACTGGACAGTTAGTAAAATAGTACCCAGGCACTGGACAGTTAGTAAAATAGTACCCAGGCACTGGACAGTTAGTAAAACAGTACCCAGGCACTGGACAGTTAGTAAAATAGTACCCAGACGCTGGACAGTTAGTAAAATAGTACCCAGGCACTGGACAGTTAGTAAAATAGTACCCAGACGCTGGACAGTTAGTAAAATAGTACCCAGACGCTGGACAGTTAGTAAAATAGTACCCAGACGTTGGAAAGTTAGCAAAATAGTGGCCAGATGCTGGACTGTCAGTAAAATAGTACCCAGACGCTGGACAGTTAGTAAAATAATACCCAGGCACTGGACAGTTAGTAAAATAGTACCCAGACGCTGGACAGTTAGTAAAATAGTACCCAGGCACTGGACAGTTAGTAAAATAGTGGCCAGATGCTGGACAGTTAGTAAAATAGTACCCAGGCACTGGACAGTTAGTAAAATAGTACCCAGACGCTGGACAGTTAGTAAAATAGTACCCAGGCACTGGACAGTTAGTAAAATAGTACCCAGGCACTGGACAGTTAGTAAAATAGTACCCAGGCACTGGACAGTTAGTAAAATAGTACCCAGGCACTGGACAGTTAGTAAAATAGTACCCAGGCACTGGACAGTTAGTAAAATAGTACCCAGACGCTGGACAGTTAGTAAAATAGTACCCAGACGCTGGACAGTTAGTAAAATAGTTCCCAGACGCTGGACAGTTAGTAAAATAGTACCCAGACGCTGGACAGTTAGTAAAATAGTACCCAGACGCTGGACAGTTAGTAAACTAGTGGCCAGATGCTGGATGTCAGTAAAATAGTACCCAGACGCTGGACAGTTAGTAAAATAGTACCCAGACGCTTGACAGTTAGTAAAATAGTACCCAGACGCTGGACAGTTAGTAAAATAGTACCCAGACGCTGGACAGTTAGTAAAACAGTACCCAGACGCTGGACAGTTAGTAAAATAGTACCCAGACGCTGGACAGTTAGTAAAATAGTACCCAGACGCTGGACAGTTAGTAAAATAGTGGCCAGATGCTGGACTGTCAGTAAAATAGTACCCAGACGCTGGACAGTTAGTAAAATAGTACCCAGACGCTGGACAGTTAGTAAAATAGTACAAAGACGCTGGACAGTTAGTAAAATAGTACCCAGACGCTGGACTGTTAGTAAAATAGTACCCAGACGCTGGACAGTTAGTAAAATAATACCCAGACGCTGGACAGTTAGTAAAATAGTACCCAGACGCTGGACAGTTAGTAAAATAGTACCCAGACGCTGGACAGTTAGTAAAACAGTACCCAGGCACTGGACAGTTAGTAAAATAGTACCCAGACGCTGGACAGTTAGTAAAATAGTACCCAGGCACTGGACAGTTAGTAAAATAGTACCCAGACGCTGGACAGTTAGTAAAATAGTACCCAGACGCTGGACAGTTAGTAAAATAGTGGCCAGACGCTGGACTGTCAGTAAAATAGTACCCAGACGCTGGACAGTTAGTAAAATAGTACCCAGGCACTGGACAGTTAGTAAAATAGTACCCAGACGCTGGACAGTTAGTAAAATAGTACCCAGGCACTGGACAGTTAGTAAAATAGTACCCAGACGCTGGACAGTTAGTAAAATAGTACCCAGACGCTGGACAGTTAGTAAAATAGTACCCAGACGCTGGACGGTTAGTAAAATAGTACCCAGACGCTGGACAGTTAGTAAAATAGTACCCAGACGCTGGACAGTTAGTAAAATAGTACCCAGACGCTGGACAGTTAGTAAAATAGTACCCAGACGCTGGACAGTTAGTAAAATAGTACCCAGACGCTGGACAGTTAGTAAAATAGTACCCAGACGCTGGACAGTTAGTAAAATAGTACCCAGACGCTGGACAGTTAGTAAAATAGTACCCAGACGCTGGACAGTTAGTAAAATAGTACCCAGACGCTGGACAGTTAGTAAAATAGTACCCAGACGCTGGACAGTTAGTAAAATAGTACCCAGACGCTGGACAGTTAGCAAAATAGTACCCAGACGCTGGACAGTTAGTAAAATAGTACCCAGACGCTGGACAGATAGTAAAATAGTACCCAGACGCTGGACAGTTAGTAAAATAGTATCCAGACGCTGGACAGTTAGTAAAATAGTACCCAGACGCTGGACAGTTAGTAAAATAGTGGCCAGATGCTGGACTGTCAGTAAAATAGTACCCAGACGCTGGACAGTTAGTAAAATAGTACCCAGGCACTGGACAGTTAGTAAAATAGTGGCCAGATGCTGGACAGTTAGTAAAATAGTACCCAGGCACTGGACAGTTAGTAATATAGTACCCAGGCACTGGACAGTTAGTAAAATAGTACCCAGGCACTGGACAGTTAGTAAAATAGTACCCAGGCACTGGACAGTTAGTAAAATAGTACCCAGGCACTGGACAGTTAGTAAAATAGTACCCAGACGCTGGACGGTTAGTAAAATAGTACCCAGACGCTGGACAGTTAGTAAAATAGTTCTCAGACGCTGGACAGTTAGTAAAATAGTACCCAGACGCTGGACAGTTAGTAAAATAGTACCCAGACGCTGGACAGTTAGTAAACTAGTGGCCAGATGCTGGACTGTCAGTAAAATAGTACCCAGACGCTGGACAGTTAGTAAAATAGTACCCAGACGCTGGACAGTTAGTAAAATAGTACCCAGACGCTGGACAGTTAGTAAAATAGTACCCAGACGCTGGACAGTTAGTAAAATAGTACCCAGACGCTGGACAGTTAGTAAAATAGTACCCAGACGCTGGACAGTTAGTAAAATAGTACCCAGACGCTGGACAGTTAGTAAAATAGTGGCCAGATGCTGGACTGTCAGTAAAATAGTACCCAGACGCTGGACAGTTAGTAAAATAGTACCCAGACGCTGGACAGTTAGTAAAATAGTACAAAGACGCTGGACAGTTAGTAAAATAGTACCCAGACGCTGGACTGTTAGTAAAATAGTACCCAGACGCTGGAAAGTTAGTAAAATAGTACCCAGACGCTGGACAGTTATTAAAATAGTACCCAGACGCTGGACAGTTAGTAAAATAGTACCCAGACGCTGGACAGTTAGTAAAATAGTACCCAGACGCTGGACAGTCAGTAAAATAGTGGCCAGATGCTGGACTGTCAGTAAAATAGTACCCAGACGCTGGACAGTTAGTAACATAGTACCCAGACGCTGGACAGTTAGTAAAATAGTACCCAGACGCTGGACAGTTAGTAAAATAGTACCCAGACGCTGGACAGTTAGTAAAATAGTACCCAGACGCTGGACAGTTAGTAAAATAGTACCCAGACGCTGGACAGTTAGTAAAATAGTACCCAGACGCTGGACAGTTAGTAAAATAGTACCCAGACGCTGGACAGTTAGTAAATAGTACCAAGACGCTGGACAGTTAGTAAAATAGTACCCAGACGCTGGACAGTTAGTAAAATAGTACCCAGACGCTGGACAGTTAGTAAAATAGTGGCCAGACGCTGGACAGTTAGTAAAATAGTACCCAGACGCTGGACAGTTAGTAAAATAGTACCCAGACGCTGGACAGTTAGTAAAATAGTACCCAGACGCTGGAAAGTTAGTAAAATAGTGGCCAGACGCTGGACAGTTAGTAAAATAGTGGCCAGACGCTGGACAGTTAGTAAAATAGTGGCCAGACGCTGGACAGTTAGTAAAATAGTACCCAGACACTGGACAGTTAGTAAAATAGTACCCAGACGCTGGACAGTTAGTAAAATAGTACCCAGACGCTGGACAGTTAGTAAAATAGTACCCAGACGCTGGACAGTTAGTAAAATAGTACCCAGACGCTGGACAGTTAGTAAAATAGTGGCCAGACGCTGGAAAGTTAGAAAATAGTACCCAGACGCTGGACAGTTAGTAAAATAGTGGCCAGACGCTGGACTGTCAGTAAAATAGTACCCACACGCTGGACAGTTAGTAAAATAGTGGCCAGACGCTGGACTGTCAGTAAAATAGTACCCAGACGCTGGACAGTTAGTAAAATAGTGGCCAGACGCTGGACTGTCAGTAAAATAGTACCCAGACGCTGGACAGTTAGTAAAATAGTGGCCAGACGCTGGACTGTCAGTACAATAGTACCCAGACGCTGGACAGTTAGTAAAATAGTGGCCAGACGCTGGACTGTCAGTAAAATAGTACCCAGACGCTGGACAGTTAGTAAAATAGTGGCCAGACGCTGGACTGTCAGTAAAATAGTACCCAGACGCTGGACAGTTAGTAAAATAGTGGCCAGACGCTGGACTGTCAGTAAAATAGTACCCAGACGATCGACTGTCAGCAAAATAGTATCCAGACGCTGGACAGTTCGTAAAATAGTACCCAGACGATCGACTGTCAGCAAAATAGTATCCAGACGCTGGACAGTTCGTAAAATAGTACCCAGACGATCGACTGTCAGCAAAATAGTATCCAGACGCTGGACAGTTAGTAACATAGTACCCAGACGCTGGACAGTTAGTAAAATAGTGGCCAGACTTTGGACTGTCAGTAAAATAGTACCCAGACGCTGGACAGTTAGTAAAATAGTGGCCAGACGCTGGACAGTTAGTAAAATAGTACCCAGACGCTGGACAGTTAGTAAAATAGTGGCCAGACGCTGGACTGTCAGTAAAATAGTACCCAGACGCTGGACAGTTAGTAAAATAGTGGCCAGACGCTGGACTGTCAGTAAAATAGTACCCAGACGCTGGACAGTTAGTAAAATAGTGGCCAGACGCTGGACTGTCAGTAAAATAGTACCCAGACGATCGACTGTCAGCAAAATAGTATCCAGACGCTGGACAGTTAGTAAAATAGTACCCAGACGATCGACTGTCAGCAAAATAGTATCCAGACGCTGGACAGTTAGTAAAATAGTGGCCAGACGCTGGACTGTCAGTAAAATAGTACCCAGACGCTGGACAGTTAGCAAAATAGTGGCCAGACGCTGGACTGTCAGTAAAATAGTACCCAGACGCTGGACAGTTAGTAAAATAGTGGCCAGACGCTGGACTGTCAGTAAAATAGTACCCAGACGCTGGACAGTTAGTAAAATAGTGGCCAGACGCTGGACTGTCAGTAAAATAGTACCCAGACGATGGACTGTCAGCAAAATAGTATCCAGACGCTGGACAGTTAGTAAAATAGTACCCAGACGATCGACTGTCAGCAAAATAGTATCCAGACGCTGGACAGTTAGTAAAATAGTACCCAGACGCTGGACAGTTAGTAAAATAGTACCCAGACGCTGGACAGTTAGTAAAATAGTACCCAGACGCTGGACAGTTAGTAAAATAGTACCCAGACGCTGGACAGTTAGTAAAATAGTACCCAGACGCTGGACAGTTAGTAAAATAGTACCCAGACGCTGGACAGTTAGTAAAATAGTACCCAGACGCTGGACAGTTAGTAAAATAGTGGCCAGACGATCGACTGTCAGCAAAATAGTATCCAGACGCTGGACTGTCAGTAAAATAGTACCCAGACGCTGGACTGTCAGTAAAATAGTACCCAGACGATCGACTGTCAGTAAAATAGTACCCAGACGATCGACTGTCAGGAAAATAGTGCTCAGGCGATCGACTGTCAGTAAAATAGTACCCAGACGATCGACTGTCAGTAAAATAGTACCCAGACGATCGACTGTCAGTAAAATAGTACCCAGACGATCGACTGTCAGTAAAATAGTACCCAGACGATCGACTTTCAGTAAAATAGTACCCAGAGGAAACCAAATGATTTACAGAACACAAGACAGTAGGCTGGGGACAGACATGATCGCCAACGCCACACGGTATGGACTATTAGAAGTAAACCATAACCTGATATAAACTACGGCCAAATAAATAAGTGGGAATTTCTGTTGCTATATTTAACACCAGGATGTTTACTACTGCGAGGTCTAAGGCATTTCAAACAGCAGAATCATCAAACGTTTTGAACGAACTCTGCCCTAAAGACAGTTTTAGTAAACAGTAGAAATGCATTTAGGACAAGGCGACTCGTAAAGACAGATAGACCTTCGTCCGTGTATATATCATGCACTTTGAAAATTTCACAGAGATCAGTCTACATCCATGCGACAAAGCAGAAATGTTAGTTGCATAACCTTTACAGGACGCAGCTGTCAACCCCAGCATTGTTTGCTGTGATTTCTTGGCAAGAGAACGTTCAGTAGTTTGATATTGATTTCTGAACGACCGCCACTCATACTTGTATGAACATCAACGCAAAGTGGTCTGCTTCAGAATCGCACTTGCTGAGTTTCGAACGCGGTATGCGGGATTACAAATTGCGCAAGCTCTTCGCCACAGCTCAGGCTTGCCATAGCTCCGGCTTGCAACAGCTCCGGCTTGCTACAGCGCCCACAGAAAGAAAATGTGTAACTGTCCACTAGTTATCGTACCATCGCGCTGAGTAATGCTAGCAACATCCGTCCGCTAACCAACATGAACAGGAAGTGAAAACAAGTTAGAATTTGAATCACAAGAAGTATAGGCGGGTATCAGACAGGGCGGAGAACTCGGTCGTCATATCCTCAAAATGAGAACCATCTACACAGACTCCAGCAGGTGAATTCGCTGCACTTCATTGAATCATATCATGAGCAACAAGCAGCTGTTAGATTCACCAGTTAAACATCAGAAGTATTTGAGGAGCAAAGGGAGAAAGACAAAGGGAATTTTCTGCCCTTACGTGTTAATCTCTGTAGAAAATGCGAGATTTGTTAAAAACGCCAAGACCTGTGAGAATATTGAAAGACTTTGAAAAGGAATTGAATGGCTAAACACAAGGCTTATACACATATTTTAGGCTGCTGAAAGACTGAACACCAGGCGTGTACAACGATATTAGGCTGCTGAAAGGCTGACTACAAGGCTTTTACACAGATGTTAGTCTGCATATTTCTGAATTTCTAAGCAGCATTTTATGTTGAGTGTTAGCTTGAGTTGTCATCCTCATTGTATTTCTTAATGTCATTCTCTTCCTTCTCCATTCTCTTCCAATTTACTACTCTTCTTTTTCCTCTTTAATCTTCCACAACTTTCTCTTCCACTTCTCTCCTATCTGAACTCCTCCTTTATCACCTTTTTTCCTTTCTTCATATTCCTCTCTACTTTTTCCTCCACTCATGATCCGTTATAATGAATCATGCAGATAAGTGTGGGTGGACATGGTTCGACACCTCTCAGGATCACCAAGTATGTTCTCTTGTCTCGAATTAGCCACGTGACCAAGCCATCCATCTTTTTTATTCATCTTATCCCCCCCCCCTCGTTATATTTCTCAGATGTCACTTTTTCGAATCTCAATGTACTAGAGATATCCAACGGTGGTTTCCCCCTGCATGTTGTCGTCTAAGTTTATCTGGTCTAACATTTGCCTATAGAGTCGAACACTACATGGCGCCGTTTAGTTATAATTTAGTTGTTTAGTCGATGGATCAACATCACGGCACACGGGTGTAACCCATAAGTGCTCCGTTCTATTCCTATCTAAAGCCTGAGTCCCGAGAATCTCAGTTCAGTGCACGAGCTCTTAGTACCGGCGAGGACCCTGAAACACTTTGGGTAGATTTGCCCAGGCAGCGCCGTTAGGCTACTCTGTCTTTTTCGATATCCAATTGCTAAGGGAATTTTTACGCGTGCAACAATATACACGGGCATCCGATCTCACTACCCGGAGACCAGGGAAGATTTTGTTATTAGAAGCCCAATTGAAAAAATACCAGCCCTCACCGGGACTTGAACCCGGGACCTCCAGCACTAGAGGCGGATACCATACCTCGAAACCACTCAGCCCATAACTGTTCCAGATCAACTCGTCTTTTCTGTGAGAACCGACTGTGTTGATCCATGGTCGCGTACACAAGATATTTGTTGCTAACCTCTATCTAAAGAGGCCACCCCATTGGCCACCCCATTAACTATTGGTTGCGCTAACTAGTAGGGCAGGTTCACACCTGCAACTCTCACTTCCTGCTAACTAACTACATTGTTTCTGCAATATCAGACGCGGTGTACTTAACTCCACACTTATCACACTGTTGTATCAGAACCCCGACATGAAAGGTATTTGTAAAGTAAGAAAACAAGTGAATATACGCTACCCTATATTCCCTCGATAGTGAACCAAATGTCGCGTGAGCTGGCTGGGCAATAGAACAGCGCAAAGAGAAGTTCAAGTTGTACGCCCCTCTGGTAACATTTCTTAAAGATCTGGAAACCTTCAAGCAAATATGTTGAGCACTGTTGTCTGCATTTGAGTGTGACCAGGAACTGAAAAACCACAACATATATTTCCCAAGATAGTTTACAGCAGTATTTTTTTTTTTTTGGTTCTCGTGTGGCAAAGGCCTTCATTCCGGTCACCCCAAGCCCTCGTATCCGTTACCTATCCCATAGAGCCAAGTCAGTGTCCTCCCCGTATTATGATTCTACTTCTCTTCTCTATATTTTAGGTCATCTTGTCTCTTCTGCCCTGTGGACTCCAAAGGCCTTTGTTATACTATACTAGTGTATTCCCAATGTTATACTATACTCGTGTAATCCCCATGTTATACTATACTCGTGTATTTCCAATGTTATACTATACTCGTGTATTCCCAATGTTATACTATACTCATGTAATCCCAATGTTATACCATACTCATGTATTTCCAATGTTATACTATACTCATGTATTCCCAATGTTATACTATACTCATGTATTCCCATTGTATAGGAGTCTCTGTGGCGAAGTGGTCAAGCCGTTTAACTCGGGCTCTGAAGGTTGTGAGTTCGAATCCGGGCCGCGTCCTTCGGTTCACGAATTAAATTTTTCGGAGACTCCTGTGGGTCGTCGCTAGAGCTACGGAGTTTGTGCTTTGCAGCGACGCTTTCCGCGCTGCGGAAAGAGACCGAGCCATATGGGATAAAACTCGGTGCAATGAAGTCGACCCTGTCGACTTTTAAGCGACTTTTTTTAAAATTCCCATTGTATGTCCAGCTATACTCATGTATTCCCAATGTTATACTATACTCATGTATTCCCAATGTTATACTATACTCATGTATTCCCAATGTTATACTATAGTCGTGTATTCCCAATGTTATACTATACTCATGTATTCCCAATGTTATACTATATTCACGTATTCCCAATGTTATACTATACTCATGTATTCCCAATGGTATACTATACTCGAGTATTCCCAGTGTTATACTATACTCATGTATTCCCAATGTATGTAATACTATACTCATGTATTCCCAATGTTATACTATACTCATGTATTCCCAATGTTATACTATACTCGTGTATTCCCAATGTTATACTATACTCGTGTATTCCCAATGTTATACTATACTCGTGTATTCCCAATGTATGTCCTACTATACTCATGTATTCCCAATGTTATACTATACTCATATATTCTCAATGTTATACTATATTCATGAATTCCCAATGTTATACTATACGCATGTATTCCCCATGTAATACTATACTCGTGTATTCCCAATGTATGTCCTACTATACTCATGTATTCCCAATGTTATACTATACTCATATATTCTCAATGTTATACTATATTCATGAATTCCCAATGTTATACTATACGCATGTATTCCCCATGTAATACTATACTCATGTATTCCCAATGTTATACTATACTCATGTATTCCCAATGTTATACTATACTCGTGTATTCCCAATGTTATACTATACTCATGTATTCCCAATGTTATACTATACTCATGTATTCCCAATGTTATACTATACTCATGTATTCCCAATGTTATACTATACTCGTTTATTCCCAATGTTATACTATACTCGTGTATTCCCAATGTATGTCCTACTATACTCATGTATTCCCAATGTTATACTATACTCATTTATTCCCAATGTTATACTGTACTCGTGTATTCCCAATGTATGTCCTACTATACTCATGTATTCCCAATGTAATACTATACTCATGAATTCCCAATGTTATACTATACTCATGTATTCCCAATATTATACTATACTCATGTATTCCCAATGTTATACTATACTCATGTATTCCCAATGTAATACTATACTCATGTATTCCCAATATTATACTATACTCGTGTATTCCCAATGTTATTCTATACTCATGTATTCCCAATGTTATACTATACTCATGTATTCCCAGTGTTATACTATACTCATGTATTCCCAGTGTTATACTATACACGTGTATTCCCAATGTTATACTATACTCGTGTATTCCCAATGTTATACTATACTCATGTATTCCCAATGTTATACTATACTCATGTATTCCCAATGTAATACTATACTCATGTATTCCCAATATTATACTATACTCATGTATTCCCAATGTTATACTATTCTCATGTATTCCCAATGTTATACTATTCTCATGTATTCCCAATGTTATACTATACTCATGTATTCCCAATATTATACTATACTCGTTTATTCCCAATGTTATACTATACTCATGTATTCTCAATGATGTCAGACTATACTCATGTATTCCCAGTGTTATATTATTCTCGTGTATTCCCAATGTTATACTATACTCATGTATTCTCAATGTTATACTATACTCATGTATTCCCAATGTTATACTATACTCATGTATTCCCAATGTTATACTATACTCATGTATTCCCAATGTTATACTATACTCATGTATTCCCAATGTTATACTATTCTCGTGTATTCCCAGTGTATGTCCTACTATACTCATGCATTCCCAATGTATGTGCTATCTAGTGCAAGCATCTTTCCTTCATCTCTTGTGACACTGTACTTTGTTTAGTTCTCTCCATGAGCTCCAGATTGGTCATTTTGTCACACCATTTTATTCCTTCCCTTTTTTCGTAGGCACCAGTCAGTGAGTGTTCGTAGTTTAATGAAATCGTTTTCGTTTTTCTCCATATTTCAGATCCATACAGTATTACCGATTAAACGTTGAAATTAAATATTCTTAATTTGGTGCTAAGCTTAATTTCGTTTTACTTCTTAATCTTCCTAGAGCTATAAATGTTCCTCTAACCTTCTTTATTCTATTTTTATTTGTTACAGCCTCTGTCTCCGCCACTACTTAAATTTGTTGGATTTTAGAGACAATGTTTTCTACGGTTGAAGAGGCCAGCTCCATGCCAACGCTCCTTGGTCGTGTCTTACGACACGCTTGGTTAGTTACGTAGTAAGATTTATTCTTCTTTTATCGGACCGGTAACACGGGACTGTTTACGACAGTCATAATGCTAGATATAAGGTGCAATAACATGTTCCAGAAGTTCGCGCCTGTCCTCTGACTGGCATAACTACCATGTTAAACTTACCACCTGAAGTGGCCGTCTTCAAGTATTGGTGTGCTCAGTCTGATCACTTCACGTGTTGTGTGGTATTGTATTTTGTTTTCATACGCTTGGAATCTGCCTTTATCTGCAAGTTTTTGTTGTTTTTAGTTTTGTTTTATAGTCTTCTGTAGAGCTTGCGAGCTTCCATAGTTTGGCATCTAAGGCTGTTTAATCTGGACTTAGAATAGACATTTATGAGCTGCATGTAGATATTCTATTTGCTTTGCAGTTTTAAAATGTTTGCCATAATACGTCTTTGCTTTTATTCGTGTTCTGTTGTGAGACATGCACTGTTTAATCTTCGTATGCTGTTTGAGTTAAAATACGCACTTTTATTGCCATGAGCACCAAGTACAGCCGAGGAGAAGTGAACTCATAGCAAGGGATACAATCACGAATAACAGGGTAAGATGAGGAGTTACCTGACCCTGGAGAACCTGGTAACACTGACATGCGATCAGTCCGACTGACCAGGAGATTGTACCATGGGGGAAATTAAGTCGCACGGGGGAAAAGTTCGGACACGCACAGGCTGAAAAGCCGAGAAGTTTTGCGAGGCACTTAGGGCTCAGGGCCCAAGAACTGTGATAAGTGTACTGTCATATTTCCGTGTTCTGTTGAGATTTGTGAGAAGTGAACTTTCCTGTCTTCGTACCCTGTTGAGTCTTGATAGTAGAGATCGTAATTTCATATGTGCACATTGTTTATCGTCAGTTATTATGTGTACACAATATATTGCAATTTAACATGCATGATAGCTTTTCATGACTGCATATTTTATATTGTGAATTAGTATACATACTGTATGTTGTGGCTAAGTAGCATCTTTCTCTCTCCTCCACACACACACACGCGCATGCACGCAGCACGTGGGCGCGTGCGAACTGACCCTTTACGTAGCCTTAAAGATGTTTAAGTAAGTGCATTTTTTGTTGTTATTTAAAAGGGCATTATTACACGGAATGACACTATCCAGTGCCGCCCATCGTGCATGGAACGTGAACTATTCTTCTCGACTCTTACCGGAAGAAAGCTGAAGTTGATTTTCAAAGAAAATAGGCAGTGGGTCACTGTGCACGCCTTGCGATAAGGTAGTAGCCTCGTGTCATTGACCAGTCGATCCTCAATGGGTGGTCAATATCACAATGGATTCCCAGAACTTCCCAGAACAACTATCAGTACCCATTTAAGGCTGGGTCGATCTGGGAACTGTTGAAAAATAAATCTCGTTGATTCGAACACATAATCAGCGGGTCGGTTAAGATGCTCGCCACTGCGCTATCGCCATTCCCTAGGTCAGAGTACTATGTGCCATGTCGTTTAAAGCCGGCGATCTTTGCAATGTCCCTTCCCGTAATATCATCTGGCCATGTCTCGATTGTTGCACCGCTGCCTGCACTCTCGTCCGCTGAAAGGATTGTCTGGACTACCCTGCCTCACCTGTTCTTGGGCGGCCAAAACATAAACTAAACAGTGTACACAATAGTAAGATATCCTCATCATCCATCATCCGGTGCCTTGCCGGCTGGCGTAGACGATCATGCCTTTCCACAAATTACGATCTACGACGTCTTGGGTAATTTCGTGTGTTGACTCCCTTCAGGGCCATGACACAAGACTGTCAAGAATCTTCTCACATTGTCACAATATGTTCCAGTCTTTGTCCTCCCATTAACGTGGCCAAAAAACGATGATTGCCTATTTCTGATGTTTGTGATAAGTTGTCTTTGCGACTCAGCTTCCCTTACAACGTCCTGATTGCACATCCTGGCTGTCCAATTAATTGTCAGCATTCTTCTATAAAACCACATCTCCAAGGCTTCCATGGATGTTTTCGCCTGTTTACTAGTTGTCCAGGGCTCGCAGCCGTATGTTAAAACTGGTTCTATGTAACATGCAGGAACTGCTTATCTAACTTTCAAGGACAGTGAATTGTTGCACAAAACGTTCTTCATTTGATAGAATGCAATTTTTTCTTGTCCTATTCTGTGTCTTATCTCAGTGATGCATCTTCCATCGGATGTTATCCATGTGCCTAGATATCTGAATTTCTGCACTTACCCCAAAATACGAGAACACAGAAGAAGAACCAACTGCAAATCTAACCATTAGAGAACTCCTTTTTGCGGACGACCAAGCACTAATAGCAAAATCAGAAGCTGAATTACAAGACCACATGTGATGAATAGTCTAAACGAAATGTGTAGGGAACATAACAGGAAAATTAGCACAAGCAAAACAGAGGTAATGACTATAACTAAAGAAGAACAAACAACAATTCACCTAAACGAACATCCCTTGAAACATGTAAAGAGTTTCAAGTACCTAGGAAGTATAATATCATCAAATGGCAGATCAGAAGACGAGATCGAAAATAGGTGCAATAAGGCAAATCAACTCATTGGACAAATGGCACCAATACATGTATCAATAACTACTAAGAAAGCACTTTACAACACAATCTTCCTACCAACTCTATGCTACCAATGCCAAACCTGGACAATGGAAACAGAGGAAGAGGCCGACCACGTAAACGTTGGACGGGGGGAATAGCAGAGTCCATGGGAATATCGATATATGAAGCCCATAATCGGGCACTCTCACGAAGTTTATACTTCACCTCGACACCGCATGGTACAAGAGGAACATGATGAGATGAGATGAGACCCCAAAATAGCGTCCTATACTTTAATTGCACATATAGGTACAATATGCTTTTTTTATATTACAATGACTTGTCTTTCTGTTATTCAAACTAATGCGTATTTATTTCCCTTTCTACAACCAGCGTATCTATCATTTCCTGTAGGTCATTCTTACTTGTTGCTGTCAAAAAGGTGTCATCAGCAGTAACTATTAAGATCCACACAAGAAGTAGATAACACAAAATACAGATAATATATGTGCAAAATCTAGACAAGATATGTGCAAGATATTGACAACACAACATATTGACAAGATATAAACGCAACAGACAACATAAACACAACATATAGAACAAAACTATATACTTATAAACATCATATAGGCGATATAGAATCGATATTCACAAAACATTGATATGCGCACTATTTACAAGATATACACAAAACAATAAATAAGACTGGAAAATACAGCAAGAAGAATTGCGGTTTATTTCACAAATTAAAAGAGAATGGTGCAAAATTCATGTTTCGTGTGCTTTAGTTTTATATAAACGATTTACTACCACATTGACACGTAGGCATCTCTTCCACACTAGCGGCATGCACAGAATCTCGAATCGTATCGACAATGGCGGTGAATGATGTGAAGCTAATGCCGAACAACAATGACCACAAAAATATAACTAGGAAGTTAGTTATAATGAATAAATACGCATAGATTCCACCCGACGTTTCGACGAGAAATTGTCGTCAGTTTTCCCGCCATTTTGTTGTTCCTTGTTGAAGATTTTGGACGACATGTTTGTCTGTATTTGCGTGCGTTTGTAGCTTAATAGTTATGTTCTTTGTATTCAGGAGAATCTCAACACAGTACACGAACTCGGGCACTGACGGGGCTCCAGTTGTGTGTATACTAGCACCACACCTACTATACTGTGGGTAGGTTCTACTTTAAAATTTAGCAGGGGCCTATTCGGCCTACTCTTCTATTTACAACAGTCGGGGGATTGTTCTAGGGGAAGAGAACAAGGGAGGGCAGAGAAGTAAATACCTGGATAGCTTGGCCACGTTGTATTGTCGAGACGAGAACACTGAGCTGATCAACGATTCTGGTTATCGAGAGAGATGGCAAAACATGACCGCCCACGCTTACCGACATGTCACATGATGATGTTGATGAGATTGTTCACTCCCATCATTGTGCCAATGGCTTCCAGCAGAAGACCTCAATTGGAAGGGAACAACAAGCCTTTTTGCTTCTTCTTCAGCGTTCCGAGCCATTCAGGTTCTTTGCTGCAGATACAAGCCGTCTCCATTCGTCTCTCTGGTTGACCTTCTCTTGCCTTTTTTCTGGTGCAAGAAAATGCAACTTAAAGACGTAATGTCAGGGCAGACCAGGTCCTAAGCCTTGATCGGCAACTGGTCTGGGATCGAAGCTCCGACAAACAGTTATAGCATTGCTTTGTTGATCTGGTAACTTCTGCAGCTTATCATGTTCCAGACATATTGTTGTTACCTTTCCTCTGGAGTAAACTAGGCAGGCTGAGAGAGGGATCATGCTGCATGGGCAATACATGTCTCTACAATTCAGCCCAGGTGTTATGCTATGGAGAATTGACATTTAGACGTCATACATATTTCAATAAAACATTTCAGTAAAACATATTTCAGTAAAACAAGAGTTCTGTGTCAAAGACTATTCACAGTAAAGACGTAAAACTGATGAAGACGTGAATTAAAATCTGTGTTCATTAATATCGCTTTGGCCTCCCTCTTCCACTCTTCTTAAAAATTAAAATAGTCGCTTAATAGTCGACAGGGTCGACTTCATTGCACCGGGCTTTTATCCCATTTAGCTGAGTCTCTTTCGGCAGCGCGGAAAGCGCCGCACAAAGCACGAACTCCGTAACTCCAGCGACGACCCTCATGAATCTCCAAAAAGATGCACTCGAAGGACGCGGCCAGGAATCGAACCCACAACCTTCGGAGCCCGAGTCAGATGGCTTGACTACTTCGCCACGGAGACTCCGTTTTTCTCCCACTCTTCCCGGGCATATACCCATCCATTGTTGTTCTCTCCAAACTTTCGTGACGTTTCAAGTGACCACAATATTTCAATTTTCTTTGTTTTATCGTCTTTAGTAGTCAACCTTCTTCAATATTCAGCTCTTGTCGTATGAATGCATTTGTTACATTCTGTATCCAAGATATTCTTAGAACACGTCTATAATATTTATATTCAAAGGCATGTATGCGCTACTCACTTGATTAGTAAATGTCCAGGTCTCACATGAGTATGTTGCAATGGGAAAGATGCATGCTCTTAAATATCTACTTTTTGTAGGTATATCTGTCCCACGCCACAATTTATTCAGTTTCTTTATGTTTTGAAGAGTAATAGATATTCGTCTTGTAATTTCTTTTGTGTCATCAATGTTGGTAATTAATGACCCTAGATAATCGACATATTCCACCGCTTCCAATTATTCCCCATTAACATATACTTCTTTCTCCATAGTATTCTTATCTACATGCATTATTTTTGATATCTGCATGCATTATCTTTGACTTTGCTTTAAGTTGTGATTTTCATTATTCTTTTGGGTTGAGGTTATTAGTTTTTCTATACCATTCTGTGATGTGGACAGTAATACTGTATCATCGCATACCGAACCTCGGATATTTCATGACCACCATTACTTAGGGCATCATATTGCTGCTTGCTTATAATATCTCTGACATTTCTCATATTTTAGGCGTACAGGTTAAACAAATGTCTCGCCATCTATTCTAACTGCTGCTTGTTGGTCTAGATAGACTAGGTTTACATTAAATTCTCTACATTAAATTCATGTTGAGCACAAAAGATCACATATTGAACATACGTTTAATAATAGAGATCTCTTGTTCCTCTCCCTTGTCTAAATCCAGCTTGAACCACGCTAATCTATTCTTTCATTTTCTTATCAAGTCTTCCCATTATGATTGTTAATAGAATTTTACTTGCGTGACATTGGTCGCTGCCAATGTTAAATGCTTAATTGAATGTTTTTACACACATCAAGTGTATGGATATCTCCAAGGGGAATAGAACACAGCGAATGTAAGGTTAGAAACTTTACATATACTAGATAGAGGCCGGCACGGCCGAATGGTTAGACGTTGAGTAAAGCAGTTCAATAATGCTGGACCTTAAGTCATTTGAAGGTCGACATGACAGAATTGATAAAAGCGCTCGCTCTTAATATTCCGGTTTGCTCATAGCGAGGTTGCGGGTTTAATCCTACACTGGTCATCTGGACTAAAATGTTGACTTCTCGTCCTTGACTTGGGGATGTAAATTACAAGTACCTCAAAAGTCGGAGTGGGTTCAGTTAGTGGCCTAACAGCGAGGGGCACTGGTAACAGGGAAAGCTAATAATAATAGTACCGTGTGTTGGGTTAGGTTAACCAGTTTATATTGTTCACCGCTTTCTTAGACAAATCTCGAGTGCAAATTTCAGCAGGTGGGTAGATAGAATCCAGTGACCATATTTGCTCTTCTTCATCTCATCTCAGCCGTGGAAAGGACACTAAACTCCTCAAGTCAAGCCCTTGGTAGACTTTCTCATGATTGGTTGCATTCTGCAGCTAGTTTTCTACGAGAAGAAGTACCCAGTTCCATGCTAACTCTCCTTGGTTGTCTCTTACAAAATACAACGGACGTTAGTGTTACTATTCTCTGCCATTCTTTGGAGCCCGAATGCCTTCCTTAGGAACCCCGACGCTTTCCTTAGGGACCACGATACTTTCATTAGGGATCCCGATGATTTCCTTGGGGACCCCGATACTGTCCTTAGGAACTCAGATGATTTCCTTTGGGATCGCAATGCTGTCCTTAGGAACCCCGATGCTGTCCTTGGGGACCCCGATGCTTTCCTTGGGGACCCCGATGCTTTTCTTTGAAACCCTCATGCTTTCCCTCCTTAGAGACCCCGATGCTTTCCCTCCTTAGAGACCCCGATGCTTTCCCCTCTTATAGAGATGATTATTCAAGATTTATGTCTATTTCCAATAGAAAATACTAAGATTTGACTAGACTAGACTATTTGACTAGACTAGACTATTTGACTAGACTAGACTATTTGACCAGACTAGACAATTTGTTAAGACTTGAATATTTGTTAAGCATTGACTTTTGACAAGCCTTGACTATTTGACTAGACTTGACTGTTTGATTTGACCTGACTGTTTGACTAGATTTGACTGTTTGACTAGATTTGACTGTTTGACTTGATTTGACTGTTTGACTAGATTTGACTGTTTGACTAGATGTGACTGTTTGACTAGATTTGACTGTTTGACTAGATTTGACTGTCTGACTGGATTTGACAGTTTGATTAGACTTGACAGTTTGATTAGACTTGACTGTTTGATTAGACTTGACTGTTTGGCTAGATTTGACTGCCTGGCTAGATTTGACTGTCTGGCTAGATTGGACTTTTTTGACTAGATTTAACTGTTCGACAAAACGAGAATACAATACAATAAAATAAATAAAATGAATTAAAATAAAGCAAGATATTGATTTATCTTGCCTGCACTTGGTAATGATATTGAGACTTGAGGCATTATTTTAAAGCAAGCGTTATGTTCAAGTCGTCATTATTATCTTCAAGTCGACGTTACTCGCTGTCGTCACATGAACAAACATCGCCGCTGCTGTTCCTGCTGCTGCCTATTACAGTTGAGTAATGATTGGCTAGCAAATCCTTATTGGTGTGTGCATCTTGCCTGTGACAAGCAGACTAGAGACTGTGCATGTTTGACTTCAGGATCTGTGTAGTTGATGTACGGAGTCGCTGATTCCAATGTCTTGTCTTCCTCCACCCCGCTGTTGCTGTAGATACCACGTAGTCTCCTCGTGCCGCTAACCATCGCGTTGTTTACGTAACTGCCTTCAATATTCAGCCCACTGTTACGGTTTTCGTAAACGTTATCATTTGCATGGTCTTCTTGGGAACATTGCTTCTTATGCAAGGGACACAATACAGAGATGTTTTCGTCTTCAGAGTCCAAACTCGAACTTAAGAAAGCAGATTTGAAAGTGTAATCATCTGATTCTGTGACCAGATCATCGTACACATTTGATACTCTTTCGGGATTTTCCCCAAGTCGTGTGTAGACCATTTTGTTCAATAACTGTCTACCGGAACTGCTAGAATCATGTGAGGTCTTAGTAATGTCACTCACATTTGTAATTGTTGGTTTCATGATTTTGTATGCCCCTCCCACATCATTACAGACAAACGAGGCATTCTCGCATTTGGAGCTACAGTGTTTTAGAGTATGATCAGTTCTTTCTGCGCAGTCGTTTATTGTTGAATAGTTTAATTCACTTGACGACCCTTGGGAGAGACGATTTTCCTTTGAGAAGTCTTTATTTGTAACTACAGGAGAAGTTGTCGCTGTAGTGGATGAATTGTTTGGTAGTTTTTGGTAGTTGTTGGCATAATGAGCTTTGCTTGAAGCTTCTGTTGTCCTTGCAGTCTTTCCCAGGTCTGCGTAAACGTCATCCCTTTCTGCATTTTCATGTACTGAAGTTTTAAGACAAGCACCTGCGTACATTTCTGATGTTTGAACGGGACCTCGTCTGCTTGAATCGGGGAATGAAACACCCACGTATTCATTTTCCAAAGCTAAGTAAATATGGCTGCTTCTTTCTAAGACATACGAGTGTAATCCTTCATCAGAAACACGACCGTTGCCACCAGCTTGTCCCTGCACTAGGGACTCACTACTGTCGTAGATGACATCCAGCGGCGTAACGTAGATATCTGTGTAGAGCTTCATGTCTACTAGTTTACATCCCCGTCGGTATAAAACACATAGGATTGTAGCGGCTATGGCAATCACTGATATAGCCAAGACAAGGGGAATTACGATCACATGAACGTCTGCACCATTAGCGGATGCATCTTCGGATTCTTCCGTGAATGTGGTTCTTGGAAACACTGCGCTCGGTGATGTTGCATTACTTAATACGCTTTCATTTGAGAATATTGCACTCAAATCCACCGAAGATGATCGTAATGTAGCCGCACATTCCCTCGGACACTGCCCACGCTGAAGAATATCATGATATCCCGTGGACACTTTAATCTCACCAGGGTTGCTCCACCTTATATCAATACATCTTTGGCAATATGATTTCTCCGTGAAACAAATCTTATTACATTCGGGTCCCTCCTTACACTTGCTTTCACTTTCATCGGGTTTAACTCGACGGCAGGTGATTGGATCTACCTTGCTTAATAACTGTTTATGTGTGCATGTTGCATCACACACATACTGAATGTTTGAAGAACCTGCCTCGTCTGTATTTGTACCATAAGCTTCGATCTTTTGAGAGTGGCTTTCTGTACTCCAGCTCCAATAGCGAGGCAGTATTTTACATGTCTGGAATCCAGCACAAAGACATCCATGGAACCTGCAAAACATATGAGATGTGCTCTATCGTCGTTTTAATAGTACCACAAGACACACACATACACGTGCTGTATTATTATATAGTACTACAGGTCACAAACGTACCATCGTTTATTTTTCATGGTTTTAATTGCATTGTTTGTTTTAATTGTCGCTTTTTTGGGTTACTAGGCCCAAAAGCAACTCATTCCAAACCGTTCTATCCTCAGCTATCTGATGCAACTCTATGTCCTCTCAATATTTATTTTCGTATCTACTTCTCTTCCCCTTGTGTGTTTAGGTCTTCTTCTGCTTCTTTTGCCGTGTGGATTTCAGATAGATGTCTTTATTACTGTTCTCTGGGTCTGATTCTCAATGTATGAACGTTTCAAGCGTCTTTTATTTACTTCTTGGTTCGCTGCTATTTGTCTAGTTCTCTCGGAAGCCGTTCTAATAGTGTTATATGATGTAACAGTATCGGCTAGAAGACGACGTTTATATAGTAGGATTATCCTGACTTGATGAATTAGTAGGGACATGCAAAATGATGTCTTTACTTATAAACTGTCAGAAGAAAAACCCCTTTCCCCGGTGCATGAGAACGCACCAAAAGACAATATCGTTACGTAGAAAGAATGTGTAGTAACTAGGTATGACAGCATTTGACGATGACAGGATCAAGCGAGATGACAACAAAGTCAGTGAGCTGGGATTTTATCAGGATAAGGTTAGAAGACACTGTGAACGATGTCAACATCTGGAATGACAGGCCGTTAAATAACTAAAGTAGATAGGGGAGGATTTAAGCATAAAAGAGGACAGTTAGTGAAGCACGTTGACTGATTCAAACTTAAAGACCTTGATAGAAATGCAATAGATTGTCATTGACGAGCAAATTTACAGTGAGGAAAAGTTTATCCATTTAAAAGAAGGATCATTGGAAATTAGCATCCTGCTATATTGGAAATTGTGTATCCATATTTTTGCGTCAATGCTGATGTGGAATCCCAGAGTTAAATTAAAGAAACTTGAAAATCCTGAGAGGTGAATCTTATTCAGTTCCTTTCCTTAATAAGATCTGGAACTCATAGAAAGTAATTATCATTTTTCTTGAATTTGGAATAATTATCTAACGGAACAACCGAAGTACTCGATGGCGTTGATTTACGATGACTACCACTATACGTTACCTCGACCCTTGAGGAGGCTGTCTGTACTTTTAAAGGAGATTTCCCGTTTAGTTCCGTGATGCAGGTTTGCAACGTTGGAAAGAGACTGTGCTGTTTATCACACATACGAATTGTGCTAATTTGTTTTTCTGACAGTATTACAACACATTTTGACAGTTCATTAAAAACGTGTGCTTCGCTTTGTCACAGTAACAAATTTACCAAAATAAAATAAACAATGATGTGTGTGTTTGCAAGTGTGTTTTGTCAAAGACTGAAGTATAGAGGTCTGAGGTCTGCCTCAAGTTAGAAGACCACCGGGAAGAGTGGTCAACCTCAAGTAGATCAGAGGTAACACAGTGCCCCGATATGAGGTCAGGGTAGGTGATAGGAAGGGGGACTATTAACTAGTTCTCTCATGAGACACGGAGGTATCGACCAGATAGTTAGTACTTTGGTCACGGCAGAATCACGCCTACGTGATAGCCACGGAGAAGTGGATTGCCACTCAATAGGAGACGGCTGCTATAAGCGTGCTGAGTGTGACAGCACGCAAAAAAGCCGAAGGACGCACAAGGTCCTTCCGCGTGCTGTGTAGCCACGCGAGTAGGAAAGTCAGACTGGGGACTGACTTCTTAGCGAGCGCATCGTTTAGTGTCGATAGGAGTTTTTTGTAGCCAAGTAGATAGAGATTAGCAATAGGGTTAGGAAACTAGTGATAGGCAATTCTGTGGCTTTGTGTGTGATGTGATAGCGACTGTTTTGTAAATGTAACGAGCCAACGGCAATAAAATGTGTCATCCATTTCCTCTCACACGACTTGCAAGTTCCTTGTGTGGTGCGAGAGAAGTAATCCTATGATGCATGAAACATCGGTTGCTGACAGGCTAGGATTAATGTGGTGTCAGAAGTGTGGCTTGGACAAATGTTCAAGCTAATACACTTACCCACGGCTGTAGACTAAGGTTACTAGTAGTGAAATACAGGGTTTAATTTGTGTCAGTGACTGATGACGTGTGCAGACTAGAACAAGTTGCGAGCTGAGCTGTGCCTATCGTGACAAGATAATGTTTATTTGTGTTTATGAAATATTATGTACTTAAATCATGTGTTCTTCGAAGTTGTAAGTATTGATATTATTATTTTCTTTCATTTATTTATGTAATTTCTTATTTGTTTATGGATAATTATCAAATATGATTCATGGCGGAGCGATACACATGCCGGCGACATTATCGATTTTTGCAAGCTAAAAATAGTGCTGCGACTCTGACGTATTGCGACTGACAAACAGTTGTTTTACGCCATTTGCATTCAGCACCTGATAGTTTACAAATCGCCAAGCTGCTGCCCGCCTGAATCTGTGCTTTATATTAACTATTATTTGTTTATTTAAGTTAGTGAATGAATATATTTATTTATTTAAACAATATTATTATATTTATATTTATTTCAAAGCAGTTATTGAATTTTATTTTCGTACTTTTTCTATTTGTTTACCGTCGCGATGGCACTACTTTTGGCTAGGCAAATTAGACTTGGTCTGCACAACACTTCCATAGATTAAACTAGATTAGGAACGAAAGGCATAAAACGTTAGAACGAAGACAGGACATTGACATTTAATATTAATTAAACTACATTGTATTTGTCCGGGGGCATGTCATTGTGATTGTACCAATTTGTCGAAAGTGATATGTCGTTTGCAATTTGTTAATTGTTGCTGCTCTTGTAAACCAGGGTGAACAACAGCTGGTTAGAAAAGTAACTCGTGTGTATGCCGAAGTGCCAAACGAGGGGACCTGAGTTGTCAAACGATTGTGCCTGATTTTTTTGGAACATTAAGATGAGTATACCCAACGTATTTGGCATGCAATGTGATTAATAATGCATCTCTTTTTCAGCGTGTGATGCATTAGCATATTTTTGTGCTCTGTTTTTCAGGATAAAATTTTCCAGGTTATAAACTAAGAGTACAATTGGTAGTGCTCAGAGGTTAAGAAACATACATATCTAAGATAAATAAGTGAATAAAGAGGTCAGGGCCTGTTAACGCTAGCTAATTACCCAACAACATGGCTACTTTAGCTGATTTCATAAAAGCAGGTAAAGAGTTACAATACACAGGAAAGGAGCTAGAACAATATGCTGATCTAAAATTTAAAGAAGCAAAATATGCTGAGAGAGCTGAACGTGCACGAAAAGAGGATGCGGAGAGAGATGAACGTGCACGAGAAAGACAACACCAAAAGGAGATTGCAGAACTAGCTGAGATAACAAAACAAAAACAGCTAGAACATGATAAGGAGATTAAGCAACAACAGTTAGAACATGATAAGGAGATTAAGCTAAAACAGTTAGATCAGGAAAAAGAATTAAAGCAAAAGCAATTAGATCAGGAGAAAGAATTAAAACAAAAAGACTTAGAAATAAAACAAAGAGAGATAGATGAGATGGCAAGAGTTAAGGAAAAACAAATACAAGTAGAATCAGAGACACAGTTAAAGAGGAAAGGTATGGATGTAGACTCACACGTAGAGATCTCTGCTACTAAACTAAAAAGTCAACAAGAAGAAAATAAGTTCAATAAATACAAAAATATTATTAAACCATTCTGTAAAGAAGATTCCATATCAGCCTGGACAGAAAATGTCGAGTATCAGTTTAAATACCACCAAGTTCCAATAGAGATGTGGGCTATGATTTATATGAAGAACCTGAGTGGTGAGCCCCTTAAAGTGATAGAATCAATACCAACTGATCTTAGATCTAACTATCAGTACATCCATGATAGGATAATGCAACACTTTTTACTTGATGCCCCTGGGTATCAGGTTCAGTTCTCAAATTTAAAACCAAAACCTAGTGAGACTTTCATTGATTACGTCTCAAATGTCCAAAGTGTACTAAATAGGTGGCTTAATGCAGCTAACATAGGAAAAGACTTTGATAGACTTAAAAATTTAATAGCGATGGATAAAGTCATATCCACCATACCATCTCCATTTGCTAAATTCCTGCAGCAGTCAGACATTGAGACCATAGAACAATTTGAAAAGAAAGGCTCTGCATATTTTTCCTCAAATAGAGATATTTTTAAGACATCAAATAGCGACTCGGAAATAGTTTCTTTTGTAAAGGACCAACCTAAAAACTATCAGAGTAATAGAAAATCATTTCATAGAGTCGACAAGAAAGAAAGGAAAGTGTCAAAATGTATCTACTGTCAACTTTTGCATGACACTTATTCTATGTGTGATAAATCGCCTAACTATCCGGCACATCTTGAGAATGTCATTAAGAAGCAACAAAACAAGAGAACTGCATACAGGCGTGCAGTCAAATGCTTCTTCTGTTCCAGCTACGGCCATTATTCAAATAAGTGCCTGGGCCGCCAACGTATGAAAGCCAACAATGCTATTTTGATTGATACATCTTCTGATAGTGGTAGTGAGACTGAGTGTGAAGTCGAGAATGTATTACCTTTAAAGCAATCTGAAGATGTCTGTTGTGTGAATGATGTATTAAGCTTTGACAATTGTGACCAATGTCACCAATTTCATGCAGACGGCAAACTTACATGTGGGCATATTGTAACATCCTCCGTAGAGAATGCAAATGCAGTTATAGCCTCCAGAGGCAATCTATTGTTTCACTCTGCAATGGTCAATGATAAGCCATGCCGATGTTTGCTTGACAGTGGGAGCTCTATTATTGGTGTGAAAAAGGAACTTGTTAATCCAAAGGATTATACTGGTGACTCTGTAAAATGCCGGACTTTTTCTGGTAATATAGAAACCTATCCTCTGGCAAGAGCCCGTATAAACACCCCGTTCCTTTCTGGTACCTTTACTTGTGCAATACTAGACAACCCTTGTACTGATTTAATTCTTGGGTGTCTACCCCAGCTAAGGCACTGTACAGATGAAGAAATATCTGTCTGGGAGGAGAAGAATGGTTTCACTCCAGTGAACAGTGCAGATATCCTCAAACATCACAGTCCTAACAAAAGTGTTAGACCCATAATACTTGAAACTGGTCAATACGTAATGGTGCTACTGCCAGACAAGCATAATAAAATGTTAACTTCATGGCAAGGGCCTTTCAAGGTGATACAACAACTTTCAGATGTCGACTATGAAATATCGATAAACGGACACTTACAGATATTTCATGTCAACATGTTGAAACCCTACTTTTCAAGACAAGAGACAGAAGTAGAGACAGACGAACACAGTGCACCCACACCTAGTGATGAGACGACAGACGTACACAACGCAACTACACTAGTTAGCGAGACTGGCAAATCCGACGAGATGCATACACTTAGTGAGAATACAGAAAACGCACTTAGCACCACTACCGTACTGAATCAGGTTGACGACGACGGAATGGAACTGCCTGTTCCTATTGTAGACAAGACTGCGACATTAGATAGCATACGGATAGAACAGGGACTAACAGACGTACGACGACGACAATTAATAGAATTAGTGACGGAGTATAAAGACATATTTTCTGACATTCCAGGTAGGACGGACAGAATCGAGCACTCCATTCTTCTTTCGGACTCTAAGCCTATCAAATGCAGGCCGTACTCTATCCCACTCAGCTATAGAGAAAGTCTAAATAAGGAAATTCTTAATTTAGAAGCTAGTGGGATCATCCAGAAATCTACATCTGAGTACTCCTTTCCAATCGTCCTAGTTAAGAAAAAAGACTCCACAATTCGTTGTGTGTGGACTACAGAAAGCTCAACAACGTCACTAAGATCGACGCAGAACCAATTCCTTCCTGCGAAGATCTTATTCTTGACATGTCCACCTCCAAAATCTTTTCTAAATTAGATCTTACTAAGGGATATTGGCAGGTCGCCATGCAGACTCAATCCATTCATCTTACTGCTTTTTCAACACCTTTAGGACTTTACAAGTGGCGTTTTCTTCCTTTCGGACTTCGAAACGCTCCTGCCACTTTCGTACACTTAACTAGAGATTTACTTCATGGAGTGACGAATACAGTGACGTATATAGATGATATATGTGTCCATACAGATGACTGGACAACACACTTACTGAAACTAAGACATGTCTTCGATAGGTTGCGACTCTTCGGTCTCACTGTCAAACCGAGCAAAGTCGAATTGGGCCTACAAGAAATTGATTTTTTGGGTCATGTCATTTCACAAGGTCAACTAACAACTGACAATAGAATTATTACCAAAATTATGAACCTGACCATGCCTACAACAAAGAAGCAGGTCAGAAGCCTTTTGGGTTTAGTAAATTACTATAGCAAGTTCATACCAAACTTAGCTGAAATTACAAGTGTATTTTCAAATGTTTTAAAAGCATCTGTAAAATTAGATGTCAAAGATGCATTATTAATTTCTGCATTGTCAAAATTGAAAATCCTGTTTAGTAATGTACCAATCCTCCGCTTGCCTAATCCTAGGCTCGTTTATTATCTTAGGACAGATGCCAGCAGGATCTCCATCGTTGCAGTACTAGGCCAGTTTTATGATGGCATCTACCATCCGATTTGCTACGTGAGCCGCAAGATCACACCTGCTGAGTCCAGATATTCCATATCAGAGTTGGAAGCCCTTAGCGTCATCTATGCGGCGAGGAAGCTGCATCGATTTCTAGCGGGTGTTCACTTCGTTGTCCAGACTGACAACTCCCCAATCACGGTCATACAAAGTGGTGTGCATCGGAATGACCGTATCTACAGGTGGTCGTTAATACTACAAAATTATACTTTTAGTATAGAGCATATTAAGGGTAAGGACAACATTCTGGCTGATACCCTTAGTCGACCATCTGAGGTAGAAATACCGGAGATTCCACATGAGAATGTAGAGTAGTATAGGTTAAATTAGTACATTAGAATATTCTATGTAAAATATTTTACGAATACATAGACATTATGTTCTGAACTATGTACTAAGAACAGTGAACTACCATATGTCCGTAGACAGCAAAATAAAAACTGTGCTCCGAGAACAAGTATATCACCGTGTGAACTAAGACAGCTCGTTACATACTAAGCTCCATATGTGTTCCGGTGAATCATCTGTGTTAAGCAGGGAAAAACAGTGTCAGAACAGTACATAAATAACAGACACGAAAATACTTGTCTACGACACCAGCGAACTCTACAGGTGCAATACCCATAGGACACAAGTATGACTGTGTAAGGTATTTAATATACCCAGGACAATTGTGTATATATACTATGCCAATGAAAGCAATTTCTAAACATTAGGGCAACAACTAACCTGAGGTATTTAAATACCATGTATATATATATACCTATTGTGATATGTATTATAACGTTTTAATATAGTGATAAATTATAGTTAGAATAGGTCACTCTAAGATACATTTAGATTTAGGAAATATAATAATTTTCATTTTTTTTAGTAGTTTAGATAGATCATTAATTTACCCACTTACTTAGCTTAAAAGTAGATTAAGATAGTAATTTAAACGTAATAACAGCTAATTATAAACTAGGATAAAAAGTTTAGATAGTAATAGTACCATTTAGGTTGTTACATTTCACTTTGTTTCATTTCATTTGAGTTCATTCCATCTTAATGAACCAGTCCATTTAACAAACTTGTTCATTTAGTATTATGATTAGTTTACACCGGATAGGATAAAAGGATTATACAAATAAACATACATCATTTACACCATTTAGAGTAAAAATATCAATCATATATTTTTTTCATTATTTTGTTAGATTTCACATTACCCATGTTAGAAAGGTACATAATGTATTACATTTCACATTACCCATTTCAGAAAGGTACATAACTCATCTCACATCAATTTCATGTTGTAGATAGTTAGATTACTTCCCTGAAATTAGATTAAAGTAGATAGCACATGAAATACATATTTATAGAACTAGTATTAGTATTTCAGTATTTAGAGTATTATTTCAGTAGAATATAGTGGTTAATAATACCAGGGTACAAACCATCAACCCTTTCTCTTACATGTAAATATGTTGTAAATACATGACTCGTGCAGCAATTTACGCACATTCATTAAGCTCAACTTTCTCAAACTGAGCCAAACTTGTACAGTGTCACTCCAAGGTTTTTAAAGAATTGTGAGGGTAAAAGATGTGTGACAGAGGTGTGAAAGTAAGAGCAAATGTAAATTATACAAGGGAGAGTGAGATCAGTCAGCGGATGTGTGTGTTTGCAAGTGTGTTTACTGTTTACCTTTCACATCAGGGGTCGCACAGGCGATGTTTACATGCTACAGGAGCCATTTCAGCCAGTCTTTTACACACGTCTATTCATGTCAACCCAGTCGTATAATCGAGTCAACCCAGTCGTATAATCGAGTCAACCCAGACGTATACTCGAGTCAACCCAGTCGTATAATCGAATCAACCCAGTCATAGAATCGAGCCTAAAGCTATGACAGTTGTAGTTCCTTGTAATTTCTTACTGTAGTTCCTCTTCGATATGCAACGTATTTATATTGTAGTTCCTTACTGTAGTTCCTCTACGATATGTAACTTATTTAAAATTGTAGTTCCTTAGTGTAGTTCCACTTCGACATGTAACCTAAATGTTAGTTCCTTACTGTAGTTCCTCTTCGGGATGCAACATATTTAAATTGCAGTTCCTAAATGTAGTTCCTTTCGAGATGAAACTGTAGTTCCTTATTGTCGTTTCTCAGCGAAGTGGAAAATATGTAAATTGGAGTTTTTGTTTTAATTTTGATTTCTCAATAAGATGGATCAAATTTAAATCGCAATTACTCTACAATAGAACCGAGTCACCGCCCTCATTCTTTAAGTGGTAGAAGAGTGACCACTAGTCCATTTACACTATCATCTGGAGTATTTGCGGATTATGAAAACTTTCTTTGTTTCAGCAGGATTGTCATTCTTCTTCTGTGGTCCTCATTTGAGGGAAATGTGTAATTTATTCAGTTGTTTTAGTCTATGACGAGCAATTCATAGCCGTCGTTTAATTTCTTTCATTGTGTCACCATTGTTGGTAATCAACGACCCAAGATATTCTAAATTTTCCACCATCTCCAATCTTTCCTCATTAACATATATTTCTTTCCCCATAGTAGTTTTATCTGTATGCATTAACTTTGTTAATGCTATGTTAAGATATAAGTTGTGATTTTCACTATTTCTTTGGGTTGAGGTTATTAGGTCTTCTATAAAATTCTGCGATGTGGATAGTAATACTAAATCATCAGCATATCCTATCTCTGGTATTTCATGACCACGGATATTTAGGGCATCATATTACTCCCTGGTTATATCATCTGACATTTCTCATATTTTCTGCGTATACAGGTTAAACAAATAGGGTGACAGCACACATCCCTGACGGACTCCTTGCTTGATGTCAAACCAATCTGATGTCTCGCCATCTATTCTAACCGCTGCTTGTTGGTCTAGATAGAGCATTTATATGAGTTGCACTACATATGATGGAAAGCCCATATTCCTCATGATTTCACAAAGTTTCTGATGCTGTACACAGTTAAATGCCTTTGAATAATCCACAAAACAAGAGAAAACTGGTTTACTAGTCAACTTAATTATTATTGCCAGAATTGTATTCATGCATACTTACTCCTGTAGAGATCTCGGTCTGAAGTATACAGAACACCGATTAATGCCGAGGATGACACCTGAGTTGAAATCGTAATTTGCCAGGACTCCACGCACACTGTAGAGCACCAGGCACCAGGTGGAGACTAGCATTACCAATGTCCTCATTCTAGGTGCTCTTTCATACAATACTTGAACGAAAGTCCCTGACACAATTCTGGAAGATGGCCTGCAACAAACTAATTATTATTAGTATCCAAACATACACTGGTACTTTGCTGTCTTCATAGACGATAGTTTGTTTCATTGTACTTCAAATAACAAAGGCATAACTACAGCCAGATCATGGATGGAGTTACATAAGGTGTATATTTAATGACTGTGGGGATTTTGAAAATATTGCCGTTCCAAGCTGTGTATTTACCTTTCATATAGCAAGAACTCCACAGATGGTGAATAAAAACCACTTGGAACGACAATATTTTCAAAAACTCCACAATCATTAAAATTACACCCTATACCTCTTCATAGCTCAGAGATTAGGCTGAATTGTAGAGACCATAAGTTGCCATATTATTTGGCCGGTTGGGTTGCAATTTGGTGCACACAATCGGCGCATTCCATATTTGAAATGTGCAAAACCATATGCGTCTGTCTTTATTATTAGTTGCGAAAACCGATGTGATGCATTTCTTTCTGAACGCCCCTCGTAAATAGATAGAAGAATATTTAATGACATAGATACAAGAACGAGTAATTTAATTACATAAATACAAGAAAGAGTAATTTATTTAAATAGATACAAGAAAGATTAATTTATTTAAATAGATACAAGAAAGATTAATTTATTTAAATAGATACAAGAAAGAGTAATTTAATTGAATAGATACAAGAACGAGTAATATATATAAGTAAAGAAAGAATAATTTTTGTAAACAGAAAAGAAAGAGTTATTGTTAGTTGCATACACTTTAGTCAACACCAGAAATTTTTGTTGTGATCTCTAGACATGTTAACGTTTAGAAGTTTACCATTTCTTTCTGAACGGCCTGCACCAATACAATTTCGTACGAGACCAAAGCAAGGCGGTCTGCTGCCAAATCGCCCGCAGCTGTATTCCGAACGCGGGTATTAAAAATACGCGGTAGATTAAAAACTGCGTCCGTCACCCCTTCGCCATGGAGCCAACTAAAATAGATACAAGAAAGAGTAATTAAATTAGATACAACAAAGTAGTTTCGTCTGAACATTTTTCTTTTGCCTCCAAGGTGCTGACCTCATCTGGCAGAGGACTGACGAGGACAAGGGCAATGCCCTCTTCGATCGCTATCTAGAGCAGAGCAACCAGACTGGTGCTGTTCAACGCCTACACAGTGAGAATCACCAGCGAGCAGATCACTGGACCAGGGAGGACATTGTCATATGCCGACGATGTTTTAGCAAACCGAACTCAAATGCATAAGTACTTGGTGTGCTGATGCTGGGGCAATGGTCAATCCTGAATCTCAGCCATAAGCAGATAGAAAGGATGGAAAGGACACAAAACAAAGCTATGCGAAGTATTCTTGGATGTACAAGAGATACAGCATGCAGGGCTAAGCGATACCTTCTTGATTTTCCAACAAATTTGCAGAGTACGTGACTACCTCAGAGTCAACGCAAACACACAACATCCACTGCATAGTGAAATTAGGAAGGTGAAGGGCAGCAGGTTAAAAAGAGGAAGGTCTTGGATGGGTCAAGCGGAAGATATTCTTCAACAGGTGTGTTCACTAGAGGGCCTAGAACCTGGCGAGGAGTGGTTACAAGTGCCAACATATTTCTGTACGTCCTTTTCAGTTTGCATCCATTTGGACAGGAAATGCAGACAAGACAATCCGGCTGCTGTGGAGGCGGAAGTACAAGCGTTGATTTTCGAGAATTCGTTAGACGGTGATGCTGTCATTTACACAGATGGGTCTTTCGTCCGACATGTGAGAAGCTCATGGGCCTTTACAGCTGAGGCCGGAGGGAGAATTGTGGAGGAGGACTCTGGTGCTTTTGTTGAGACCACAAGTAGCCTGACTATGGAAGTCATGGCAGTAAGTAAAGCAATACCATGGCTCGAGACACAGACATTCACTAGGGCATGTGTCCTTAGCGATTTGATGAGCGTGCTCAAGAGGATAGAGACGGGTTGGATCCGAAGAGAGTGGTTGCTGTCTCTGGAGCGGTCTTGGCTGGCAAAGATTGGTTTCATCTTCGTGCTAGGGCATGCGGGAGTACAAGGAAGTGAGCGGGCTGACAAGCTCGCAGGTATGGCTAATATGGAGGGCGGACGCGCCATGGACCAGGCTGACATTCTGAATGCACTACGAGAAGTAAGACTTTTGCGAGAACCAAGTGATGACTGAGAATCTACAACCATGGTCAGACTGCGAGAACAGCAGATTAAAATAGGTGTGGCCAAACAAGAACATTACGCATAGAGCCAAAGAAGATTGAAAAACCACCACAGAACTGGTGTCGTTAGCCGCTACACGCTGCGGGATTTGCTGAGGAGTTGATCCGAGCACTTATGGACTGAATGGTTCGATTTGCAATGAGGATCATCTGCCGACTAACTAACTAACTAACATTTTTCTTTTGCTTAAGTGCTAAAATGGTTGAACTGTTTTCACTGTGTCTTCACAGACAGGCTGATCTCTGCTAATCTTTTACTGCAACAGCAGACAGAACAAAGGGCGCATTATGAATATCAAGAAGCAATGGTTATTAAAAACAAAGACCCCAGGAGACGATAATATAATAGAAGGAACATCTTTAATTAAGTTAATACATTCAAATGAAATGCATAAGGTGCGGGTGGGGACAATAACACCACCAGGGAGCCATGATAGACATGGAGAGAAAAACAAGCCTAGCAAAATCTGCAGTTAAGATTATGCTTGCTTGTGTTCGTTGGCTTGAGTTCCAACGCGAAGTCCTGTATGTCGGATGAAGGCATCCTATTGTCCAACATCAGTGTGATGTCATATAGGACCTGAGGTTTGCGTGAGTATCCGTTGTCCCATGTCTGGCTTATTGGTGTGCAGACTGGTGGTTCCTCGCCGTACAGGCAGACACTCTCCGACTTCGGAGGAATCGGCGATCCTATTGACTTTAGCCAGGACCCCGAATGTACCTGTTGCCCAGGACGCTCGACGAGGACCCGTCAATAGGTCTTGGCCAGTATATAACCCTGCCCTGGTGCCTTGGAAACACCTCTGCGTTCCAGTTAAGATTATGAAAATCTTCATTATGTATTTTTCGCTGAATGTCAGAAAAAAGACCAAAGGCATGTCATTTTGAACCTGTTCTGTTGGAATCTGTTGTGTAGGTACCCTGTTGTGTCGGAGCCCTGTTGTGACGAAGCCCTATTGTGTGGGAGCCCTGTTGTGCTGGAACCTGGTGCGTTGGAACTCTGTTGTGCTGAAACCTGTTCTGTTGAAACCTGCTGTGCTGTATGGCAATTAAAGTGAACGAACAACGTAAGATAAAATTGGTAACAGCGGAGATGTGGTTTCTTAGGCGAATAATGCAAATTCTTAAGACTGCCAGAGTAACTAACGTCTCCCTGAAGGAAGCTAATGAAAGTAGACCTTCATTAAAACAAGAATGGCGAGGAGATAGTATCCTTTGGTTGTATGAGAAGCGTTAGAGAACATCGTGGCGACTGAAAAGATTAGTGGTAGCAGAAGCAGGAGCAGACAAAGAGAAATGATGCTGGATGGACTGAGTCGGTGGCCTGGAGCAGTATCTTCAATAGAATTGATCTAGATCAGCGTGGCCGAATGGATAATAGCGCTAGCTCTTACACTTCCGGAGTGCTGATGCCGAGGTAGCGAGTTCAACCCTTACACCGGTTAGTTGGACTAAAGTTGAATTCTCGTTTTGACTTTGGGACATAAATTCGTTACTCATAGTTGGTTAGCCTGATGGCCAGAGACACTGGTAATAGAGAAAGATAATCCACACGTAAAACTCAGTCTAGTGCACCAGTAGTAGTAGCATGTGTAAGAACTAGGCTTTGGACTATGCTTAAGTTCACAACGAGCGAACACAAAAGGAGAGAAACAATTTATCCCGGAAACGAAGAGACCACATCTGGATAGACGTGGTCGCATACGCAATATTGCAAGGCACGTGATGATGACTGTTGTGAGGCCTTCATATATTCTATGTCACGTTTTAACGATGTGTGGTGACCAGTGACCTTCTTCAGCGCCTTTATTGTCCAAACAAATATGACAATTGTTTGTAAGTCTTGATCGACCACTAAGAACACCTTGTCACCTTTTGAGAAATCAACCCAGGCCATTGTTGCAGCAGGTAATTGGCACAAACCACTATACCACCCGCGGTTGTTAAGTAACAGTTAATTATATAAATAAAAATGCATTACCTTTTAAATAGCATAATAATGAATTACATTTGAGTAGTAAGAATTCCTATGAATTCTATAACATTAGCATACGGGCTAGACAGCCGTGAACAGATTGCTGCTAGGGTGCTCAGCCGTCTGCACTTTATTATCGTTGAAAAAATGTCAGGAAATTGCGAGAGTTTCAACTAAACATCACAGTTGAAGTGGACAGATAGCAATGAGCACTTGTCCAAGTGTTGTCATCCTATACTGGGTCACGTCTGACACGCTGCATTGTCCATTTTTAGGACGTGCGTGCGCCACGCCTATTATAAATTGCAATATTATAAATGCGCCACGCCTATTATAAATTGCAATATTATAAATGCGCCATGCCTATTAGAGTGGGCGGGTATGTTTCGCCAGCTTGCATGATAACCAGAATCGTGGATTAGCTTTTTTTTTCCTCCTGGGAAGACCAGGAGAACTTTAAATCAGATGGGACCATTACCAGTATGACTCTTTGCTGGCTATTGAGCGAGGGGACGGAGTGCATGTGGGAATATCCTGAGTGCAGTGATGTTGTTTATCAGATCAACTCAACTGTTTATTGTTTGTTTGTTTTTTTGTTTTGTGTGTGTGTGTGTGACCTTGATTATGCCATGTGGGCAAACACTCAGATACTTATTTCTCTGCCTTCAGCTTTTTCTCTTCCCCTCCGTCTTGCCAGCTGTCACTAAGTCTTTAGGGTATGCCTACCCAGCATGTGAAGACAGGATTCGGCAGACTGCGCGGAAGAAATCATTCCTGATTCAACGGGCAAGACGGCGTTTACCTGCAAAGCGTTGTGGAACGTAATCAGCACGGCAAGGCACGTAGAGCGCCCTGGTCATCCACTGCACCTGTATTCGTCTCCAATCGTCTCGACTTGTCTTGCCACTGGACTCAGATGGACTCAGGCGAGAGAGTGAGGTCGACGAATTGCGCAACTCTTCCTCACTTTAATCCAAGTCATCGCGCAAGTCATTCTTCATCCAACGTCACATATTATATGGATGAACGAGACCATGCCACAAGATTTTAAGGACGCGTCAATAGTCCACCTTTACAAACGTAAAGGAAACCGCCAATCCTGTGACAGCCACCGAGGCATCTCCTTGCTTTCAATTGCAGGGAAGATACTCGCCAGAATTCTTCTCAATCGCCTCACAGCCCATCTCGATCAAGGTCTTCTTCCTGAGTGTCAATGTAGCTTCAGAAAAGAACGTGGAACTGTTGACATGATTTTCGCTGCAAGGCAGCTGCAAGAGAAATGTCAGGAACAGAACTGCGAAATGTTCTCCACTTTCATTGACCTTACCAAGGCTTTTGATACAGTCAGCAGAGAAGGACTGTGGAAGATTATGGCAAAATATGGCTGTCCACGAAAGTTTGTCGAAATAGTGCGGCTATTTCATGACGGCATGCAGGCAAGAGTACAGGAAAATGGTGAACTGTCTTAACCCTTTCCTGTCACCAATGGAGTGAAGCAAGGATGTGTCCTGGCACCAACACTGTTCAGCCTCATGTTTTCAGCCATGTTGATGAATGCCTTCGAGAACGACGACATTGGAATAGACATCAACTACCGTATGGATGGAAAGTTATTCAATCTCAGAAGGCTGAAAGCTAAAACCAAAATTAACAGCGGCACCGTCAGAGAGCTCCTGTTTGCTGATGATTGCGCTCTATACGCCAACTCAGAGGCGGACATGCAACATAATGTTTCAGCTTTCTCACATGCCTGTACCAACTTTGGGCTCAATATCAACTTGGAGAAGACTGTAGTTATGTACCAGCCAGCTCCAGGGAATAATCACACTGTGCCGAATATCAAAGTGAATGATCATAGACTAGGTGTTGTGGACACATTCACCTATCTTGGCAGCACCGTGTCACAAGCTGCCACAATCGATGACGAAGTGAATGCAAGAATCTCCAAGGCCAGTGCAGCCTTTGGCAGACTGTACAAGAATGTATGGGACAGAACTGGAATAAGCCTGCAAACAAAGCTAAAAGTCTACAAAGCAGTTGTATTATCCACACTGCTATATGCTTGTGAAACCTGGACTGTTTATCAGCGACACGCTAGGAAATTAAACCACTTCCACACAGTCTGCCTAAGGAAGCTACTGAAGATTAAATGGCAAGACAAGATTCCAGACACTGAAGTCCTAGAAAGAGCATCCATGCCCAGTATCCACACTCTACTGATGAAGAATCAGATTCGCTGGGCTGGTCACTTGACTCGCATGCCAGATCACAGGCTCCCTAAACGAATTTTTTACAGCGAACTGCGTTGTGGTAAACGCTCCCAAGGTGGCCAGAGGAAACGTTTTAAAGACACTCTGAAAATTTCACTGAATGCTTTTGGAATTCATCATGACACCTGGGAGGCTGCAGCCAGAGACCGAAATTCGTGGCGTGCATCATTGCGCAAAGGTGCAGTCATATGTGAGGCAACCAGGACTGCAAGAGCTGTGAAGAAAAGGCAGGACAGAAAAACCACTGCAGGAAATCCTCCTCCAGAGACGTCAAGCATTCTTTGCCCACATTGTCAAAGAACATTTCGAGCCAAAATAGGCCTTATCAGCCATCTTAGAACCCACGGCTCCACACCTTCAACCCCACTGGATGAAACGAATGGTCATCATCATTCTTGATGGACAAACAACAAACAAACAAGTCTTCTAGCTCCTCTTCTCACTGTGCCCAAGATATCTTCATTGTCTACTTCTGATTTCTGTAATCGGTTCACGGTTTTCATCTGCTTCTTGTAGATCTTGCTCATTTGTGTTTCGGTCTGTCGATGGTATTCTTTGCACTTTCCTCGGGAATCATATCTCCAATGTGATCGGATGTTTCTCGGCTTGTCTGATTATCCACACTTCCCAACTATACAAAAGGACAGGTTCCATGTATCACTTCAACTTTCTGTTTCTCGTGCAATTGAGACCTTTTAATTGGTCAGTATGTCTTTCATCTTGATAAAAGGCAACCTTCACTATAGCGAGTAGTTCAACTTAACACTATCCAGATGTGAAATTTCAGTTTGTCGCTGCCCAAAGTGTCAGAGTATTTTACGCAATAACACACTATCATTGAATGTAAGAAAGAGAGTGCTGAAGTGCTATATAGAACCAGTTTTGCTGTATGGCAGTGAATCTTGGTATGTAAATGAATAAATTAGAACTTGGAAGCAACAGAGATGTGGTTCCGGGGACGAATGTTGCGAATTCCTTGGACTGTCAAAGTAACTAACGACTGCCTGAAAGAGTCTAATGAAACTAGAGCATTACATACAACAATAAGAAAGAGACAAGCACCTTTATTTGGTAATGTGATGAGAAGAGAGGCATAGTAGAACATCGTGAAAACTGAAAAGATCAAGGAGAAGAGAGGCAGAGGCCGACAAGAGAAATGATGCTGGATGAATTGAAACGGTGACATGGAGGAATATCATCAGCATAATTGATCCAGACAACCAAAGACTGAAATCTGTTGAGAGTCATGAACGGCGGCGCCACCCGGCATGGCACGAGATGACTGCCCAGATGTGATATTTCAAAACTGGCTGTGCACACGCAGCTAGATTCTCAGCTTGAAGAACGGAAGAATATCTCTGCCATAGTTCCGTTGCAGATAATGATTGCTAAATTTGTTGGGAGCAACATCTATACACCAATGTCGCCTCAATAGATACAAGCGGTTCGAAGGTTCAAAACACATGAATATCAATCAATCGGACTTCTGTGGTCATACTCAGACACCCAGATCAGCCGTGAGGCACTTTCAGATCAGCCGTGGGGCACTTTCAGATCAGCGGTTAGGTACTTCAAAACAACTATTAGGCACTTCCAGGTCTGCCGTGAGGCACTTCCAGGTCGATCAATCAATCATGTGTCATGCCGGAAAGCGTGGGCGGTCATGACTCACCATTTCACCCGATCACCAGAGTCGTGGATCAGCTCAGTGTTGCTGTCTCGTCCATGCCATGTGGCCAAGCCATCCAGGTATTTTCCTCTCGGTCTTCCTCTTGGTCTATTCCCTTCGATCTTGCCAGTTGTCACTAAGTTCTCCAGTCCATTTCTTCTCATAACATGTCCAAAAAAGCCATGAGTTACTTCAGATCAGCCGTGAGGTACTTCAGATCATCCGTGAGGTACTTCAGATCAGCCGTGAGGTACTTCAGATCAGCTGTGAGGTACTTCAGATCAGCCAGAGGTACTTTAAAATCAGCCGTGAGATTGGATGGAATCCTTAGATACTTGGTCAGGAAAACAACGCCACCCCCCACCTCAATGTGGGTTTGAACCCAAAATTATCGCTCAAGTGTTGTACGGCTCCTGGTTTATATATCTCCGTGGCGAAGGCTTTACGGACGCAATTCTTTATCCCACATTCTTCTTCTTCTTCTTCAGCGTTCCGAGCCACATACCGCGGGAAATTTGGATGCAGACAATGGTGTGAATGCCGGTCGTTCAGAAAGTAATGGCAAACTACTGAACGTAACCTTAATCATAAACAGCCAAAATATGCTGGTGTTAACTGCGACGTCCTGTAAGCTACGCAACTCACGATATTATGTAAATTATGGTCACCTCTTAATAGGTCTTGCCTTTGAGATGTCATGTGTTAATCCTATAAATAGCAGTGGTTCTCGACCAGCGCCAAATTCCATCCGGGGGGAGGTGGGGAGGGGGGGGTTTAGGGTTTCCAGGGCGGGGGGGGGGGAGATATTAAGATATTTCAAGATCGCCTTAATACAAGAAACGATTGCTTGATATAATTTTCTCTCCATACTTTATGGATATTCCACTTTACGGAGCTTCCAATTTTATTTATACCGTGTAAGGGGGCCCCGGGGGATGGGGGGATATAGGGACGAAATACGAAAGAGGGGAATGACATTCTGAACATGTGAAGGGATGCATGGGCCAAAAAAGGTTGAGAACCACTGGGCTACAACATGAACTGATTAAATCCAGTTTTCCTTTCTTGCAGCTTTCTTCCCAGACAATTCCTGGAAAATTCATCAATATTATCTGGGATTTATCTGAGGTTAGGTCTACTCCTTACTGTTAGCGCAGAACACGAATAGTTCTGTTTCTAGGGACTGAACGCTCACAAGCATGGTGAGTTTCTGCTGAAACACGCACTCTGTAATGATGCTTAAAAAAGAAAGAAGTTAGCTTCGGGTTCTTGTCATTCCTGGACTGGTTCAGTGTGCGCTGTTTGGTTCAGGCATGTATGTAACTTCCGATAGCTTTTGTGGGGGTGATACAAATGTATAACTTTTGAGAATTGCTAATCCCTCGTGAACCAGCAGGTCTATGTGTATTAGTAGTAGTGTATTTGTATGACTTATCGCTTTCTCCCCGTTTCTCTTTCAGTTCCCTTCGTTGTTTTATTAATTCTATTGTGCCCGAAGTAATCAATGGCTTATTTTGCTTAGTCTTGATCGGAATTAAATCTTTGCTTGATATTATCAAGATATCTCTAGCTTGTACTGCCAATTCACAGGTGTTATCTCCTTATAGACATCAAGACCCCAAAACGATTCTTCACTTCTACGTTGTATGCATCTGATATGTTTGTGAGATCAAAACGAAGTGGCCTTGGTCCTCGGGTAAGCTTTTTGAGTTTTACTTTAAGATCTGCTTCTAATAACTGATGATCTGTATCACAGTCTTTACTTCGTAGAGTTTTGCCGATGTTATGCTTGATCTCCATCTTCTTTGTATTAAAATATAATCTATCTGTTTACTGCCCAGGGACCCATGTGAAGAATCTTCTTGGATGTTGTTTAAAAGGTGTCTTGGCTATCGTTAACTCATTTTCTGGGCTGAATCTGTTCAGCCACACTTAATTACATTCGCCTTGGACAGATAGTAGGTTGTGGGTTCGATTCCGGGCCGCGTCCTTCGGTTCACGAGTGCATTTTTTCGGAGACTCTTGAGGTCGTCACTGGAGCTACAGAGTTCGTGCTTTGTGCGATGCTTTCGGCGCTGCGGAAAGAGACTGGGCAATATGGGATAAAAACCCGGTGCAATGAAATCGACGCTGTCGACTTTTCAGCGACTTTGTAAGGACAGAAAGAGACCGATATCTTTCACAAACAGAACTAGTTACTCACATCAGAAAAGTCATGTTATTTAGACATGTAAGAGAAGCTAAAAGCTGGAGTATGTCGTCACGTATTGAACGCTGTAGGGGAAGAGAAACAGTGGGAGACCAAGAGAGAAGATGCTGCTGGACAGTTTGACATCATGACATTGTGGAACATCGGTATTGGATATGATTGGCAATACACGAGAAAGAAGACTAAGGGTAGACACGGTTACCGAAGCTACACGGCATGGTCTATAGGAAGAGGTCGAGTTGAGTTAAGTCAAGATTGAGTTGAGGCATTTGACATCATGACATTGTGGAACATCGGTATTGGATATGATTGGCAATACACGAGAAAGAAGACTAAGGGTAGACACGGTTACCGAAGCTACACGGCATGGTCTATAGGAAGAGGTCGAGTTGAGTTAAGTCAAGATTGAGTTGAGGCATTTGACATCATGACATTGTGGAACATCGGTATTGGATATGATTGGCAATACACGAGAAAGAAGACTAAGGGTAGACACGGTTACCGAAGCTACACGGCATGGTCTATAGGAAGAGGTCGAGTTGAGTTAAGTCAAGATTGAGTTGAGGCATTGCTCTCGGAGCATTTCCTTAAGCGCTCAGCCTTGATCTCCAACAGCTAGCATAGATGTTTAATAATAATTGTGCCCGTTACAATCTGATTATGTCCGTCTTGCTTGACCTCTGAGTGACGACAGTCTACCAGATCCTCTGCTCACCCCCTGCTGCTGCATTCTCTAGACCAGGGTTCACCAAATTTTTTTCACAGTGGGCCGGATAACTGATAAAATGACGAACGCGGACTGCATAATCATTCTGAACAATACTTGTTATCCAGAACGAAAGCTCTGGGGGGAAAAGACGAAAAACTAAGTTTAGCATTCCATGTTAATCATGGGTGAGTGGCGTGCAATGCACAAAAAACAAAGACAACCAACATATTTATTTACTAAAACAATTTATCAAAGAAGGCGACGTTAGCAAAAAGATAGTAACATCGGACCAAGTGTGCACATATCCGAATCTCACAAACTAAGCAGCTAAAAAAAAAAAAAGGTTAGTCAGATTTGTGAAATTAACGTTTGGCTTTCAAAATATCATCAATGTGTGGTTTGAAATAGCTGCATCCAAACAAGAGAACTATTTTCAAATGTTCATCAGTCAATCTCGTTCGATGTTTTTGACTTCACATACTTCATTTTTGTAAATGTTTGCTCACAGCTCACAAAGTTGTTCTAAACACTGATGCCATACCAGCGGCAAAACATTCAACAAGTTTTCCTCTTTCAACAAGTCATTTGCTTGAAAATCATTGAGCTCCAACTGTAGTTCAACTGGCACATCATCAAGGTTACAATCAAACGGATTCTGGAACAGAAGAATGTCATTTCTGTCAAGATCTGAAATCTCTCCAAAAATATCCTTCTTGAAGTCACGGATAATTTTTTTTTTCTCGGAAAATCGAGGATGACATCTTCGGCGATTCAAAGCAAAACGCTTTCAAACAGTGAAAATTAGAAGTTTTCTCCTTCCAGTTGTGCTTAAAACAATGACAGATTTTTTTCCGAAATCCTTTGATTCTGTAGAGGTCACAGACGAGGTTATCCTTTCCCTGAAGTTTCAAGTTCAGTTCTTTCATGTGGGATGTGATGTCGACCAAAAATGACAACTTTGACAGCCGAGTAGGATTTGACAGCTGTGGATCAGCTCTTATCTTTTTCAGTGAGAAAAACATATATTTCATTTCGGAGCTTGTAAAAACGAAACAGGACTTTACCGCAGCTGAGCCACCTCACTGATATGTGATAAGGCGAGTCACAGAATTCAGAAACTTCTTCTTCTTTGCGTTCATCCGGAGTGTTTTTTCAGATGTGATTGCGGTTTGTCTCGTTAAGCACTCTTGGGTCGAAACCCTTAGGCCAACACATCTGACTTTTAGCGTGCATTTTTGACAGCTTAGCATTCCTGGGAGACTCTCACTTTTGTGGTACCGTCCACATTCCAGCTAGTCAAGTTGGAACAGTCGAAGACTTCACGATCATCCCTCAAAGGAAGGCAGAGACGGTCCATGGCATTTTCCACCATCCTGGGTGGCTTCCATAATTGCAGAGCCGACTCATAGTGCCCTGGTGCTGGGCTCACCGAGGGAATCATCACGTCTTGCTCATGGCTGCTTTAAATCCTCATTTCAATATATTGGGCATTTCGTTCGCCCCGGGCAATTCCGACACTGTGACGACTGTGACGACGACGACTGTGACGACGACGACTGTGACGACGACTGTGACGACGACAACTGTGACGACGACTGTGACGACGACTGTGACGACGACTGTGACGACGACTGTGACGACGACGACGACTGTGACGACGACGACGACTGTGACGACGACGACGACTGTGACGACGACGACGACTGTGACGACGACGACGACTGTGACGACGACGACTGTGACGACGACGACTGTGACGACGACGACTGTGACGACGACGACTGTGACGACGACTGTGACGACGACGACTGTGACGACGACTGTGACGACTGTGATGACGACGACGACTGTGACGACGACTGTGACGACTGTGATGACGACGACTGTGACGACTGTGATGACGACGACGACTGTGACGACTGTGACGACGACGACTGTGACGACTGTGATGACGACGACGACTGTGACGACGACGACTGTGACGACTGTGATGACGACGACGACTGTGACGACGTATGTGACGACGACGTCTGTGACGACGACGACGATTGTGACGACGACGACTGTGACGACTGTCATTAAGTAGAGAATATTAAAATAATGTAAAACTAAGACACCGCAACAAAATTAATAACAATGCGAAACTTCGAATGATTGAAAGTGTAATGAGGTAGATCAGTAAAGTAATGCAAACACGAGTCCAGGCTAGACCAAGCGCTTGGTCTGTACACCGAAAATCCAGTGTCAAACGTCTCTGGCCTTCCAATCTTAGCCAGAACATCAAGCAGTGCAGCAGCTGCGACGTCGCGATGGCGTCATTAAACTTTCTCACACAGATAGGGCAGCTGTGATACAGGAGGGACAGCACTTGTCTGGCGTCAGGATATTTCACACTTAGGCTACTTCAGGATGGTACTTTCTTCTGCCTCCACTTCCGTTTCAGTCGCTTAGTTGAAATCACACACGAGGATTTCATGAAATACGTGCCCAGTCCACAACGAGGAAATAGACAAATTTTATATTTATATTTTTATATAGGTGTAACGATATGTTTGTTGTGTGTTGACGAAGGCTTTGGCCGCAAAGTTCATTTCGTTACTTGTGGTCGTGTTCTAGTAAAGCTTATCGTTAACTTCTCGTTTTTCTTTGATTTTATTTATTTTTTTTTTTTTTTTTGGTGTGCGATTCATTCATTATATTTCTACCAACCGCGCCTTTTAGATGTCACTGTTCTTTATAATCACAAAATCAAATTGGCGGCGACCACTCTCATTATAGCAAACGCGTCTTCTCCAATAACCCATCTTGTACATGCTAAAATAAACACATCGAACAACCCAGGCAGGGCTATAGTATTAGCAGATGCGTATCACACCGATCATACCCGTTTTAACTCCATTTGTCAGCTTTTGGTACTCCATCTTTCAGCATAACCGGAGGACACAAAGCAAGCCATAGGTACGTTTTCAGTCCATTATATTTCACCTTAGGTAGCCGGCATCAAATTAAGTGAACATTGATGCCTCCGTGTATATCCTCATCCTTCAAAATAATGGCCTCTTGGCATTGCTGTTTTTTCTCGCCATAGACGTAATGCGATCATCGCTTCTGAACCAATCGTACGTCTGTCTGAACTGGTTCTAACTCTAAATTCTCTGACTTCTCTGACCAATACTTTTATTACATAAGCATGGTTCCCACTGGAACACCAATTGACCATGGTTATGTTCTGTTCCTCTGGCCACACTTTAAACATCAGGTATGGTCAATCCATGAACAGTACAGAAGGTACATAGATTACAAATTTAGTGTCATGGATATACCATTATCAGAACTCGAATTTCGTAGACATGTGTCCATTTCCACTCAAGTATTAAACTTAAATTCCTTATTTCCTCGTCTTCCCCAACTGTTGAACCTGTCTCCCTAGGATCGTTTGATCCCACCACGTCGGTTTACTACAAACTGACCAACCCCCGCCTTTGTTCGCACACTGCGTAAGTAGCTTCTGTATCTCCGACGATTATACCAGCATTCGCCACAGAGCCCAAATGATGGATTAATGTCAGCTTTGCTTTCCATCTCTCTCAGCTCATTATACGCACAGATGCTTTTACCTCCACGCCTAAACATCAGTTCCACTTTCTTTTCCATAATATCGGTGCTAAGACCACCCTCTTCCGCCATGCAGCCACGGTCAGTAATATCTCAGCACTAAGGTGTGTTCTCAGACACTCCTACTGTCATCTGGAGGGACCGCAACCTAAGAGATGTACTTGTTCACAGTATAGAACAGGGATCTTCATCAACCCAGTTAGACTTGTTTGTCAGACTCTATACGCAACTTGCTTTGTCATTCATTCTTGTTTCTTTGCTGTTATACCACTTTCTATTACAGTCACAGCCGCCCTCCGTGGCGAAGAAGTTACGGATGCAGTTCTTAATCCCGTGTACCTGCGTTCGAAACACAGCTGCAGGGGATTTCGCAGCAAATCGCCTTGCGTTGGTTTTTACGAAATGGTCCCGGTCGTTCAGAAAGCAATGGCAAATTACTGAACGTAAACTTGCCAAGAGATCACAAGAGAAAAGAATGCTGGTGTTGACTGCAAAGTCCTGTGAATGGCATGCAACTAACTTATTACAGTCAAATGTATATGCATACTATTAGTCCCACGTACATGCACAGTATCATTCACCCACTCGAACACACTGAGAAACCTTAGCACTCACAAATTCATACATTGTGGATATATCAACTGAATCTATATTCTTCCTCACTTCCCTTATACATTGAATTAAGTGCCACATATTTCATACCATTGAATTTGCTTATTTCATACATGATTTCAGAATAATTGCGTTAATAAAGCAACTTTAATATTCGTCTTGTTTTTTTGGGGGTTTTTTTGTTGTTGCTCTGTTGTGGTGGTTTGTTTGTTGAAGTGTTGTGTCAGCAAAGTGATATTTTGTTTCTGTAATTGAGCAAATCCCGATGTACGGAAGCGATTTGTGGATAATTATCATACAAGTGAGGCCTTACGTGGAAGCTGCAGAGATATATATTTTATAGAACAATGTAGACAGATAGAATAGATTAATGAAGCCATCTTGAAAGAATGTAACTCAAAATGGAGACTGACTTACTCGCAGCAGATGATGACAGTCCACATTCTTTGTGCATGTCATGAGAAAGGGGAAAGCTGGAGTCTGTCGTCATGAACGGAAAGTTGAAAGGAACAGGCAGGGGGAGACCAAGTGAAGATGATGGACATTTTGACGTCATGCCATGGAGGAATACCTGTATCATAAATTAGCAGCTCGCGAAACAGAAGGCTGTGAACAGACATCGTCGAACGCCATACGGCATGGTCTAAAAGATGCATTGCTATTATATTAAAACTGCCTAGACTCAACATTAAGGGAATTAAACCCATTATATTTACAACTGAATCATGGCTTAACTCCGCTCGGCTAATACACACATCGTTTCCTATACCGCAGCCGTGACTGGAGACTTAGTGAGTCCGGCTGGTGTAATAGCCAATGTCATTGTTGATCCTTTCGTAGCTGATCATGTTTTCGTCTTATTAACTGTAGCATATTCCGGAAACACAACAGTTGTGTCTCTGGCCATGTCTGATAAAGTTTTGGGCGCCTGACTGCGACTGTCATTCTCTACTAACTCAACAGTAGTATTAGCCACTGCTGCATCATCATCGACAGTTCTTTTCATTTGAGTGACACCTGTAGAAGTCTTTCTGGAATCCAGGATCTCGTGAGGTTGTAGCAACATGTCGTAAGGGTTGTTTCTGATAGTGTCGTCGTTCCCAAACCTGGAGTATACATTCTTGGGTTGTGAACTGACATCGATCACATCAACTATGCTCACATCCTTGGCCAGAGTGTACCCGCCGTCCACATTCCTTTCCTCGTTTACTGAATTGCTGTATTTATCGCTATCGTTATCAGATATAACGGAATAGTCTCCTTCGTGAGTGTGGGGTATTTGAGAATTATCATCTTGCTCCTGAATCAGGAGGGTCGGCGACGACAGTACTAGCGCATTCTGGTAGCGCTTTAACTCATGAGAGCTTAGAGGATATCCTCCATGAATGTTAGAGATTCCGGGAGAAACTGTATTCAGTCCGTTCTCATATCTGTTTAATTTCATGTCCTTGTCAATAGTATAATAGCCATCTTCTGACTCTTCATTTCTCTCTCCCCCATGACCCGAATGTGGTAATGTTGATAAAACATCGGGTTTATTTAAAACATTCCTTGTACTGGACAAACTACCTTGGCCATGACCTCCGTTGTACTTAGCGTCTGTCTGGGGTGTACTAATTCCATTGTTATCAGTGTGGCTCTTGATCAGTTTCTTTCGTCTGTACATAATACCAACAACAACAACAATAATTACGATAACTAGGCTACAGACTACCCCAATAATTATGGGGAATTGCTTAGCAGGCGGACTATTTGTAGAACTAGTGTTGGCGATATTATTGTTGATGTTGGTTGTAGCTTCTGACGTGTGGTCTGATGGTAGTGTGGATGTCACGCTTGGGTGTGAGCTGGGTTTTGTGTTGTGAACACTTGGAATGTACACAGCTGTAGTTGTACACACTGGGTCACAGTTTTCGAAGCTTTCTGTCGTACTAAGTACAAGTTCTTCATCTGCATACGTCCTCATTAAATATACACATTGATTGTCACAGATCGATGAACCTTGAAGACGGAAAGAATCACACTTATCTTTCTCACACTGGCTTGTGTTATTTCTTGTACATTTAAGTAAATTTTCATTCTGGCTAAAAAGACAAGTGAAATAACTCTGATCCAAATGAGCTGTCTGACGAGATTGGATATTTATGGCCTTCCAGTTTATCCCTTGGTGCGGTGTTCCATAACTCTGATACTCGGCATGTACATTACACTGTCCATTATCTGCAGCCGTCATACAGTCGTACAGCCTGTGGAGAAGTAAGAACAGCTCGTGAAAGATGCAATACATATTAGATGTAGGCAGCAAAGATCCATTCACACACAACATTAATCTTTCTTGAAGATATGCATGTAATGCCATGAGCAGCGTCGAGCCCGGGTTAACTCCTACTTGTTAAGTGAGGAAAGACTAGACACACATTTCTCTTAACTCTCGGCCTTCAAAATGTGATGGCACTACCACATTACATACCGTTAGCATGAAATTTCTTCGGAAAAATGGATGTGATGGTTGGTTGGTAGATCAAATGGTTCTCAAATTGATTTTCTTGTTCATGGAAGAAGCTGCAGGGATTGTCTAGCACAGTGGTTCTCAACCGGTGGGGAATTCCCCCCGCCCCCAGGAACGCGCTGTTCTTACTTCTCTACAGGCTGTATGACTGTATTCTCCTTCTATGAGTGTCATACAATACTGCATGTTTTTGTGAACTGCCTTAGTGGCATCAAATGGTTCTCAAATTGATTTTCTGTGTAATACGTGTACTAAATTGAATGGGCCATTTGTCTTCTCTAAATGTTTGTGAATATACTAGACACAGCATTAAGGTTCGATGTGTTTGTGTGTTTATTTGACCTATGCTGGTAAAATATAAAAATTATGAGACCTGTGGTGCTATCTCAATGGTTTGATACGAATTATGTCCGTATTCCATAGTTGTAGGTTCATCTGTATGATAGACATGGCCAATGAAGACACTTTTTTGGAGTGTCTAGTTGGTCATGTAAGACAACTCATAAGAATGCTCTATCTAGACCAACAAGCAGCAGTTAGAATAGATGGCGAGACATCAGATTGGTTTGACATCAAGCAAGGAGTCCGTCGGGGATGTGTGCTGTACCCTTATTTGTTTAACCTGTACGCCGAAAATATAATGAGAAATGTAAGAGATGATATAAATAGGGAGCTATATGATGCCTTAAATATCGGTGGTCATGACATACCAGTGATTCGGAATGATGATGATACAGTATTGCTATCCACAACACAGACTGGTATAGAAAACCTAATAGCCTCAACACAACTTAATAGTGAAAATCACAACTTATATCATAGCAACACTAAAGATAATGCAAACAGATAAAACCACTATGTTAATGAGGAAAAATTGGAGGTGGTGGAAAATTTTGAATATCTTGGGTCATTGATTACCAACAACGGTGACATAATGGAAGAAATTAAACGACGACTACAATTGCTCTTCAAAGACTAAAATAATTGAATAAATTATGGAATGGGACAGACAGAACTACAAAAATTAGATTTTTAAGAGCATGCATCTTTCCCATTGCAACATACGCCTGTGAGACCTGAACACTTACAAACCAAGCTGAACAGCGCATAAAATGCCTTTGAATATAAATGTTATAGACGAGTTCTAAGAATATCTTGGGTAAAGAAAACAACAAATGCATCCATACTTCAAGAGATTAATATTAAAGAAGGTTGGCTATTAAAGACAATAAAACAAAGTAAATTGAAATATTTTGTCACTTGAAACTACATAAAAGTTTGGAGAGAACAATAATGGAGGGCTATATGCCTGGGAAGAGAGGAAGCGGAAGGGCAAAGAGAAGATGGGTGCAGGATGTGGCGGATGATCTCCAGATGGGTGTATCGGACGCGGGACATCTTGCTTATGATCGAGAGGTTTTCCGGAAGTTAAATCAAATCAAATTAAATCAACTTTATTAGGGTCACAAATTGGGCGCGCAGGCCCGTCTTACATTCGGCCCTTCCAATCACTCGTCTTTCATTCATCAAGAGCATTATACATTTACATAGGAAGAAAAATAAACATTGTGAAATGAATGTTGTAAACATAAACAAGGTTTATTACCATGTTATGAGGCCCATCTCCCACTTATCCATACATCACCCCACCCACACACACGTCCCCACCTACCCACACACACGCACACCAGGGACACATACATACCCCACCAACCGACCCATCCACACACACTGCCCTCACCTGATCCCCCAACCAAAACACACTCGCCACCCACAAACATTCCCCCACTAACCCACACATTCCACGCCCTTCCACATCCTAACCCACACATCCTCTCTCCATCCACACCGCAAACCACCCATCCCCCAGCCACATCTCCATCGACCACATATTCCCACCCACGCACACAATCCCCCCCCCCCAACCCACACATCGCACATCCACTCACACATTCCCAAACCATACACACACATCCCCACCCACTGACCTATCCCTACCCCCCCTCTCCCACACACACACACACACATCTCCCTAACCACTCATACATCCCCAAACCACTCACACACACACCCCACGACCCACATATACAACTTCCACCCACCCACACATGCCTTAACCCAATCCCCCACCACACAATCCCCAACCCGCACATCACATACACCCCCTACCACGCAATATTCCCAACCCACGCACACACACACACATAACCCTCACCAACACATCCCCACTTACACACCACACACATATCCCCCACCCAGATACCACACAATATTCCCACCCACACAGATACCCTTAACCATCCACCCCACATACCCCCACTCACACACCACAAAACACACACATACCTCACCCACACAATATCCCCAACCAACACACCATACACCTCTCCCCATTCACACACGCATTCCCTACCCGTCCACCAACACACGCTCACTCACGCATACATCCTCCACTACGCACCCACTCCCCACCCACCCAACCACCCCCAACCAAACATCTCTCGATCACAATACCCCTACCCACACACATACACACATCCTCCCCCCACTCACATCCAACCCCGACACATACAACTCCCTCACCCACCTACACATCCCTAAGCCACTCACACACCCTCACCCACTCATTCCCCATCCACGCACACATCTCCCACCCACACACCCCTACATACTTCCCCCAACCACCACATATCCCCTACTCACCCCCACATATACCCCACCCATACACACATTTCCCGCACCCATCACACACATTCCCCACACCACCCACTATCCTCCACCCACACACATATCCTCACCCATACCACCACAAACATACCCTCCACCCACACATCATGCACACATCCCGCACCAACACACTGCACACATATCTCACACCCACACACCACACATCCCCCGCATCCGTCCCATACACATATCCTCCACCCATATGCACATCCCCCACACCCATTCCCACACCCCTACTTTCACCCCCACATATCCATCCACACATCCCACCAACACCCAAAAATATCACTACCCACCAAAACCCACACACCCCAACCCATCCAAACGCATACCCCCACCCACACATCCCCCACCCACACATCCCCACCCACACATATCCCCACACATCCTCCAAACACACACACACCTACTCACATCTAGACACATACAAAATGTCTCACATTAGCATTGAACTAGTATGAACAAACTCCCACACTTTACTCACACACATACACTGACACTTGTCATGAGCAGTCTCATAAAAATGTTAAACATGGAGAAAAATGTGTACATAAAAAGTATGTGACGTAAAAATAGTGACACACACACACACGCTCTCTCTCTCTCTCTCTCTCTCTCTCTCTCTCTCTCTCTCTCTCTCTCTCTCTCTCTCTCTCTCTCTCTCTCTCTCTCTCGCGCTCACTCATTCACTCTCGCGCTCACTCATTCACTCTCACGCTCACTCATTCACTCTCGCGCTCACTCATTCACTCTCCCGCTCACTCATTCACTCTCGCGCTCACTCATTCACTCTCGCGCTCACTCATTCACTCTCGCGCTCACTCATTCACTCTCCCGCTCACTCATTCACTCTCCCGCTCACTCATTCTGTCTCCCGCTCACTCATTCTGTCTCTCATTCACACTCACTGACTCTCTCACTCAAACTACAGTAATGAACATGAGTTTATATTATGCATGATAAAATCAAATGGTATTTAACTGATAATATGACAGATGAGAATACACAAACATATGGATTCACGTGTTACATAACATGCGTGTTACATGACATGTTTGTTATGGGAGCGAGGTACTGCAAAGGACATGCTACTGAACGAATGAATGAGTTGTGCATTCGTCCTGCAGCGAGATGCCGTCGTCATTTGGAGGTGACAGGTTAGATCCCGATCGGTAACTATAGCTTTCAAATTGTATGTTGTTCAGGGCGTCCTCTAATTTCTTCTTCTTCCTTCTTCTCCTTCTATAAGTGTCAAACAATACTCTGGGTGTTTATTTGTGAACTTCCATGAACAAGACATTCCAGCAGGTTTTTCCAAGCGACTGTGACGCTTAAATATAGACAATATATTTCAGTCTCTGAGATATGGTGCTGTTAGGGCCAGCTTTCTGTTCGGATTGTATAGACTGTCAGTATGTTTCATCTTGGTCCACGATACTTTTGTGTGTGTATGCGTGTGCGTGTGCGTGCGTGTGCGTGTGTTTGTTTGTTTGTTTGTTTGTTTAGCAACCCTCGCTTTGAATTCAAGCATAGTCCATACACGTGCTACTACTTTCCAGTACACTGGACTGATTTTTGCGTGGGCATTATCTTTCCATGTTACCAGTATCCCTCGCCATCAGCCGAACCCGCTCCGACTTCAGAGGTACTTGTGATTCTCCGTGGCGAAGTGGTCAAGCCGTCTGCCTCACACTCCGAAGGTTGTGGGTTCGATTCCTGGCTACGTCTTTCGGTTCATAGTGCAATATTCTCGGAAACTCCTGGGGGTCGTCGCTGGAGCTACAAAGTTCATGTCTTGTGCGACGTTTTCGTGAGGCCGCCCTGCGAAATGAGACCAAACCATATGGGATAAACTCCGATGCATTGAAGTCGATCCGCCTGTCCACAATTGTAACAATCATTCTGTCACATCAGTCAAAGCTTCGATGTTCTGTAGTGACTGGGAAATGATCCGTGAGTCAATATTATATCCCGATAGATTGCTTCTCTTGGTACACGTGTAAATATTCCCTTTGTCTTTTTATTTGTAATTCACATGCCCATGTTTACAATGTATTCGGTTATTGTTTCATATACACTTAGTTACCCATGTTTTACTCTTCCAATAGAACATCATTGATATAAAATCATTACCTATGTTTGCATCTTTAGATATAAAATCATTACCCATGTTTGCATCTTTAGATATAAAATCATTACCCATGTTTGCATCTTTAGATATAAAATCATTACCCATGTTTGCATCTTTAGATATAAAATCATTACCCATGTTTGCATCTTTAGATATAAAATCATTACCTATGTTTGCATCTTTAGATATAATATCATTACCCATGTTTGCATCTTTAGATATAAAATCATTACCCATATTTGCATCTTTAGATATAAAATCATTACCCATGTTTGCATCTTTAGATATAAAATCATTACCCATGTTTGCATCTTTAGATATAAAATCATTACCCATGTTTGCATCTTTAGATATAAAATCATTACCCATGTTTGCATCTTTAGATATAAAATCATTACCCATGTTTGCATCTTCAGATATAAAATCATTACCCATGTTTACATCTTTAGATATATAATCATTACCCATGTTTGCATCTTTAGATATAAAATCATTACCCATGTTTGCATCTTTAGATATAAAATCATTACCCATGTTTGCATCTTTAGATATAAAATCATTAACCATGTTTACATTGTTAGGTATAAAATCATTACCCATGTTTGCATCTTTAGATATAAAATCATTACCCATGTTTACATCTATAGATATAAAATCATTACCCATGTTTACATCTTTAGATATGAAATCATTACCCATGTTTGCATCTTTAGATATAAAATCATTACCCATGTTTACATTGTTAGATGTAAAATCATTACCCATGTTTGCATCTTCAGATATAAAATGATTACCCATGTTTGCATCTTTAGATATAAAATCATTACCCATGTTTACATCTTTAGATATAAAATCATTACCCATGTTTGCATCTTTAGATATAAAATCATTACCCATGTTTGCATCTTTAGATATAAAATCATTACCCATTTTTGCATCTTTAGATATAAAATCAATACCTATGTTTGCATCTTTAGATATAAAATCAATACCTATGTTTGCATCTTTCAATAGAACAATGCCCATGTTTGCATCTTTTTCAAAAGAACAATACCCATGTTTGCATCTTTCAATATAGTATCAATATTTTGCATAGTTCAATAGAACATTATCCATGTTTGCATCGTTAAATAGAATATTAGCTATGTTTGCATCCGTCAGTAGAACATAATTATCAATATTTTCATCTTTTATTAGAACATCATTATCAATTTTTGGATCTTTTACTATAACATTACCCATGTTTGCATCTCTTTCAATAGAATATCGCCCATTTTGGCATCTTTCGGTAGAACATCGCCAATCAATGTTTTCATCTTTTAATAGAAAATCGCTATCAATGTTTGCATCTTTCAATAGAACAATTACCCATATTTTTTTTCAAAATCAAGGCACTGTTTTTTCCCTTAACTCATTTCTTCAGTGGGAAATTCAGATTGTCAGGCATACTGTAACTTTGTTCAAATTTCGAAACAAACGCAACATATATTTATTACGGACACAGCTAAGAACCTACCTTTTAAATGTGTCGTTGTAGAAATTCACATATATGTAATTAACGCTTGTGGCCTCCTGTTTAACATACATGGACACTGGCTCTGAGCCAACCATAAAGATTGTAAATTCAGCTAGCAGTCTAATGGTCAGAACGTTTGCTCTGGTTAGTCGCATGTTGCTTTTAGAATCTGTAAGACATGATTTAATAAATACACATACAACTCCTAGCAATATAGAAATAACCAAACAAAACGCCATATTGTTAGTGAGTGGTGAGGATCATAGCAGAACTACATGATGCATGTCCATTGGTGCTCAGATCTCATAACAGCTCAAGCCAGTGTGTACCGACTGATAGAACCAGTTCTCTTTGTTTATTAAATAACTTGTCCTAATGACATGTTTGTGCGTGGCGGCTCTCCGCTTCACTCCCATCTCTCCACTCTGGATAAGGAAGCAGATTCTGAAGTTTTATTAGTCATCTGTTCCTCCAGCATCTCTTATAGCGTTGATGGCTGGCCCATCCATTGCTTTTCTCATCTCGACTATACTCATGTTGGCCAACCTGCCGGTGCTCGTTGTCTTGCATACCATTTGATTGATACGGGTAACCATGTGAAAAGCTGGTTACTTTAAGAGGTGGTTAGTTAGTCGACAGATAATTCTCATTGCACATCAAACCATTCAGTCCACAAGCGCTCGGATCCCCTCCTCAGCAAATCCGGCAGCGTGTAGCGGCTCACGACACCAGTTCTGTGTTGGTGTATTATTCTTCTGTGGCTCCCAGCGTAGTGTTCTTGTTTGGCCACACCTCTTTTAACTTGCTGTTCTTGCTGCCTGACCATGGTTGTAGATTCCAGTCATCGCTTGGTTCTCGTAAACGACTTACTTCTCGTAGAGCATTCAAAATGTCTGCCTGGTCCATGGCTCGTCCGCCTTCCACAGTAGCCCTACCTGCAAGCCTATCAGCCTGCTCATTCCCTAACACCCGCATGCCCTGGCACGAAGATGAAACTAATCTTTGCCAATCGAGACCGCTCCAGAGACAGCAACCATTCTCTTCGGACCCACCCCATCTCTATCCTCCTGAGCATATTCATTGAGTCACTAAGGACACATGCCCGATTGAATGTCAGTGTCTCGAGCCATGGAATCATACATACGCAGATGTAGTTTATACAATGATGTTGGATCATTTAGAGTATTACGATAGAATACAGACGGTGGGAGGTGCTGTAATACTACTAAAGAGTCGAAAGAACTTAAAACTAGTAAGTTTAGACTAATAAAATTACACGTAGACAGTCAGTTAGAGGTAGACAGTCAATTAGACGTAGGGATTCTTTCTTGTAAATTAGACGAGCAATGCAAAAGTATGTTGGGGGGAAAAATGGGCGGGGCGTGTATATTCCTACCAGTGAAGATGAAAAAGTGGTTAGCACGACGGCCAGCTGGCTAAGTGATCATATGTTCAAATCCCTATTACGACCAATGATTTTGTTATTAATAAAACATCCGGTTTATCATTGTCGATTGCCAGAAATTGTCTATTGTTTAACATTTGTCGATTGATAGACATAGGCAGCTTATCACCTGTCGATTGATAGATATGTGCAATATATCACTTGTCGAGGATTGATAGAATTTTGTTTATCAGTTGTCGATTGATACAAATATTCTAGTTATTGCTCATGTATTCTGTTTTTCATTAGTCTATTCATAGAACCAGCATGTTTATCACTTGTTCCTTGACACACATGCAGATGTGATCTTCATGACTTTGGTCATAGACGTGTTGGTCTGTTATGTTGTCTGCTAACTATTTTTGAAGCGCCCTATCGGGGCAGGTATCGACGATCACGATTCTCCAATCCACTGTTGTCTGATATTTAAAGTCGGTATTTATTATTTTATTTGTTGCAGCTTTATCTTTGTTTTCCCGTGCCTCTCTAGCCCAGTAATTTCCCAGGTAATGCTGTCTCTATCCGACCTCATCTGTTGAGAAATTAGCGGATTTAGTGTCACGGGATGATTAATCGTCGTAAGCGTCTTCCTGTATCTAACATTGGCTTATATATCGCCGAAACGTTCTCATTGTGATTTAATACAACATGTCTGCTACTATAACAACACCGTTGTGTCAGCACCGTGACATAGTTTTACTTCCCATTTTTGGCCATCCATTGTTTGATTGAAAGCTACTCTTTGTTAGGCACTGGATATGTTAATTAACCCTAGTACGCTTTCATTCCCATCACACATACGGTGCTATGTTTGCTAAGGACAACCGGCGCTCGGTGAGTGCTATCCTCAGTATCACACCGACCACCTCTACTTCCCACGACAATCGTATTACCCATTTAATGCTCGTTCGACTTGGGAGCCCAGGCCGAATCTTTAAACTGGAACTCGCCCAGTTGCGGCTTAAACCCATAACTACCGGGTCGGTAGGCGAGTGTGTAACCATTACGCTACCGAGACTGTCATCTGTGTTTACCCTATTTATTTGTTGCATATCATTTACAGCACGTCGCAGTCAACACCAGCTTGTTTGGCTGATCGTGATTTCATGGCTGTTCGTGATTTCTTGGCAAGTTTACATTCGGTAGTTTGCCATTGCTTTCTGAATGACCGGCACTTATACAATATTCATACAAAGCAACGATTACCGGTCTGCTACCAAATCGCTCGCAGCTGTGTTTCGACCGCGGTTCGTAACCCCTTCAGCTAAGTGTACACTATGCATCATCATAATCTTCATAATCATGTGCTATGGCGACGTTTGCAAGCGATCATGTTTCTACACATCGATCTACCTCTAACAGTAGTTATCATTTCGTGCACTGATACCTTTCTGTGCCTTGACAATTTCATAGTAAAAGATGTTCAAGAATCATCTTTCGTTGTCTATCTTTACCGCTCATTCTATAAGCTTTCCAGTTGTCTCAACATTTCAGAGTTTTGTATTGTTTCTTATGTAGCTAAAATGGCGGTACGTCTTGCCACTCCTCATGTGACCTCTCTCTTAATACTTAAGTGCTCTAACCACCATGTCCCAGCTGCTCTTTACTTTACATGTTAATATGTTAATGACCTACTTAAAACGTTAATGGTCTACATTAAAAATATTTCTTAAAAATACTAACGGTTTATTTAAAAATGCTAACAGTCTACTTGCCGTCCTCCCTGGCTTAGGGGTTTAGCAGCTTTCTCCGTCACCCCGAATACTCTAGTTGGTTGACGTGAGCGCACGAGAATTAGAAGTGGTTCGAGTCGAGCCAGTGACTTATGAGAGTATGGAGCCGGTCGCTCAGAAAGTCGTGGCGTGCTGATGAGCGTAATCTAGCCTAGGAATTAACATACAGCTGAACGATGATGATGTTGACCGCAATATCCTGAAACAGGATGGAAAGCGGGGGAAAAAACAGTCTACTTACAAATGTAAACGGTCTACTTGAAATCTCAACAGCATACTTATGATATTAGCAGTTTACTTGTTATTTTTTAAACAAATTTTCACAAACGTCAATTTTGCATTTTGGCCATGTTATTCTACTCTGTACTTACCAAGTACTTACCAAGAGATGTCACCACGGCCGAAAGGTTTACAGCGCTGTGTTCGCTGACAGTGGGCTAGTGGGTTCATTCCTCTCATCAAGAAGCTGGCCTTACACGTTGACGTCAGGTTCAGACAATGGCAAAATACTCAACGTGAAATTGCTTAGATAATCAGTCAGAGGCTGATCGCAATTGTGCTGCAAGGGACAGGCACACTTTGTATCGATCATATCTTAATATACTACTGTTAACAATTTACTTGAAATATAAGAATGTTAGCAGTTTACTTGACATATAAGAATGTAGCTGATTACTTGAAATATAAGAATGTAACAGTTTACTTGAAATATAAGAATGTAGCTGATTACTTGAAATATAAGAATGTAACAGTTTACTTGAAATATAAGAATGTAGCTGATTACTTGAAATATAAGAATGTAGCAGTTTACTTGTAATATAAGAATGTAGCAGTTTACTTGAAATATAAGAATGTATCAGTTTACTTGAAATATAAGAATGTAGCAGTTTACTTGAAATATAAGAATGAGCAGTTTACTTGAAATATAAGAATGTGGCAAATTACGTAAAAATATAAGAATGTAGCAGTTTACCTGAAATATTAGAATGTAGCAGTTTACTTGAAATATAAGAATGTAGTAGGTTACTTAAGATAAAAGAATGTTGCAGTTTACTTGAAATATAAGAATGTGGCACATTACGTAAAAATATAAGAATGTAGCAGTTTACCTGAAATATAAGAATGTAGCAGTTTACTTGAAATATAAGAATGTAGTAGATTACTTAAAATGTAAGAATGTGGCAGTTTACTTGAAATATAAGAATGTGGCAAATTACGTAAAAATATAAGCATGTAGCAGTTTACTTGAAATATAAGAATGTAACAGTTTACTTGTAATATAAGAATGTAGCAGTTTACTTGAAATATAAGAATGTAACAGTTTACTTGAAATATAAGAATATAACTGATTACTTGAAATATAAGAATATAACTGATTACTTGAAATATAAGAATGTAACAGTTTACTTGAAATATAACAATGTAGCAGTTTACTTGAAATATAAGAATGTAGCAGTTTACTTGAAATATAAGAATGTAGCAGTTTACTTGAAATATAAGAATGTATCAGTTTACTTGAAATATAAGAATGTAGCAATTTACTTGAAATATAAGAATGTAGCAGTTTACTTGAAATATAAGAATGTGGCAAATTACGTAAAAATATAAGAATGTAGCAGTTTACTTGAAATATAAGAATGTAGCAGTTTACTTGAAATATAAGAATGTGGCAAATTACGTAAAAATATAAGAATGTAGCAGTTTACTTGAAATATAAGAATGTAACAGTTTACTTGAAATATAAGAATGTAGCATTTTACCTGAAATATAAGAATGTAGCAGTTTACTTGAAATATAAGAATGTAGTAGATTACTTAAAATATAAGAATGTGGCAAATTACGTAAAAATATAAGAATGTAGCAGATTACTTGAAATATAAGAATGTAACAGTTTACTTGTAATATAAGAATGTAGCAGTTTACTTGAATATAAGAATGTGGTAAATTACGTAAAATTATAAGAAGGCAGTAGAGTACTTAAAATAAGAATGTGGTAGATTTAACTGAACACCAAAGTGTTTCAGATTGTATACAGAACAACTTTTAGTTTTATTATGACTTACCCCAACCGTGATGAATGTAAACCTACACATTCAACAAACTAGCTCTATCAACAAGCTAGCTCTAGGATGTTTAAAATCACTTCTATCGACACTTTAATGTAAAAATAGACAGCTCGTGATATGATAAGTAGGTGCATTATCTCCCCATGAAATGAATACAGGAAACAGTTTCTTCCCCTTTGTCCGATCTTTTACAACATGTATGTATATTTTGCCGGTCTCTCTGGCCGAGGAGTTACAACACTTTCTCCGTATTCCCGTTTATCACGCAGAGTCTCGTAGCGGGGCGAGAGCTGGGAGTGGTTCGATCCCCGCTGGTGACTTGCGGGATAACTGAGCCGGCCGCTCAGAAGGCAATGGCAAACTACTGAGCGTAATCTTGCCAAGAAATCAACATACAGCTGAAAGATGCTGATGTTGACAGCGATGTCCTGAAAAGGATATGCAAAACATTTTTTTAAATGTATATTTCAGGACCAGGATGTTGATTGCGTATATTTCAGGTAGTTTAGAGTATGGTGATATGAAAGCCCGTATCGTTTAGGGTGCGTGTGATATGAAAGACCGGGTAGAACTACATTATAAACTGTTAGCGGTAGAGTTGTGCGGCAGTATTTTGTTTCAAGCAGAAATTAGTATAAGTATGACATTCCTTTCAAACCAGTAAGCTTGGGGATATCAAATGAAAACAGATATTGTCACAGTCCTAGATCAATGTCAAATTTCATAACATTATCATCATTTGAAATATCTCTGTAGAGGGACTACAATAGTTCATTAAAAGATAGCTGCAAAGTGTTTGACTTTGTTCTGTATTAAAGTTGATATAATGTTTTTTACTTGGCAGCACCAAGAGCTGTCTGAAACGTAAAGCTTGTGCCAAAACCGCCGCTTGCCCCCAAATAGCCTGTCACAGTCCTAGATCTCTAGGGGATTGAAACTTGGGCTCATACAGGCAACAAACTCCGTTAGATATAATTTAGCATCATTTAATTACATGTATATTACAGTACGCTGGCGAAGCGAGTTTTCACACGCCAGCATTCAGTACATTGCATATCACAGGAGTTGTTTATAATGAACATGGTTAACACAATAACTCTAGCAGCTATCTACACATATGTCTAAGACCCTTAAATACAATTGGGTCTACTATCAAGTCCCCTTAAGGTAAGCCCTGTTGCTTCCTCGATGTCCAGTCCCTGTCTGACTGTTCCACACGTGTCGCAATCCGACACGGGTGGCAACTCTCTCTGAGTTTCTCGTGGACCCCGCAATCGGCGGGCCCCATCAGTGTCCACGGGGCTGTGGACACACTGACCGGTCCTTCGAGAAGGCTCTGGATTATTCAAGCCTTCGAGTGACTCGGTTCTTTCCCTTTAGCTGGAGTACTCTCCCTTCGCCATTATCCCTTACGATTATATTTGTACCGTGCCTATGTGAGTCTGTGACAGGAGTCCCCCTCTCCCCTGCTTTGATGGGTTCTTATATGGTAAATTAGTTATGTACTAATTCTGTCACAGGATCACATAAAGTCGGTGTTTGTAGTTTGGTGGATAGTAACTTGGTAACTGACATATCTGCATCACCAACTCATGTATTCTCCCATACCCCACTTTAAGATGATTGCTGAAGAGGTTTCTCTCTTCTATGTCCTTAAACATGCTTATCTGACCGAAGTTCCGTGACTTTTTCCAGTTGGTTTTACAACCGCGCCCTTCTCAAGTATCCGTGATACCAAGATATTAAAACTCTGTGTAAGAGAGTTCTAACAAGACAAATGTCTTGGCTATTTAAGTACACCTGCAACATCTTGTTCTGTGTGTGTATTTCGATACATTTTTACTCCCGTATGTTGTATAATGCTGAATATGTAGCTATGCTGTTGTTCTATCACATCTGACTACGTGTTCCTGTTGGTTTGTTCGTGTATTGACTGATATGTTGCATGTTTCTAATAAAGTGACTGCACTTTAATTGTTCGTGTTCAGTTTTAAGTTTGTATAGAGTGTGCGTTCATTGTGTGGTTTATCTCCAAGCGTCACGAGTTGGGATATCCCTTGTCATGAATTACCCCAATGTGTAATGCATGATCGGGTATTCCAAGCAGTGGTGCTTAGATGTAGTGTATTAACTCCTAAACATGTATTAATAATTAGACAGGTAATACATTTTTACATGAAAGACGCAGACAAATTAAAATAAATACGTTTTGCGTACAATTTGTTCGCTCAGTATATCGTTCTCTCATTTAATTCTTTCACTCTGTCATTCATACAACTTTCATACAAAATAGTATTTTGTTAAAATCTATAAATAAAGTTGAGGTAAGTCTTATTGCCCTTAGAAAAATGCATTAGGCGATATGTTCCCTTTAAGGTAACAAGTACTTTTTGTACGTGTACTCAAAAAATGGTTTATAATTTAAATGGAAAAAACTTGTATAGCACGAATATTTCGCGTATGAGTGGAAATATCGGTAATATTATGATAGAAAATATATAAGTGAGAGGTTGACATATTTTATATACATAATTCAATAACAGTTTAATACATATTAACTGATAAATAACTAATTAACTAACTAACTGAATCCAGCGATGACGTGTGTTGTCCTCCTGTTGTCCGTGTGTAGTGCCATGAATGTTAACAGTTAATATAGCAATTCTTTGCATGTTGTAATCGACGCAGTCCTCTTTCGGCTGATTGCGAAGTTTCTTAGCAATAGCGAGTATGCAGTGTTCTTAATGTTTACAGATGAATGTCAGTTCACTGGTTGGAATCATTTCACAGACATATATTGCTCGGATTGTTTTTATCACATTAGCAATTGGTAATATAGGGTTCTCACAGTGTTATGTTCGTGGGTGTTATACGTAACCTATTCACTTGGGCGTTGATACTTCTGAATGAAAGTTCTCTAGTAGGTGTAGAGGTACACTGTTTATGCAACAGACTAAAATATCACAGCTTCTTATATGGCGACTAATTACTGTGCCTAATGTTCGTCTGCTGGTGCATTTGCTTGCCGTGATAAAAAGTCAGCAATAATGTTATCAGTGCCCTTGATATGGCGGATTTCAAAGTCGAAATCTTGAAGAAGAAGACACCATCTTTCTAAACGATGGTTCTTTGGCACACCTTGCTTAAGTACCAGCAGCGGCGAACTATCGGTTAAGACAACAAAATGCGAACCTAAGAGGAACTTAGATAATCGACGAATGCAAAAGAGTAGGCTTAATGCCTCCAACTCAATTGTCGAGTAATGGATCTCTGCCTTCCTCAGCTTGCGGCTTACGTAGAGTATCGGATGTCGCACACCCTGATATTCTTGCATCAGGCAACCTCCAATTGCGATAGCACTGGCATCTGTGGTTAGAATAAAAGGTATATCTATGTTTGGTAATCTTAATACTGGTGGGTTAGAAAAAATCGATTTCAATCTGCACATTGCATCCTCTAAGCGGATACTCTTACAAAATTTTTCTGGATGATCTTTTGTCAACATATTAGAAAAAACTGATGTGAGTTCCCCCCAGTTTGGTATAAACTTGGCATAATAGTTTATGAGACCCAATAGGCTTCTAACCTGCTTTTTAGTTAGTTGGAACTTCTAGGTTGAGAATTTTTGATACGATTCTATCATCTGTCAACAGTTTGCCTTCGGAAATCCTATGACCTAGGAAGTCTATCTGTTTATAGCCTATTTCAACCTTGGAAGGTTTGGTAGTAAGTCCGAAGAGAAAAATTTGGTTAAAGACTTGTTTGAGTGTAAGTAAGTGAGAAGTCATGTTTGAAGAATGGATACATATATCATCAATATAAGATTGCACGTCCTTGATGCCGTGCAATAGCAGTCCTAGTTAACCTAACAAATGTGGCGGGAGCGTTCTTAAGACCAAATGGAAGATATCTCCATTCGTACAACCCAAGGGGTGTAGCGAATGCTATTATATGCCTTGAAGAGGGGTCTAGTGGCAATTGCCAGTAACCTTTAGCTAAATCAAGCTTAGAAAATAATGATGATTGAGACATATTCAAGATAAGGTCTTCACAGCTGTTCATTGGCTCAGCATCTGTGGTGGTTATGGTATTTAATTTTCTATAATCTATGCACAAACGAATGGTTTGGTCCTTCTTTTTCACCAGGACAATTGGCGAAGAATACTGGGACACAGATTTCTGTATTATTCTGTTTTTCTCCAAGTCCTAAAATTTCTTTATCTAAATTTGCTCTATAATGTAAAGGAATTGAATATGGTCTACATTTGATCGGTGTCAGATCTGTCAACACAATTGAATGTGTTATCTTGTCAGTTCGTCCAGGTTTGTTTGAGAAGATAGTTCTATAGTCGTTCAGAAGAGACAAAATGTCTTGTCGCTGCTGTTGTGTCACAGTGTCAGAGATTTGTATGTCATTCATAGTACTGTCGTCGTTCATAGTTGGTACTGGAATTTCCGTATTGTCTATGTCCGTCTGATTTATTACTGACGCTACTGTTTGTAAATTGTCTTCAATGTCATTGTCGTCGTCGTCGAGACTAATAGTTGTCAATGTGTCGTTAACTTGGTCGTACTTGTCGTTATCCCATATTGTCGGTACTGTGAATATGTTTTCGTCGTCCTCGTTGTCACAAGAATGAGTCGTTAACGATGCTTCGTTTGTCGCAGTGTCATTCTTGTCAGTCTGGTTATTGTTATCTGTTATCTGCGTCTGCTTGTTCATGTCACTGTCATTTCTAGCATAGTATGGTTTTAACATATTTACATGGAAGATTTTCAACTTTCCATTTAAAGAAATTTCGTAATCAACTTCCGAAATCTTTCTCACAACTTTAAATGGTCCCTGCCAAGAGGTTGATAGTAAATCTCTCTTGTCAGGTAGTAATAGTAAAATATCTTGATTTGGTTGTAATACAATCGTTCTCGCCCCTTTGTTGGCGAAATATGGTGAAAGCGTTGGATCTGGTTTTTGTTCTATCAACTCAGTGGTGGTAATGTTAGGTGCAATTATTTGTAGTGCTTCCTGAAGTTGGTCAGTGTGGGTTTTGTGGGTTTGTCTGTCTTGTTACTACATTAGTGTGTTGCGTGTGTTGTTGCACATTTCCAGGCTGATTACTTTGTGAATCGATGGCGTCCTCAGTTCGAGGTGTTAATTTGATGGTAGCATTGAAAGATTCTACCGCTCCTGTGTTCTGCACCTCTGTGAATTCATTTCGAATTACGTCATCGGTTGTCTCCCTTGTGCTTTTGGCAGTTTGAGACAAGCATGCGTGATTTTTCACTTTGGAATCGCTGTTTGGTTTTTGGATACAGTTTTTCTGTTCCCATTCTCTGATTTCCTTTTCAGAGCAAGATCTTATGTTGGGAAGATTCCCAAGGATGATTTCAGCGGCAGGACTTTCTAGTACTGCACATAGCACTTGTCCTGATATAAAATGGTGTCCGAATTTCGGCCAGTGCTAGGGGGTATCTTTCAATTGTGCCTGAGAATGTGCGACACTGTTACGTATTTGTGTGTGTAGTCTTTGTCGTTAACTAATGTTTCTTAATCCACAAAGAGTCGCCCCGGAATCTCGTATTAATGTACATTGTTTGTTGTTAACAAAACCTGTTAAATAATTTAAATTGCCTGTTGGTGATAAGGCTGCGTTGGCCATTTCGTTAGAAACTGGTATTGTGTGGCCACATAACAAGGTTGTATCAAGCTGAAACTTTCTACAGGTGTTACATTTGTTATCAGAGATGGTATTGATGATTTCTACTGCGTTGCTTGACTCACTCGTACTTTCATTCTGGATGTCACATTCATTCTGTTGTTCAATCCCCTCATCCGAGGAGGTGTCTATCAATGCGGCGTTGGCCTGCTTCATTCTCTTTCTCCCTTCACAGACAGAAGAAAAATGCCCATAGCTCGCGCAAAAATAGCATTTAGCCGCTCTCTGATATGCGTTCCTCTTGTTCATTTGTTTTTCCACTACCTTTTGGAGATGATGTGGATAATTTGGTGATTTGTCACACATCGCAAACTGTTCGTGCATCAGATGACAATACTGGCACATGACTGGTTTTGAGAATTTAGGGCGTTGTTTGAACCTATTTTCATTTGGTTTCGAATATTTTGTGTTCGTAACCGCTGCTGTTTCATTTTGGCTCATGTTTAGCTGAAAAATATCGCGGTTCGCTGAATAATATGCGCTCCCTTTATTTTCGATTTCTTGGATGGTTTTACAGTCCATCTGTCTCAAATATTTAGAAAAAGGTGTTGGGATAGTGCTAATAATTTTATCAATTATAATCAGCTCTTTTAATTTATCATGGTTGTTATTTGTTTTCGCTGAGGTTATCCACTTTGTACAAATATCTTGAACTGTAGAAACGTAGTCAATGAAAGTTTGGTTAGGTGATGGTGATAATTTTGAGAACTGTAGTTGATAGCCAGCTGTATCTAATGAAAAGTGTTGGAGTATTCTCTGTTTTAAATAATCATAATCTTTCCTCATGTCTTGCGGAACTGTCTCTATCACTTTTAAGAGCGCTAAAGCTAAATTTCTCATCAAAATAAATGACCAGTCAACTTTAGCGACCTGATGGTGAGTCATTAAGCACTCAAAGTTTTCTAAGTATGCGCTTATAGAATCTCCTGAACAAAATGCTTTAACAAGGCCTTTATATTTGTTGTATTTTTGTTCATCTTCTTTACTTCTAATTTTGTTTACTGACATTTCTAGGTTGGAGTCAATTTCCATTTGTTTCAGTTTTATCTGTGTCTCTGCATTTAATTGGGCTTGCTTGGACGCAGCTTCGAGCTCCATCTGCATCTTCTTCTCTTGAGCCTGCAGTTGCATTTTCTTTTCCTCAGCTTCCATTAGCATCTTCTTTTCTTGAGCTTGCAGTTGCATTATCCTTTCTTCAGATTCCATTAGCATCTTTTTCTCTTCTCTTTCTATTGCTCTTTCTTCTCGTGCAATATTTTCCGCATGTGTCTTTTGTGCCCATTCTGAAAGTTTTTCCTCTTTATATCCTAACTTAATACCTGCTTCAATGCACTGTTCTAATGTTGACATTTTGTAATTTAGTTATTATTTACTTTCTTGAAATTAAATCCCTTTGAAAAATTGTCAGGGTGTGCAAAAATTGGTTATTTCCCTTGAATGTTTACCTTCAAATTTATATAAGCAGATATACTTGGTTATAATATTAGCATATACATACAAAATCAATGCATAGAAAAATGTTACATCAATAAATGAGGATGAGGAGTACCGCATAGGGATGTAATGAGCATGAAATGAAACTCATCTTATTTTCCCTGAGCTCCCGAATGTAGTCTTGTTTCCTCGCCACTGCTGGAGTACAGGTTATATACACACACTAATTCGCGGAACAATCTGCTGTTGGAATAAAAAAAAAATTAGTAACTGTCATAGTAATTGTCACAGTCATGTCAAATTTCATAAATATCATTTGAAATATTGTGTAGAGGGACTATAATAGCTTATTTACAGATAGCTGCAAAGTTTCTAACTTTGGCATGTGTTAAAGTTGATATATTATTTTTACTTGGCAAACCCAAAATAGCTGTTCTGAAACGTAAAGCTTCTTATTGCCAAAACCGGCGATTGCCCCCAAATAGCCTGTCACAGTCCTAGATCTCTAGGGGATTGAAACTTGGGCTCATACAGGCAACAAACTCCGTTAGATACAATTTAGCATCATTTAATTACATGTATATTACAGTACGCTGGCGAAGCGAGTTTTCACACGCCAGCATTCAGTACATTGCATATCACAGGAGTTGTTTATAATGAACATGGTTAACACAATAACTCTAGCAGCTATCTACACATATGTCTAAGACCCTTAAATACAATTGGGTCTACTATCAAGTCCCCTTAAGGTAAGCCCTGTTGCTTCCTCGATGTCCAGTCTCTGTCTGACTGTTCCACACGTGTCGCAATCCGACACGGGTGGCAACTCTCTCTGAGTTTCTCGTGGACCCCGCAATCGGCGGGCCCCATCAGTGTCCACGGGGCTGTGGACACACTGACCGGTCCTTCGAGAAGGCTCTGGATTATTCAAGCCTTCGAGTGACTCGGTTCTTTCCCTTTAGCTGGAGTACTCTCCCTTCGTCAGTAACCCTTACGATTATATTTGTACCGTCCCTATGTGAGTCTGTGACAGATATGTATGGCTCCTGTGAGAGACAAAGTAATATATATACCTCACAGGCAAGACAAGAGTATCGATTTCATTGCACAGTTTATTTTATTTATTTTTTATTTTGCGCTCGCTCGCTTAGAACTCAATCGTAGTCCACAACACTACTTCTAGTAGCACTGGTCTGAATTTTACGTGTTGATCAGCTTTCCCTAATAACAGTGTCCCTCGCCATCAGGTGAACCCACTCTGACTTCAGAGGTACTTGTAATTTACGACGCCAAGTCAAGGATGATATTTCATCTTAATTCAACTGTCAAGTGTAGGGGTTGAACATTTTACCTCGGCATGAGCACACCGGACGTTTAACAATGCGCAATTTTATCCATTCGGCCATGCTGACCTTCGCATAGGTTTTTGTCCCATATGGCTCACGTTTTCCACAAGACAACATGCCGAAAGCGTCACACAAGACACGGAACTTCTTAGCTCCAGCGACCACCTTCGGGAGCTTACGAGATAAATGCAGTCGTGAACCCATCGGCGTAGCCCGGATTCGAACTGTGGCACAAATTTGGAGCTCAAAGTAGGTGGTGTAGCCATTTGGCCACGGAATTAACCCGGGTTCGAATCCTCGGTAAGGTGTCTATTTATTTATTTTTTTCTGTCGGGAGCAAAATAAAAGCTCTAACCTGCACAGTTCGCGGCGATTGCACTAGCCAGGCGGCCTTAATTCCACAGGCTCATGACACACCCCCCCCCCCCCCTCCCACCCCGCAATACACCGCAAGGCACTATCTAGGCAGTAAATGACAGTTTGACAGTTAACAACATCACAACGTGGACGTGGATCGGGGAAAAACAACACCCAAAAAATTATAATAATAACGTTGAGCAAATATGTAAAAATAAGTTTAACCACAACGAATCGGGCGTTTCGATTTTGGTGATTTCCCTCAGCGACAGCACACAATCTAGAGCAAACATTGAATTAGTAAATAAAAACAAAATGGGCGCTAACGGGCGATTGCCTACCCTCCATGTTGTGTGTAAGAGCTTCATTTTTCGCCCAGTATCTCCCACTGGGGTATAGGTCCTCCACCAACTCACCCAAAAACATTAATATAGGCTATTTCATGAATGTTGAATTTTGCATGGTAACGTATCTTTCTTGGGAGTTGGGAAGCAGCGTTATGCTCAATCCTCCTTCGTCGCCTATTGCGACATGTATGGCAGGCAAGTTACAGGGTGTTGTTATGCTGAGCTTTCCGTAAGATTCCCGGTAAGACACGGGCGGAAACCTCCCGTATCGCCTCATTAGACATGTATGCTGGGTTACTATTACTATATTTGCGTTCCTCTAAGGCTCGGAGCGGAACTCCCTGTGTCTCCTCTCACGAGATGCATGGCTGGTTACAGTATTACTTCTCATTGCTTCGTCTTAGCGTCGCGATAACACATAGGTGAGGGTATATGTGTATTAACCTGAAGGTATCGATAGGTGAACAATGTCACATCAGCAGCATTTGCTTCCCAGGATGTTTCTTGATATTCAAAGACTGGAATTCCAACCTCGTATTCAGAGAAATTAGACATAGTCACAATTATTTGAGACGTTATGAGAAGAAATAAATTAGAGAACTTGGTGACAACTGTTAAGATTAAGAGGAATAGAACAAGGGGAAGGCATAGAAGTAAATACCTGGATTGCTTGGCCACGTTGTATGGCCGAGACAAGAACACAGAGCTGATCCACAACTCTGGTGATTGTGAGAAATGGTGAAACATGACCACCCAGGCTTATCGGCATGGCACATGATGATATGATGATGATAATTCAGTCCCAATCTGACCATAACTTCTGGGCCTTATACATGTGAGAAAACAGTGCCAAACTAGACCTAATTCCGACATTTCGTCAAAGCTGTGCTGATTTCCCACATGGTCATATCCTAATATAACAATAATAATAATAATAATATAATAATAATAATAATAATAATAATAATAATAATAATAATAATAATAATAATAATAACTCCCAGCTAGTTTCTGAACTTGGAGAAGAGAAGGCGAGCTCGACATCCCTCATCCCTCCTTGTAGTAAAATGGCCTGGCTCAAAGTTCTCCAAATACCTATCACCATTACAGCACTCAGGACAATCTTCCCATACGTGCTCCGTCCTCATCTGCAACAGCCAGAGAAGAGTCCCAGTACAAATGATAACAGTACCAGTCGGATGCATTCGTTTGGTCTTTCCTCGGAGTTTTGAGTGCTGGACAGATCCATGTGGTCACTTCCTGCAGCACCATTCTCTTTATCCGTTCTGTCTTTATCAATGCAATGTTTAAGATGACCAAGGTGCTGATTTCAGAGACATGACGCTGTGTATGAACGGGTTTTCTTCCATGTTCATATCTTGCAGTGTCAGTATTTTTCTTCATGATCCACAATATTCTGAGAATCTATCTTTAACATGTTAAGTTCAAATAACTGATGTCATGAAGTGACCTGCCAGCTGGCGTAGACGATCATGACTCTCCACAGATCACGGTCTTTAGTGTTCTTGATCAACTCTGCAGATGATATTCCTCCATGCCACCGTCTAACCCATGCCACCGTCTCAATCTATCCAGCATAATTTTTATTGGTCTCTCTCTCTGGCTTTCTTCACATTGATATTTTAAGTTATCACGATGTTTTCTAGTGTCTCTCTTCTCATCACATGACCAAAGAAAGCTGTTTGCCTCTTTCTTATTGTATATTGTGTTCTAGTTTCTATGTCTCTTTCAGACAATCACTGTTAGTTATTCTGGCAGTCCAAGGAATTCGAAATGACTAAACATTTTCACAAGAGTGTCCAACATATACAGAACAGAGAGAACTATGTTGGCCTACACCAACTCCATTTGAGGACAACCTCAATGGAGATGTCAACAAACCTAAGTTGACTGCTGCTTTCTTTGAATTAATTCATAACGGCGCTTGAAGATGAACGACGAAGAAAAAGAATATTGCGAAATAATACAAGAATCACATCTTTGTTGCAGTAGGAAAACATCAATGATCTCAAATGTTTACATCTTGTTTGCTTATGTTGTGCGATAGGATTTTATCATTTACCAGGAAGTCTAACATACACAGCGCCATGTACGGCAAGATTGCTGTTTCTGAATACGTGTATCAGGTGACAATATTTCCCCATACAGGCTGTTTTCGTTTACAGAAAAGTTGCAATTGGCGTCATAATGGTACCAAAGTATGCAGATAAATACTGTCATAATGTAACTGTCAGTAAAATAGTACCTAGACGCTAGACTGTCAGTAAAATAGTACCTAAATGCTGGACTGTCAGTAAAATAGTGGCCAGAAGCTGGACTGTCAGTTCAATAGTACCCAGATGATGGACTGTCAGTAAAATAGTGGCCAGACGCTGGACTGTCAGTAAAATAGTATCGAAACGCTGGACTGTCAGTAAAATAGTGGCCAGAGGCTGGACTGTCAGTAAAATAGTACCCAGACGCTGGACTGTCAGTAAAATAGTGTTCAGACGATCGACAGTCAGTAAAATAGTACCCAGAGGAAACCAAAAGATTGGCAGAACACAAGACAGTAGGCTGGGGACAGACATGATCTCCAACGCCACACGGTATGGACTTTTAGTAGTAAACCGTTACCTAATATAAACTATATAAGATACCTGGTCAAATGCAGCCACTTTTGCCTTTGATGTTTATGAGGGGTTCCAGAGTAGACAGGCGGCACTTGATCTCGAGGATGCGAACAATAGAGTTCGATATGATATTTTGATGACCACACTGATGGAGAAGGGGGTAAATCCCTGGTTGGTGAACTGGATAGCAGCCGTCCTGCACTCTCGTCGGGTTGCTCTCCGTCTGGGCGCATGGACCTCAGAGCCACATATGTTAACCCCGGGACTGCAACAGGGATATGCAGTCTCACCGGTGCTCTTTAACGTGTATACGAGCAAGATTGCAAACCTAGAAACACCAGGGGTTGGAAGGATACTAACATTTGCAGATGATATTCTTGCATATAGGCAGGGGAGATACAAAGAGCAAACAACCCAGGAGCTACAGGCGACAGTAGACAAAGTGATTGACTGGTGCACTGAAATGAGTTCTGTCATCCACCCAGAAAAGGCAGCTGGTTTGTGGTGCTCTCTGGACAACAGGATTGTGAGAGCTGATGTCCCAAGCATCACGATAGATGGTAGAAGCGTCAACAGAGAGAACAAACTGAAGTATCTGGGAATCACATTTGACAGGAGCCTGTCCTTCAAGAACCATGTGGAGACGGTTGTGACAAGGTCTCAAAAGGGACTCAATGCACTTAAAACTATGGCTGCAATGGACACAGAGCAGAGAATGCTTTTCACACTATACCAGTACTTGATCCTCTCAGTGATTGATTATGGACTAGGACTGCTCACTGCTCACAGCTGATGAAATTAGTGTGCATACAGAAAGAAAGCTATGAGGGTCATTCTGGGACAGAGACACCCCAGTTGTGTGTATGCGTTACACCCTCGGTTTGCCGATTGTTGCAGGTAGGCTCAAGGTGATGCAGGCGAAGGCATACCTCAGAGTAGCTGCAGACACAGTTCACCCGTTGCATGAGGCGCTGGACGCCGTTTAGGGTCAGCGACTGATAAGAGGGAAATCATGGATGGCTCAGGCGGAGGATACGATCAGACAGGTGTGCCCCTTGGAGAACATTAGCAGAGGAGAGGAGTGGGTCAGAGTGCCAGCGGAGCAGTCAGACATTGTGCAGAGTTATAATCACATTGAGCCGGGAGTGCAGGGAGTGGCCAGCAGGGACCACGGAAGTGGAAATCCAGCAACTTATTCAGGATAATGCTCGCTCGGGTGATGTGGGTCAGTGTTGAGATGTAGGAGAAGTGCCTGGGTGTTCTTAGCAAAAGCTAATGGTCGACGTTTGATGCAGAAGAACCTGGCATATGATACCACATCATCTAGCTTAAGAATGGAGGTGGAGGCGGTCAGTGCAGCTTTCCGCTGGATGGAGAATACGATACACATACATCGTGATTGTAACTGACTCAGAAAGCTTGCTGAGTAGGGTGAGGACAGGCAGGCTTCGTGCAGAGTGGCTTGCTTCGCTTCGGAGGTCACGGGTGACAAGCATCGCCTGGATCTTTTCTCCGGGGCATGCTGGTGTGCTGGGGAACGAACAGGTAGACAGATTGGCTGGCTCGGCAAAACGTGGTGGAGTATTGATGCATGATAAGGCAGACGTGGTTGTGGCCTTGTGGGAGCATGTGTACACCTCGGAGGAGCAAATGGATCACCATGGTCTGGCAAAAATGTGACAGCGAGGGGTGACGAGGGGATCTGGCCGACGATCGACGCTCAGAGGAAAGGCGAGACGGACATATAATCCGATTGCTACTGGTACTATTAGTGTTCGAACTCTTCGCTGGCTGCTGAGGATGGGGGCGGAGCGCTTATGGGAATGCTCCGAGTGCTGTGATACCGGTTCCTAAATCAATCAATCAATCAGATATAAACTACGTACAAATAAATAAGTGTGAATTTCTGTTGTTATATTTAACACCAGGATGTTTACTACTGCGATGTCTAAGGCATTTCAAAAATGCTCCACAACAGCAAAATCATCTAATATTTTGAACGAAGTCTACCCTAAAGACAGTTTTAGTAAACAGTAGAAATGAATTTAGGACAAGGCGACTCGTAAAGGCAGATATACCTCCATGCGCCAAAGCAGAATGTTAGTTGCATATCCTTTACAGGACGCAGCAGTCAACCCTAGCATTGTTTGCTGTGATTTCTTGGCAAGAGTACGCAGGGCCGGATTTAGACTTAATAAGGCCCTAAGCTATTTGAAATATGGGGCCCTTTATAAGTGCAGATATTCTATGTCAGTGACAAATATGATTTTCGGATACATAGAGGGTTAAACTGAAATACAATTAAGAAGTATATTGATAGTGAAATAATAAATCTTTACCTTAAAATCATTTTTATTCATAACAAACTTAAAAATGCAAGCTCTGGTAAAAAGAAACAAAAGTTCTTTTAAAAGGCACAATTTACAAAGGCTTATTATCTAATCTCTTGAAACATGTTATAAGAATTAAGGAATTATATTAAACTAAAATATTTTCTTTCTTGCCTTTGCCAGAGCAAAGTCACTGATGACATCATCAAATGATAAACTGCGTAGTTTGTCGCTTTCTATGCACATGAGACTGAGGGAACATAATTTATCTTGAGTCATTGTTGTTCTAAATTCATTTTTTATCCTCTTCAGCTGAGAAAAAAGATCTTTCTCCAGAGCAATTTGCAACCATCATACTAAGAAACGATCTCAAAATTGCTTCTACATTAGGGAATGCTGATTGGACACGATCGTTAAATATTACCCTATACAGATCCTGATGTGTCAGACTATCTTGTTCCGCTGAAACCGCAACGAAATCGCTAATAATACTGTAGTATATTTAAGTATACATATATGACAATTGCTCACTCGAACAATATTTTTTGGGGCCCCCACTTTCTTGGGGGCCCTAAGCTATAGCTTGTGTAGCTTATACGTAAATCCTGCACTGAGAGTGCGTTCAGTACTTTGATATTGATTTCTGAACGACCGCCACTCATACTTGTATGAACATCAACGCAAAGTGGTCTGCTTCAGAATCGCACCTGCTGAGTTTCGAACGCGGTATGCGGGATTACGAATTGCGTTCGTTCTTCGCCACAGCTCCGGCTCACCACAGCTCCGGCTTGCAACAGCTCCGGCTGGCTACATCGCCCACAGAAAGGAAATGTATAATTGTCAACCAGTTATCGTACCATTGCGCTGAGTAATGCTGGCAACATCCTTCCGCTAAACATCATGAACAGGATGTGAAAACACATTAGAATTTAAATCACAAGAAGTATAGGCGGGTTTCAGACACAGCGGAAGAGTCGGTTGTCATATCCTCAACATGAAAACCATCTTTGAGAAATGCAGAGAGTAAATGCAGATCTTACTCTTTTCCTTGACTTCAGTAAGACCCTCGTCTTAGTGCTACAGATTCCAGCAGGTGAATTCGCTGCACTTCATTGAATCATATCATGAGCAACAAGCAGCTGTTAGATTCACCAGGTATTTGAGGAGCAAAGGGAGAAAGACAAAGGGAATTATCTGCCCTTACGTGTTAATCTCTGAAGAAAACGCGAGATTTGTTAAAAACGCCAAGACCTGTCAGAATATTGAAAGACTGAAAAGGAATTGATTGACTGAACACAAGGCTTGTACACATATTTTAGGCTGCTGAAAGACTGAACACCAGGCGTGTACAAAGATATTAGGTTGCTGAAAGGCTGAACACCAGGCGTGTACAAAGATATTAGGCTGCTGAAAGACTGAACACCAGGCGTGTACAAAGATATTAGGCTGCTGAAAGACTGAACACCAGGCGTGTACAAAGATATTAGGTTGCTGAAAGGCTGAACACAAGGCGTGTACAAAGATATTAGGTTGCTGAAAGGCTGAATAGAAGGCTTTTACACAGATGTTAGTCTGCATATTTCTGAATTTCTAAGCAGCATTTTATGTTGAGTGTTAGCTTGAGATGTCATCCTTATTGTATTTCTTAACGTCATCCTCTCCTTCTCCATTCTCTTCCAATTTACTACTCTTCTTTCTCCTCTTTAATCTTCCTCAACTTTCTCTTCCACTTTTCTCCTATCTGAACTTCTTCTTCATCCCCTTCTTTCCTTCTTTCATATCCCTTTCTACTTCTTCCTCCACCGATGATCCATTATAATGAATCATGCAGATAAGCGTGGGTGGACATGGTTCACCGCTTCAAGGGATCACCAAGTATGTTCTCTTGTCTCGAATTATCCATGTTACCAAGCCATCCATCTTGTGTATTCATCTTACCCCCCCCCCCCGTTATATTTGTCAGTTGTCACTTTTTCTAATCTCAATGTACTAGAGATATCCAACGGTGGTTTCCCCCAGCATTCTGTCGTCTAAGTTTATCTGGTCTAACATTTGCCTAAAGAGTCCAACCCTGCATGGCGCCGTTTAGTTATAATTTAGTTGTTTAGTCGATGGATTAACATCACGGCACATGGGTGTAACCCATAAGTGCTCCGTTCTACTCCTATCTAAAGCCTGAGTCTGGAGATTCTCAGCTCAGTGCACGAACTCCTAGTACCGGCGAGGACCCTGAAACACTTTGGGTAGATTTGCCCAGGCAGCGCCGTTAGGCTACTCGGTCTTTTTCGATATCCTATTGCAAAGGGAATTTTTACGCGTGCAACAATACACACGGGCGTCCGATCTCACTACCCAGAGACCAGGGAAGATTTTGTTATTAGACGCCCAATTGAAAAAATACCGGCCCTCACCGGGACTTGAACCCGGGACCTCCAGCACTAGAGGCGGATACCATACCTCGAGACCACTCAGCCCAAAATTGTTCCAGATCAACTCGTCTTTTCTGTGAGAACCGACTGTGCTGATCCATGGTCGCTTACACAAGATATTTGCTGCTAACCTCTATATAAAGAGGCCATCCCATTGGCCACCCCATTAACTATTGGTTGCGTTAACTAGTAGGGCAGGTACACACCTGCAACTCTCACTTCCTGCTAACTAACTACATTGTTTCTGCAATATCAGACACGGGGTACTTAACTCCACACTTATCACACTGTCGTATCAGAACCCCGACATGAAAGGTGTTTGCAAGGTACGGAAACAGGTGAATATACGCTAGCCTATATTCCCTAGATAGTGAACCAAATGTCACGTGAGCTGGCTGGGCAATAGAACAGCGCAAAGAGAAGTTCAAGTTGTACGCCTCTCTAGTAACATTTCTTAAAGATCTGGAAACCTTCAAGCAAATATGTTGAACACTGTTGTCTGCATTTGAGTGTGACCAGGAACTGAAAAACCACAATATATATTTCCCAAAATAGTTTACTGCAGTATTTTTTTTTTTTTTTGGTTCTCGTGTGGCAAGGCCTTCATTCCGGTCACCCCAAGCCCTCGTATCCGTTACCTAACCCATAGAGCCCCGTCAGTGTCCTCCCCGTATTATGATTCTACTTCTCTTCTCTATATTTTAGGTCATCCTGTCTCTTCTGCCCTTTGGACTACAAAGGTCTTTGTTATACTATATTCATGTATTCCCAATGTTAAACTATATTCATGTATTCCCAATGTTATACTATACTCATGTATTCCCAATGTTATACTATACTTATGTATTCTCAATGTATGTCCTACTATACTCATGTATTCCCAATGTATGTCCTAGTATACTCATTTATTCCCAATGCATGTCCTACTATACTCATGTATTCCCAATGTTATACTATACTCGTGTATTCCCAGAGTATGTCCTACTGTACTCGTGTATTCCCAATGTATGTCCTACTGTACTCGTGTATTCCCAGCGTATGTTCTACTGTGCTCGTGTATTCCCAATGTATGTCCTACTATACTCATGTATTCCCAATGTATGTCCCACTATACTCGTGTATTCCCAATGTATGTCCTACTATACTCGTGTATTCCCAATGTATGTCCTACTATACTCGTGTATTCCCAATGTATGTCCTAGTATACTCGTGTATTTCCGATATATGTCCTACTATACTCGTGTATTCCCAATGTATGTCCTACTATACTCGTGTATTCCCAATGTATGTCCTACTATTCTTGTGTATTCCCGATGTATGTCCTACTATACTCGTGTATTCACGATGTATGTCATACTATACTCGTGTATTCCCGATGTATGTCCTACTATACTCGTGTATTCCCGATGTATGTCCTACTATACTCGTGTATTCCCGATGTATGTCCTACTATACTCGTGTATTCCCGTTGTATGTCCTACTATACTCGTGTATCTCCCCCGATGTGTCTCCACCTTGCTGTGGTGGGGGTGCTTGCGTGTCCCATCGAACCTTTTTGCTTGCCGATGGATGTAAAACTACATATCGGACAGCTTATGGGATAGGGACCAGACTAAGAGAGACACAACCTGCTGCTCTGCAGGTTAGACTGAGGATAGCAGTCAAAAATGTTAATCAGGTGCACGAAGGCAGAAGTTCTTGGTCCGGAAAAAACTCTTAAGGCTCCCTGTCGAGGGCTGTGGTGGCCACAAACCCTCGGATCTGAGAGCCGGGCCGATACCCACCTACCGAAAAATAGGTGCGAGATACTAAGCAAGCTACATGCTCAGGTCTGATACATGTTCGAAGGCTCTCAGCTGGGGGATATGAGGGATTCCCGGATGAGAGAGCCTGGCCGTTTTTCGTTCAGTGCTGCACGAAGGTAAGGTGCTGAGCCGGCAGCACATGTAGCCTACCTCGTGAGCGAGTACAAAAAGTCAGAAAAGTGCCCCAGTCGAAGGAAATGGTTACGAAAACTGTCTGTATCTAACTCATAGAGAGTGTAGACAAAAGTGGAAGAACGTCTCAATGACGCGAAATGGAACGCAAGGCGAGCGAACCTATTGCGTGGTCCGAAGTCAAAAGCAAAAGCTTACCGAGTGGATGTCGCTCGCAGTCTGACCGCTCCTGGTGTGTGGTTGAGCGACCAGTGGCAAGCGATATGCCCAAAACATGGAAGTGAGGAACTAAAGCAGCCATGAGTAGGACGTGGCAACTCCTCGGGTCAGCCCGGGCTCAGAGCAATATGTGCCCGCTCTGCAATTATGGAAGCCTCCTTGGATAGCGAGGGAATGCCCATGGTCTGACCCTGCCTTCCCTTGAGGGCCGACCGCGATGTCGTTGATCGTTCTATCTTGACCAGCTGAGATGAGGGCGACATCACAACAGTCTAACGTGCCTCGAAACCAGAGGAAGGCTAACCTCATTAAAAAATGCCCGCCGGAAGTCGGAAGTGTCGTCCTACGGGTGGCAAACTAAAAATTGACACTACGCAATTACGTCCGAGTGAAATGTCTCGTCCGAATGTCTCTCGTGCTAGGAACAGCTCTGACTACCTAGTTTCCGAATGCCGCTCTTGTTCGGAACAGCTCTGACTAGGTAGTTTTCCGAATGTCTGTCGTGCCTGGAACAGCTCTGACGGGCGCAACGACAAGCACATGTCCGAAAACTCGCTGAGTGGATACCATCTGCAAACCTGTCTGGTTTGTGCGGGAATGGCCCGGGGTAAACGAAATGACCAATATATTGAAGTGAGGATTTAAAGCAGCCATGAGCAGGATTCCCTCAGTGAGCCCAGCACCAGGGCGCTATGTGTCGGCCCTGCAACTATGGAAGCAACCTTGGATGGCGGAAAATGCTATGGACTGTCCCTGCCTTCCTTTGAAGGATGACCGTTGCCTTCGACCGTTCCAACTTGGCCAGCTGGGTTGTAGATGGTACCACAAAAGTGAGAGTCTCCCAGGAATGCTACCTGGTCAAAAAAGCACGCTGTAGTCGGATGTGTTGGTTTCGGCTCAAGGGCGCTTAACAGACACACCGCAATCACATCTGAAAAAACACTCCGGATGAACGAAAAGAAGAAGAAGATACTCGTGTATTCCCAATGTATGTGCTATCTAGTGCAAGCATCTTTTCTTCATCCCATGAGACACTGGAATTTGTTTAGTTCTCTCCATGAGCTCCATATTGGTCATTTTGTCACACCATTTTATTCCTTCCCTTTTTTCGTAGCCACCAGTCAGTGAATGTTCGTAGTTTAATGAAATCGTTTTCGTTTTTCTTCATATTTCAGATCCATACAGTAGTACTGATTAAACGTTAAAATTAAATATTCTTAATTTGGTGCTAAGCTTAATTTCGTTTTACTTCTTAATCTTCCTAGAGCTATAAATGTTCCTCTAACCTTCTTTGTTTTATTTTTATTTGTCACAGCCTGTTTCCGTCACTACATAAATATGTTGGATTGTAGAGACAATTTTTTCTACGATTGAAGAGACCAGCTCCATGGCAACGCTCCTTTGTCGTGTCTTACGACACGCTTGGTTAGTTACGTAGTAAGATTTATTCTTCTTTTATCGGACCGGTAACACGGGTCTGTTTACGACAGTCATAATGTTAGATATAAGGTGGAATAACATGCTCCGGAAGTTAGCGCCTGTCCTGTGACTGGCACACCTACCATGGTATACCTACCACCTGAAGTGGTCGTCTTCAAGTGTTGGTGTGCTCAGTCTGATCACTTCGTGTGTTGTGTGGTATGGTATTCTTTTTTCATACGCTTGGAATCTGCCTTTATCTGCAAGTTGTTTTAATTGTGTTTCATAGTCTTCTGTAGAGCTTGGGAGTTTCCATAGTTTGGCATCTAAGGTTGTTTAATCTGGACTTAGAATAGACATTTCTGAGCTTATGTAGATAGTCTATGTGCTTTGCAGTTTTAAAATGTTTGCCATAATACGTCTTTGTTGTCATTGGTGTTCTGTTGTGCGACATATACTTGTTAATCTTCGTGTCCAGTTTCAGTTAAAGTATGCAGTGTCTTTTTGTCATGAGCCCCAAGTACACCGAGGAGAAGTGAACTCATAGCAAGGGATACAATCACGAATAACAGGGTAAGATGAGGAGTTACCTAACCCTGCAGTACCTGGTAACACTGACATGCGCTCAACACTACTGACCAGGAGATTGTACCATGGGCGAAATTAAGTCACACGGGCGGGGAGGGGGGGGGGGAAGGATGTGCGGACACACACAGGCTGAGAAGCTGAGAAGTTTTGTGAGGCACTTTGGGCTCAGAGCCCATGCTGTCAACACTGTTAAAGCTGAAGTCACACCAGCATTTCTGTACACGTATAACTAAATAACTAGACACGTATCTGGCTGTGGTACACGCTTGAATTGATGGAGCAGCAAAACAAGCGATCCCACGCTCACACACACATTCTCTCTCACACACACACTCACACATTCTCTCTCACACACTCTCTCACACTCACTCTCTCTCACACACAACTCTCACTCTCTCTCACACACACTCTCACTCTAACACACACTCTCACTCTCCCCCCACCCCCTCCCCCACCAGTTCACCACTGAACTATCGCCACTCCCTAGATCATAATACTATGTGTCATGACGTTTAAAGCCGGCGATCTTTGCAATGTCCCTTCCCGTAATATCACCTGGCTATGTCTTGACTGTTGCAGGGCTGCCTGCACTCTCGTCCGCTGAAAGGATTGCCTGGACTGCCCTAGTGCACTTTTTCGGCGATGTGTGTGTGTGAGTGTATGGGTGGTGAGATGTGTAGTTAAGGGATGTGTGATTGTGGATTGGAGTTAGATGGGGGGAGGGGGGGGGGGTGAGTGGGTGGGTGAAGGATGTGTGGGAGGGTGAGTGTGTGTATGTTGAGAGTGGGTGGGGGATGTGTGTGTGTGTGGGGGTGGGGGATGTGTGTGGTAGGGGATGTGGGGGGAGAATGTGTGGGTGGGGGATGTGTGGGTGGGTGCGGGTTAGTGTGTGTGTTGGATATGTGGTTGGGGGATGTGTGTTTGGCTGAGTGGTTGGGGTAGGTGGGTGGGTGGTGGAAGATATGTGGGTGGGTGAGTGTTGGTAGGTTGTGGAATGGGTGGAGGATGTGTGCGTGTGGGTAGGGAGATGTGTGAAGGTGGGGAGATGTGTGGGTGGGTGATGGATGGTGGATGCATGCATGGGTGCCTGGGTGTGTGTGTGGGTGGGTGCGGGTGGTGTGTGGAGGGATGTGTGGTAGATGGGAGATGTGTGTGTGCGAGTTTCCATAGTTTGGCATCTAAGGTTGTTTAATCTGGACTTAGAATAGACATTTCTGAGCTTATGTAGATAGTCTATGTGCTTTGCAGTTTTAAAATGTTTGCCATAATACGTCTTTGTTGTCATTGGTGTTCTGTTGTGCGACATATACTTGTTAATCTTCGTGTCCAGTTTCAGTTAAAGTATGCAGTGTCTTTTTGTCATGAGCCCCAAGTACACCGAGGAGAAGTGAACTCATAGCAAGGGATACAATCACGAATAACAGGGTAAGATGAGGAGTTGGTAGGTTGTGGAATGGGTGGAGGATGTGTGCGTGTGGGTAGGGAGATGTGTGAAGGTGGGGAGATGTGTGGGTGGGTGATGGATGGTGGATGCATGCATGGGTGCCTGGGTGTGTGTGTGGGTGGGTGCGGGATGTGTGTGGAGGGATGTGTGGTAGATGGGAGATGTGTGTGTGCGAGTTTCCATAGTTTGGCATCTAAGGTTGTTTAATCTGGACTTAGAATAGACATTTCTGAGCTTATGTAGATAGTCTATGTGCTTTGCAGTTTTAAAATGTTTGCCATAATACGTCTTTGTTGTCATTGGTGTTCTGTTGTGCGACATATACTTGTTAATCTTCGTGTCCAGTTTCAGTTAAAGTATGCAGTGTCTTTTTGTCATGAGCCCCAAGTACACCGAGGAGAAGTGAACTCATAGCAAGGGATACAATCACGAATAACAGGGTAAGATGAGGAGTTACCTAACCCTGCAGTACCTGGTAACACTGACATGCGCTCAACACTACTGACCAGGAGATTGTACCATGGGCGAAATTAAGTCACACGGGCGGGGAGGGGGGGGGGGGTGTGCGGACACACACAGGCTGAGAAGCTGAGAAGTTTTGTGAGGCACTTTGGGCTCAGAGCCCATGCTGTCAACACCTGTTAAAAGCTGAAGTCACACCAGCATTTCTGTACACGTATAACTAAATAACTAGACACGTATCTGGCTGTGGTACACGCTTGAATTGATGGAGCAGCAAAACAAGCGATCCCACGCTCACACACATTCTCTCTCACACACACACTCACACATTCTCTCTCACACACTCTCTCACACTCACTCTCTCTCACACACAACTCTCACTCTCTCTCACACACACTCTCACTCTAACACACACTCTCACTCTCCCCCCACCCCCTCCCCCACCAGTTCACCACTGAACTATCGCCACTCCCTAGATCATAATACTATGTGTCATGACGTTTAAAGCCGGCGATCTTTGCAATGTCCCTTCCCGTAATATCACCTGGCTATGTCTTGACTGTTGCAGGGCTGCCTGCACTCTCGTCCGCTGAAAGGATTGCCTGGACTGCCCTAGTGCACTTTTCGGCGATGTGTGTGTGTGAGTGTATGGGTGGTGAGATGTGTAGTTAAGGGATGTGTGATTGTGGATTGGAGTTAGATGGGGGGGGAGGGGGGGGGGGCGAGTGGGTGGGTGAAGGATGTGTGGGAGGGTGAGTGTGTGTATGTTGAGAGTGGGTGGGGATGTGTGTGTGTGTGGGGGTGGGGGATGTGTGTGGTAGGGATGTGGGGGGAGAATGTGTGGGTGGGGGATGTGTGGGTGGGTGCGGGTTTAGTGTGTGTGTTGGATATGTGGTTGGGGGATGTGTGTTTGGCTGAGTGGTTGGGGTAGGTGGGTGGGTGGTGGAAGATATGTGGGTGGGTGAGTGTTGGTAGGTTGTGGAATGGGTGGAGGATGTGTGCGTGTGGGTAGGGAGATGTGTGAAGGTGGGGAGATGTGTGGGTGGGTGATGGATGGTGGATGCATGCATGTGTGCCTGGGTGTGTGTGTGTGTGGGTGCGGGATGTGTGTGGAGGGATGTGTGGTAGATGGGAGATGTGTGTGTGTGTGTGTGGGGAGATGGTGTATGTGGGGGAGTGTGTGGGATGTGTGGGTTGGGGGATGGGTGGATGGATGGGGGTATTTATGTGTCTGTGGGTATGTGTGTGGTTGGGTGGTGGATGTGTGTGTGTGGGGAACACGCGGATGGATAGGGGATGGTGGGTGGGGGATTTGTCTCATAACATGGTAACATGCATTGTTTATGTTTACAACATTCATTTGACAATGTTTGTTTTTCCCTATGTGAATGCACTATGCACTGATGAATGATAGATGAGTGATTGGAAGGGCTGAATGTAAGACGGGCCTGCGTGCCCAGTTTGTTACTCTTTGAAAATACAGTTCGTTCGTTCGTTCGTTCATTCATTCGTTCGTTTGTTCGTTCTTTAGCGGACAAAACATACAATAAACACAGTGTGCACAATAGTAAGATATGCTCATCCTTCATCATCTGGAGTCTTGCCGGCTGGAGATCATGTATCTCTAAACATTACGGTCTATGACGCCACGGGTAATTTAGCGTGTTGACTCCATTCAGTACCATGACACAAGACTGTCAAGAATCTTTTCACACTGTCTTCCTGTATCTCTCTTTCCGCAAATCTTTCTGATTGTCACAATATGTTCGTTTTTGTCTTCCCTTAAGGTGGTCAAAAAACGATGATTGCCTCTTTCTGATGTTTGTGATAAGTTGTGTTTGCTACTCAAATTCCCTTAAAACGTCCTGATTGCACTTTCTGGCTGTCCAATTGATTTTTTAGCATTCTTCTATAAAACCACATCCCCAAGGCTTCCAGGGATTTTTTTTTTCGACTGTTTACTAATTGTCCAGAATTTGCAGCCGTGTGTTAAAACTGGTTCTATGTAATATGCAAGAACTCTTTTTTCTAACCTTCAAGGACAGCGACCTATTGCCAGGCTTGGCCATGGGAATCCCATGGGAAAAAAAGGGGATTTTCTGAATAGTGTAGGCATGGGATGGGACGGGAAGGGACAGGCATAAATTACCATTGGATGGGACAGAAAAGCATGTCCCATGGACAAGCCTGGCAGGCTTGGCCATGGGAATGTTATTCCCATGGGAATCCCATTGGACTTTCCCATGGGACGGGATGGGATGGGACATGCATAAATTACCACGCAATGTAAATTATGTCCCATGGACAACCATGCTTATTGCACAAAACCTTCTTCATTTGATAGAATTGCAGTTTTTGCTTGTCCTATTCTGTTCTTTATCTCGGTAACACATCTTCCATCTGATGTTATCCATGTGCCTAGATATCTGAATTTCTGCATTTACCCCAAAATAACGTTCTATACTTTAAGTGCACATATAGGCACAATATGCTTCTTTGATATCACACTGACTTCTGTCTTTCTATTATTCAAACTAAGCCCTATTTTTTTTCCATTTCTACAACCACTATATTTATCAATTCCTGTAGGTAATTCTGACTTGTTGCTATCAAGAGAGTGTCATCAGCAGTAGCTATTAAGATCCACACAAGATATTTTTTGTTTGTTCGCATATCCTATACAGGACATTGCTGTCAACTCGGGCATCTTTCAGCTGATTGTTGATTTCTTGGCAAGATTACGCTCAGTAGTTTGCCATTTCTCACCGTTGTCACGTTACTTACAAGAGTATACGAGATTACGGAGAAAAGTCGCTAACCTCTAGGCCAGGAAACAGGCCAAAATACAGATAAATGTGCAAAATATTGACAACACAACATATTGACAAGATATACACACAACAGACAATATTAACACAACATAAAGAATAAAACTATAAACTTATACACAGCATAGAGGCAATATATGTGATTTGATATTCACAAACCATAAGATAAACAGAAAACAATAAACAAGACTGGAAAATGCAGCAAGAAGAATTGCGGTTTATTTCACAGATTAAAAGAGAATGGTGCAAAATTCATGTTTCTTGTGCTTTAGTTTTATATAAACGATTTACTACCATATTGACACGTAGGCATGTCTTCCACACTTGTGGCCATGCACAGAATCTCGAACCTTATCGACAAAGGCGGTGAATGGCGTGAAGCTAATGCCGAACAACAATGACCACAAAAATATAACTAGGAAGTTAGTTATAATGAATAGATACGCATAGATTCCACCCGACGTTTCGACGAGAAATTGTCGTCAGTTATCCCGCCATTTTGTTGTTCCTTGTTGAAGATTTTGGACGACATGTTTGTCTGTATTTGCGTGCATTTGTAGCTTAATAGTTATGTTCTTTGTATTCAGGAGAAACTCAACGCAGTACACGAACTCGGGCACTGACGGGGCTCCAGTTGTGTGTATACTAGCACCACACCTACTATACTGTGGGTAGGTTCTACTTTAAAATTTAGCAGGGGCCTATTCGGCCTACTCTTCTATTTACAACAGTCGGGGGATTGTTCTAGGGGAAGAGAACAAGGGAGGGCAGAGAAGTAAATACCTGGATGGCTTGGCCACGTTGTATTGTCGAGACGAGAACACTAAGCTGATCAACGATTCTGGTTATCGAGAGAGATGGCAAAACATGACCGCCCACGCTTACCGACATGTCACATGATGATGTTGATGAGATTGTTCACTCCCATCATTGTGCCAATGGCTTCCAGCAGAAGACCTCAATTGGAAGGGAACAACAAGCCTTTTTTCTTCTTCTTCTTCAGCGTTCCGAGCCATTGAGGTTCTTTGCTGCAGATACAAGCCGTCTCCATTCGTCTCTCTGGTTGACCTTCTCTTGCCTTTTTTTCTGGTGCAAGAAAATGCAACTTAAAGACGTAATGTCAGGGCAGACCAGGTCCTAAGCCTTGATCGGTAACTGGTCTGGGATCGCAGCTCCGATAAATAGTTATAGCATTGCTTTGTTGATCCGGTAACTTCTGCAGCTTATCATGTTCCAGACATATTGGTGTTACCTTTCCTCTGGAGTAAACTAGGCTGGCCGAGAGAGGGATCATGCTGCATGGGCAATACATGTCTCTACAATTCAGCCCAGGTGTTATGCTATGGAGAATTGACATTTAGACGTCATACATATTTCAATAAAACATTTCAGTAAAACATATTTCAGTAAAACAAGAGTTCTGTGGCATAGACTATTGACAGTAAAGACGTAAAACTGATGAAGACGTGAATTAAAATCTGTGTTCATTAATATGAGTGATTCTGTTTATAATATATTTAACATGTATTTTACAAGTAACTGAATCTGTGTACATTATTTTTACATTGGTCATTCATTCATTCATTCAGTAGCATGTCCTTTGCAGAGCTTAACTATCGCAACAACCTTCCGGAAAACCACTCGATCACAAGCAAGATATCCCGCGTCCGATACACCCATCTGGAGATCATCTGCCACATCCTGCACCCATCGTCGCTTTGGCCTCCCTCTTCCACTATTCTTAAAAATAACAATAGTCGCTTAATAGTCGACAGGGTCGACTTCATTGCACCGGGCTTTTATCCCATATAGCTGAGTCTCTTTCGGCAGCGCGGAAAGCGCCGCACAAAGCGACGACCCTCATGAATCTCCCCCAAAAAATGCACTCGAAGGACGCGGCCAGGAATCGAACCCACAACCTTCGGAGCCCGAGTCAGACGGCTTGACTACTTCGCCACGGAGACTCCGTTCTTCTCCCACTCTTCCCGGGCATATACCCATCCATTGTTGTTCTCTCCAAACTTTCGTGACGTTTCAAGTGACCACAATATTTCAATTTTCTTTGTTGTATCGTCTTAGTAGCCAACCTTCTTCAATATTCAGCTCTTGTCGTATGAATGCATTTGTTACATTCTGTATCCAAGATATTCTTAGAACCCGTCTATAATATTTATATTCAAAGGCATGTATGCACTACGCACTACTTAGTAAATGTCCAGGTCTCACATGCGTATGTTGCAATGAGAAAGATGCATGCTCTTAAATATCTACTTTTTGTAGGTATATCTGTCCCACGCCACAATATATTCAGTTTCTTTAGGTTTTGAAGAGTAGTAGATATTCGTCTTGTAATTTCTTTTGTGTCATCAATGTTGGTAATTAATGACCCTAGATATTCGACATATTCCACCGCTTCCAATGTTTCCCCATTAACATATATTTCTTTCTCCATAGTAGTTTTATCTGCATGCATTATCTTTGTCTTTCCTAGGCTAGATATAAGTTGTGATTCTCACTATTCAATTGGGTTGAGGCTATTAGGTTTTCTATGCCATTCTGTGTTGTGGATAATAATACTGTATCATCAGCATACCGAATCTCTGGTATGTCATGACCATCGATATTTAGGGCATCATATAGCTCCCTGTTTATATCATCTCTTACATTTCTCATTATATTTTCGGCGTTCAGGTTAAACAAATAGGGGGACAGCAAACATCCCTGCTTGATGTCAAACCAATCTGATGTCTCGCCATGTATTCTAACCGCTGCTTATTGGTCTAGATATAGCATTTTTTATGAGTTGTACTACATGCCATGTTCCTCATGATTTAAAGTTGCTTACGTTGTGCACAGTCAAATCTATTTGAATAATGTACAAAACATGAGAATAGGTTTACATTAAATTCTCTACACTTCTCTATTATTAAATTCATGTTGAGTACAAGAGATCATATATTTAACATACGTTTAATAATAGAGATCTCTTGTTCCTCTTCCTTGTCTAAATCCAGCTTGAACCACGTTAATCCATTCTTTCATTTTCTTACCAAGTCTTCCCATTATGATTGCTAGCAGAATTTTACTTGCGTGACATTGGTCGCTGTCAATGTTAAATGCTTAATTGAATGTTTTTACAGACATCAAGTGTATGGATATCTCCAAGGGGAATAGAACACAGCGAATGTAAGGTTAGAAACTTTACATATACTAGATAGAGGCCGGCACGGCCGAATGGTTAGACGTTGAGTAAAGCAGTTCAATAATGCTGGACCTTAAGTCATTTGAAGGTCGACATGACAGAATTGATAAAAGCGCTCGCTCTTAATATTCCGGTTTGCTCATAGCGAGGTTGCGGGTTCAAACCTACACCGGTCAGCTGGACCAAAATGTTGACTTCTCGTCCTTGACTTGGGGATGTAAATTACAAGTACCTCAGAAGTCGGACACTGGTAACAGGGAAAGCTAATAATAATAGTATCATGTGTTGGGTTAGGTTAACTAATTTATATTGTTCACCGCTTTCTTAGACAAATGTCGAGTGCACATTTTAGCGGGTGGGTAGACAGACTGCAGTGACCATATTTGCTCTTCTTTCTCTCATCTCACCCGTGGAAATAGGGCACTAAACTCCTCAAGTGAAGCCCTTAGTAGGTTTATTCATAATTGGTTGCATTCTGCAGCTTGTTTTCTACGAGAAGAAATACCCAGTTCCATGCTTACTCTCCTTGTCGTCTCTTACAAAATGCAACGAAAGTTAGTGTTACTATTCTCTGCTTTTTTTTTTGGGGGGGGGTGGGGGGGGGGGGGGGGGTGGCCCGGATGCCTTCCTTAAGGACACCGAATCTTTCCTTAGGGACTCCGATACTTTCATTAGGGACCCCGATACTTTCATTAGGCAGCCCGATACTTTCATTAGGGACCCCGATGATTTCCTTTGGGATCATGATGCTGTCCTTATGAACCCCGATGCTGTCCTTGGTGACCCCGATGGTGTCCTTAGAGACCCGATGCTTTCCTTGGGGACCCCGATGCTTTTCTTTGGAACCCTGATGCTTTCCCTCCTTAGGGACCCCGATGCTTTACCTCCTTAGAGACCCCGATGCTTGTCTTTGGAACACGCTGCTTTACTTTGGAACACCGATGCTATCTTTCGGAACACCGATGCTTTCCTTAGGGATCCTGATGCTTTCCTTAGGGATCCCGATGCTTCCCTTACTTAGTGACGACAATGCTTTCCTAGTGGACCTTGATAACAAACAAACATTTATCATCTCCGATTTCTGGTTTTATTTTATTTCTTATTATTCGCCTTATAATTGTTTTAGTCACATGACTCAAAACTAGTTGTGCGATGTTCATCGCAATCCAGTGCATCAAACTTCTTTGGTAGAGCTTATGAGGTATATATACCCACTGCTATAGAGATGATTCAAGATTTATATATTTCCAAAAGAAAATACTACGATTTGACTAGACTATTTGACTAGACTAGACTATTTGACTAGACTAGACTATTTGACCAGACTAGACAATTTAAGAATTAACTATTTGACAAGACTTGACCGTTTGACACACTTGACTTTTTGACAAGACTTGACTGTTGACTAGACTTGACTGTTTGACTAGACTTGACTGTTTGACTAGACTTGACTGTGTGACTAGACTTGACTGTTTGACTAGACGTCACTGTTTGACTAGACTTGACTGTTTGACAAGTCTTGACTGTTTGACTAGACCACTTTTTGACAAGACTTGACTATTGACTAAACTAGACAATAAAATACAATAAAATAAATAAAATGAATTAAAATAAAGCAAGATATTGATTTATCTTGCCCGCACTTGGTACTGATTTTGAGACTTGAGGCATTATTTTCAAGCAAGCGTTATTCTCAAGTCGTCATTATTATCTTCAAGTCGACGTTATTCGCTGTCGTCACATGAACATACATCACCGCTGTTGTTCCTGCTGCTGCCTATCACAGTTGAGTAATGATTGGCTAGCAAATGGTTATTGGTGAGTGCATCATGCGTGTGACAAGCAGACTAGAGACTGTGCCTGTTCAACTTCAGGATCTGTGTAGTTGACGTACGGAGTCGCTGGTTCTAATGTCTTGTCTTCATTCATTGCCCAGTTGCTGTAGATACCACTTAGTCTCCTCGTGTCGCTAACCATCGCTTTGTTTGCATAGTCTTCTTCGGAACATTGCTTCTTATGCGAGGGACACAATACAGAGATGTATTCGTCTTCAGAGTCCAAACTCGAACTTAAGAAAGCAGATTTGAAAGGGGCATCATCTGATTCTGTGACCAGATCATCGTACACATTTGATACTTGTTCGGGATTTTCTCGTAGTCTTGTGTAGACCATGTTGTTCAATAACTTAGTACCGAAACTGCTCGAATCATGTGAGTTCTTAGTATTGTCACTCACATTTGTAGCTGTTGGTCTCATGATTTTGTATGCCCCTTCCACATCATTACAAACAAACGAGGCATTCTCGCATTTGGAGCTACAGTGTTTTAGAGTATGATCAGTTCTTTCTGCGCAGTCGTTTATTGTTGAATAGTTTAATTCATTTGAAAACGCTTGGGAGAGACGATTGTCCTTTGCGAAGCCTCCATCTGTAACTACAGGAGAAGTTGTCGCTGTAGTGGATGAATTGTTTGGTAGTTTTCGGTAGTTGTTGGCATTGTGATCTTTGCTTGAAGCTTCTGTTGTCCTTGCAGTCTTTCCCAGGTCTGCGTAACCGTTATCTCTTTCTGCATTTTCATTTACTGAAGTTTTAAGACAAGCACCTGCGTAAGTTTCTGATGTTTGAACAGGACCTCGTCTGCGCGAATCGGGGAATGAAACTACCGCGTATTCATTTTCCATACCTAAGTAAATATGGCTGCTTCTGTCTAATGCAGACGAGTGTAATCCTTCATCAGAAACATGACCGTTGCCACCAGCTGGTCCCTGCGCTAGGGACTCACTACTGCCGTAGGTGACATCCAGAGGCGTAAAGTAGATATCTCTGTAGAGCTCCATGTCTACTGGTTTACATCTTCGTCGGTATATAATACATAGGGCTGTAGCGGCTATGGCAATCACTGATATAGCCAAGACAAGGGGAATTATGATCACATAAACGTCTGCACCATTAGCGGATGCATTTTCGGATTCTTCCGTGAATGTCGTTCTTGGAAACACTGCACTCGGTGATGTTGCATTACTTAATACGCTTTCATTTGAGAATATTGCACTCAAATCCACCGAAGATGATCGTAATGTAGCCGCACATTCCCTCGGACACTGCCCACGCTGAAGAATATCATGATATCCCGTGGACACTTTAATCTCACCAGGGTTGCTCCACCTTATATCAATACATCTTTGGCAATATGATTTCTCCGTGAAACAAATCTTATTACATTCGGGTCCCTCCGTACACTTGCTTTCACTTTCATCGGGTTTAACTCGACGGCAGGTGATTGGATCTACCTTGCTTAACAACTGTTTATGTGTGCATGTTGCATCACACACATACTGAATGGTTGAAGAACCTGTCTCGTCTGTATTTGTACCATAAGCTTCGATCTTTTGAGAATGGCTTTCTGTACTCCAGCTCCAATAGCGAGGCAGTATTTTACATGTCTGGAATCCAGCACAAAGACATCCATGGAACCTGCAAAACATATGAGATGTGCTCTATAGTCTTTTTAATAGTACCACAAGACACACACATACACATGCTGTATTATTATATGGTACTACAAGTCACAAATGTACCATCGTTTATGTTTCATCGTTTTAATTGCATTGTTTGTTTTAATTTACGCTTTATTGGGAGACTAGGCCCAAAACCAACTCATTCCAAGCCGTTCTATTCTCAGCTATCTGATGCAATTCTATGTCCTCTCAATATTTATTTTCGTATCTACTTCTCTTCCCCATGTGTGTTTGGGTCTTCTTCTGCTTCTTGTGCCGTGTGGATTCCAGATATATGTCTTTATTACTGTTCTCTGGGTTTTCTCAATGTATGAACGTTTCAAGCGTCTTTTATTCACCTCTTCGCTCGCTGCTATTTGTCTAGTTCTCTCGAAAGCCGTTCTAATAGTGTTACATGATGTAACAGTATCGGCTAGAAGACGACGTTTATATAGTAGGATTATCCTGACTTGATGAATTAGTAGGGACATGCAAAATGATGTCCATACTTATAAACTGTCAGAAGAAAAACCCTTTTCCCCGGTGCATGAGAACGCACCAAAAGACAATATGTTACGTAGAAAAAATGTGTAGTAACTAGGTATGACAGCATTCGACGATGACAGGATCAAGCGAGATGATAACAAAGTCAGTGAGTGCTGGGATTTCATCGGGATAAGGACAGAAGACCCGGTGACCGATGTCAACATCTGGAATGACAGGCCGTTAAATAACTAAAGTAGATAGGGGAGGATTTACGCATAAAAGAGGACAGTTAGTGAAGCACGTTGACTGATTCAAACTTAAAGACCTTGATAGAAATGCAGTAGATTGTCATTGACGAGCAAATTTACATTGAGGAAAAGTGTATCCATTTAAAAGGATGATCATTGGAAATTTGTATCCTGCTACATTGGAAATTGTGTATCCATATTTTTGCGTCAATGCTGATGTAGAATCCCAGAGTTAAATTTAAGAAACTTGAAAATCCTGAGATGTGAATCTTATTCAATTCCTTTCCTTAATAAGATCTGGAACTCATAGAATGTAATTATCATTTTTCTTGAATTTGGAATAATTATCTAACGGAACAACCGAAGTACTCGATGGCGTTGATTTACGATGACTACCACTATACGTTACTGCGACCCTTGAGGAGGCTGTCTGTACTTGTAAAGGAGGTTTCCTGTTTTGTTCCCTGATGCAGGTTTGCAACGTTGGAAAGAGACTGTGCTGTTTATCACACATACGAATTGTGCTAATTTGTTTTTCTGACAGTATTACAACACATTTTGACAGTTCATTAAAAACGTGTGTTTCGCTTTGTCACAGTAACAAATTTACCAAAATAAAATAAAGGATGTGTGTGTTTGCAAGTGTGTTTGCTGTTTACCTTTCACATCAGGGGTCGCACAGGCGGTGTTTACATGCTACAGGAGCCATTTCAGCCAGTCTTTTACACACGTCTAGTCATGTCAACACAGTCGTATAATCGAGTCAACCCAGTCGTATAATCGAGTCAACCCTGTCGTATAATCATGTCAACCCAGTCGTATAATCGAGTCAACACTGTCGTATAATCGAGTCAACACAGTCGTATAATCGAGTCAACCCTGTCGTATAATCATGTCAACCCAGTCGTATAATCGAGTCAACCCTGTCGTATAATCATGTCAACCCAGTCGTATAATCGAGTCAACCCTGTCGTATAATCGAGTCAACCCAGTCATATAATCGAGTCAACCCAGTCGTATAATCGAGTCAACCCAGTCATAGAATCGAGCCTAAAGCTATGACAGTTGTAGTTCCTTGTAATTTCTTACTGTAGTTCCTCTTCGATATGCAACGTATTTACATTGTAGTTCCTTAATGTAGTTCCTCTACGATGTGTAACTTATTTACAATTGTAATTCCTTAGTGTAGTTCCACTTCGACATGTAACCTATTTAAAATGTTAGTTCCTTACTGTAGTTCCTCTTCGGGATGCAACATATTTAAATTGCAGTTCCTAAATGTAGTTCCTTTCGAGATGAAACTGTAGTTTCTCATTGTCGTTTCTTAGCGAAATGGAAAATATGTAAATTGGAGATTTTGTTTTAATTTTGTTTTCTCAATAAGATGGACCAAATTTAAATCGCAATTACTCTACAATAGAACCGAGTCACCGCCCTCATTCTTTAAGTGGTAGAATAGTCAATTTATCATCTGGAGTATTTGCGGATGATGAAAACTTTCTTTGTTTCAGCAGGTTTGCCATTCTTCTTCTGCTTCCCTCATTCGAGGGAAATGTGTAATTTATTCAGTTGTTTTAGTCTACGACGAGCAATTCATAGCCGTCATTTAATTTCTTTCATTGTGTCACCATTGTTGGTAATCAACGACCCAAGATATCCTAAATGTAGTTCCTTTCGAGATGAAACTGTAGTTTCTCATTGTCGTTTCTTAGCGAAATGGAAAATATGTAAATTGGAGATTTTGTTTTAATTTTGATTTCTCAATAAGATGGACCAAATTTAAATCGCAATTACTCTACAATAGAACCGAGTCACCGCCCTCATTCTTTAAGTGGTAGAATAGTCAATTTATCATCTGGAGTATTTGCGGATTATGAAAACTTTCTTTGTTTCAGCAGGTTTGCCATTCTTCTTCTGCTTCCCTCATTCGAGTGAAATGTGTAATTTATTCAGTTGTTTTAGTCTACGACGAGCAATTCATAGCCGTCGTTTAATTTCTTTCATTGTGTCACCATTGTTGGTAATCAACGACCCAAGATATTCTAAATTTTCCACCATCTCCAATCTTTCCTCATTAACATATATTTCTTTCTCCATAGTAGTTTTATCTGTATGCATTAACTTTGTTAATGCTATGTTAATATATAAGTTGTGATTTTCACTATTTCTTTGGGTTGAGATTATTAGGTCTTCTATAAAATTCTGCGATGTGGATAGTAATACTAAATCATCAGCATATCCTATCTCTGGTATTTCAAGACCACGGATATTTAGGGTATCATATTACTCCTTGGTTATATCATCTCTGACATTTCTCATATTTTCTGCGTACAGGTTAAACAAATAAGGTGACAGCACACAGCCCTGTCGGACTCCTTGCTCAATGTCAAACCAATCTGATGTCTCGCCATCTATTCTAACTGCTGCTTGTTGGTCTAGATAGAGCATTTTTATGAGTTGTACTACATGTGATGGAAAGCCCATATTCCTCATGATTTCCAAAGTTTCTGATGCTGTACACAGTCAAATGCCTTTGAATAATCCACAAAACAAGAGAACACTGGTTTACTAGTCAACTATTATAGCCAGAATTGTATTCATGCATACTTACTCCTGTAGAGATCTCGGTCTAAAGTATACAGAACACCGATTAATGCCCAGGGTGACACCTGAGTTGAAATCGTAATTTGCCAGGACTCCACGCACACTGTAGAGTACCAGGCACCAGGTGGAGACTAGCATTACCAATGTCCTCATTCTAGGTGCTCTTTCAAACTATACTTGAACGAAAGTCCCTGACACAATTCTGGAAGATGGCCTGCAACAAACTAATTATTATTAGTATCCAGACATACACTGGTACCTTGCTGTCTTCACAAATGATAGTTTGTTTCATTTTACTTCAAATAACAAAGGCATAACTACAGACAGATCATGGATGGAGTTATACAAGGTGTATTTTTAATGACTGTGGGGATTTTGAAAATATTGCCGTTCCAAGCTGTGTATTTACCTTTCATATAGCAAGAACTCCACAGATGGTGAATAAAAAACACTTGGAACGACAATATTTTCAAAAACCCCACAATCATTAAAATTACACCCTATACCTCTCCATAGCTCAAAGCCTAGGCTGAATTGTAGAGACCATAAGTTGCCATATTATTTGGCCGGTTGGGTTGCGATTTGGTGCACACAATCGGCGAATTCGATATTTGAAATGTGCAAAACCATATGCGTCTGTCTTTATTATTAGTTGCGAAAACCGATGTGGTGCACTACTTTCTGAACGCCCCTCGTAAATAGATAGAAGAATATTTAATGAAATAGATACAAGAACGAGTAATTTAATTAAATAAATACAAGAAAGAGTAATTTATATAAATAGATACAAGAAAGAGTAATTTAATTGAATAGATACAAGAACGAGTAATATCTATAAGTAAAGAAAGAATAATTTTTGTAAACAGAAAAGAAAGAGTTATTGTTAGTTGCATACACTTTACAGTCAACATCAGCATTTGTTGTTGTTGTGATCTCTAGACATGTTAACGTTTAGCAGTTTGCCATTTCTTTCTGAACGGCCTGCACCAATACAATTTCGTACAAGACCAAAGCAAGGCGGTCTGCTGCCAAATCGCCCGCAGCTGTATTCCGAATGTGGGTATGCGGGATTAAAAACTGCGTCCGTCAAACTTCGCCATGGAGCAAACTAAAATAGATACAACAAAGTAGTTTCGTCTGGTGATGACCTCATCTGGCAGAAGATTGACGAGAACAAGGGCAATGCCTCTTCGATCGCTATCTAGAGCAGAGCAACATGGGGGGCCGAAATCTTGCCAATGAGGTCATCTCAGACAGGTGTAAGACCCAGAACTTTTCGGATGAAGACACAGTGACAGTGAAATAAATCAAGGCTGTGCTTAGACGATCAAAAAACAGCGCTCCAGGGCCAGATGGCATAAGATATGACGACATCAATAGGCGTAAAATCAAATCAAATCAAAATCAAATCAACTTTATTAGGGTCACAAATTGGGCGCGCAGGCCCGTCTTACATTCGGCCCTTCCAATCACTCGTCTTTCGTTCATCAAGAGCATTATACATTTACATAGGAAGAAATATAAACATTGTGAAATGAATGTTGTAAACATAAACAAGGCTAAACATGGAGAAAAATGTGTACATAAAAAGTATGTGACGTAAAAGTAGTGATATGACACACACACACACACACACACTCACACACACACACACACACACACACACACTCTCTCTCTCTCTCTTTCATTCACTCTCACTCATTCCCTCATTCACTCTCCCGCTCACTCATTCACTCTCCCGCTCACTCATTCACTCTCCCGTTCACTCATTCACTCTCCCGCTCACTCATTCACTCTCCCGCTCACTCATTCACTCTCCCGCTCACTCATTCACTCTCACGCTCACTCATTCACTCTCACGCTCACTCATTCACTCTCCCGCTCACTCATTCATTCTCCCGCTCACTCATTTACTCTCCCGCTCACTCATTCACTCTCCCGCTCACTCATTCACTCTCACGCTCACTCATTCTGTCTCTCCCGCTCACTCATTCACTCTCCCGCTCACTCATTCACTCTCCCGTTCAATCATTCACTCTTACTCATTCACTCTCACGCTCACTCATTCACTCTCACGCTCACTCATTCACTGTCCCGCTCAATCATTCACTCTGCCGCTCACTCATTCACTCTCACACTCACTCATTTACTCTCACGCTCACTCATTCACTCTCACGCTCAATCATTCACTCTCCCGCTCACTGATTCACTCTCACGCTCACTCATTCACTCTCACGCTCACTCATTCCTTCTCACGCTCACTCATTCACTCTCACGCTCACTCATTCACTCTCACGCTCACTCATTCACTCTCACGCTCACTCATTCACTCTCACGCTCACTCATTCACTCTCCCGCTCAATCATTTACTCTCCCGCTCACTCATTCACTCTCCCGCTCACTCATTCACTCTCCCGCTCACTCATTCACTCTCCCGCTCACTCATTCACTCTCACTCATTCACTCTCACTCATTCACTCTCACTCATTCACTCTCACGCTCACTCATTCACTCTCACTCATTCACTCACACACACAGACACTCTCACTCATTCACTCTCCCGCTCACTCATTCGCTCTCACGCTCACTCATTCACTCTCCCGCTCACTCATTCACCCTCACGCTCACTCATTCACTCTCACTCATTCACTCTCCCGCTCACTCATTCACTCTCACTCATTCACTCTCCCGCTCACTCATTCACACTCACGCTCAATCATTCACTCTCCCGCTCACTCGTAGGGACAACGAGCTAGAGGAACTAGCAGACATGTACAACAGTATAGGGAGTGCTAGCATCTAGGAGGAGTGGTTACACAGCTATCTGATTCCCTTACCGAAGCCTGGCAAAGACCACACACAAATTCAGGGATTTCGAGTAATAACCATGCATGCTGCTTGCTTGCTTGTGATCATTGGCTTGAGCTCCAACGCAAAGTCCTGTATGTCGGATGAAGGCATCCTGTTGTCCAACATCAGTGTGATGTCATACAGGACCTGAGGTTTGCGTGAGTATCCGTTGTCCCATGTCTGGATTATTGGTGTGCAGACTGGTGGTTCCTCGCCATACAGGCAGACACTCTCCGACTTCGGAGGAATCGGCGATCCTATTGACTTCAGCCAGGACCCCGAAGGGACCTGTTGCCCAGGACGCTCGGCGAGGACGCGTCAATAGGTCTTGGCCAGTATATAACCCGGCCCTGGTGCCTTGGAAACACCTCTGCGTCCCATAACCATGCATAATACAATAGGCAAACTGCTGGAGAAGTTAATTGCCAGAAAAATATCAAGCCAGCTGAAGCAAGGTGTTTTCCCACCCATCCTGGGAGGGTACCGTCCCAAAAGAGAAACCTGGCCCAATTCAGCAGTTCTTGCCCATAATGTTTATGAAGGATTCCACTCTGGCATTGAAACCTTTGCTGCAGCGATTGATCTGGAGGACGCGTTCAACAGAGTACCATTGGAATTTCTAATGCTTCAGCGTATTGAACTCAAGTAATTTCGTTCCTCCTTGGCTGGATCGCTGCAGCCCTATTCCAACGGAAAATAGTATTTAGTTGCGGCAGTTGGACTTCGGAACCAACAACAATATATCCTGGCCTACCACAGAGATCACCATTATATCTGGTGCTGTTCAACGCCTACACAGTGAGAACCACCAGCGAGCAGATCACTGGACCAGGGAGGACATTGTCATATGCCGACGATGTTTTAGGATATCGTCAGGGTAAGGATAGAGATCAGGTTGTTGTGAAACAGCAAACCGAACTCAAATGCATAAGTACTTGGTGTGCTGAAGCTGGGGCAATAGTCAACCCAACAAAGGCAACAGTGACATGGTTCTCTTTGAATAATCATATTGTCAACACTCCAACACCAACTGTCAATCTGTGTTCAGAGACTGTGGAAAGAACGCAGGAAATGAATTACCTGGGGATACGTTTTGATCGAAGCCTTGCTTATAATGAGCACATAGACCAGGTGATAACAAAGGCCAAGCGGGGTTTGGCTGCGATGCAGGTGATGGCGGCAGCAAACTGTGAGCAGCGCCATCTATGCCTCCTATACGAGGGGCCGGTCATGTCTGTTTTTGAGTATACGATGGCGATCCTGACTCTCAGCTGTAAGCAGATAGAAAGGATGGAAAGGACACAAAACAAAGCTATGCGAAGTATTCTTGGATGTACAAGAGATACAGCATGCAGGGCTAAGCGATACCTTCTTGATTTTCCAACAAATTTGCAGAGCACGTGACTACCTCAGAGTCAACGCAAACACACAACATCCACTGCATAGTGAAATTAGGAAGGTGAAGGGCAGCAGGTTAAAAAGAGGACGGTCGTGGATGGGTCAAGCCGAAGACATTATTCAACAGGTGTGTTCACTAGAGGACCTAGAACCTGGCGAGGAGTGGGTGCAAGTGCCAACAGATTTCTGTACGTCCTTTTCAGTTTGCATATATCTGGACAGGAAATGCATACAAGACAATCCGGCTGCTGTGAAGGCGGAAGTACAAGCGTTGATTTTCGAGAATTCCTTAGACGGTGATGCTGTCATTTACACAGATGCGTTTTTCGTCCGACATGCGAGAAGCTAATGGGCCTTTACGGCGCGGCCCGGAGGGAGAATTGTGGAGGAGGACTGTAGTGCTTTTGTTGAGGCCACAAGTAGCCTGACTATGGAAGTCATGGCAGTAAGTAAAACAATAACATGGCTCGACATACAGACATTCACTAGGGCATGTGTCCTTGGCGATTCGATGAGCATGCTCAAGAGGATAGAGACGGGTTGGATCCGAAGAGAGTGGTTGCAGTCTCTGGAGCGGTCTCGGCTGGCAAAGATTGGTTTCATCTTCGTGCCAGGGCATGCGGGAGTACAAGGAAGTGAGCGGGCTGACAAGCTCGCAGGTATGGCTAATGTGGTCCAGGCTGACATTCTGAATGCACTACGAGAAGTAAGACTTTTGCGAGAACCAAGTGATGACTGAGAATCTACAACCATGGTCAGACTGCGAGAACAGCAAATTAAAAGAGGTGTGGCCGAACAAGAACGTAGGGGGCCAAAGAAGATTGAAAATCTACCACAGAACTGGTGTCGTCAGTCGCTACACGCTGAGGGATTTACTGAGGGGATCCGAGCACTTATGGACTGAATGGTTCGATGTGCAATGAGGATGATCTGCCGACTAACTAACATTTTTCTTTTGCTTAAGTGCTGAAATGGTTGAACTGTTTTCACTGTGTCTTCACAGACAGGCTCATCTCTGCTAATCTTTTACTGCAACAGCAGACAGAACAAAGGACGCATTATGAATATCAAGAAGCAATGGTTATTAAAAACAAAGACCCCAGGAGACGATAATGTAATAGAAGGAACATCTTTAATTAAGTCAATACATTCAAATGTAATGCATAAGGTGCGGGTGGGGATAATAACGCCACCAGGGAAGCCATGATAAACGCGAAGAGAAAAACAGGCCTAACAAAAACTGCAGTTAAGATGATGAAAATCTTCATTATGTATTGTTCGCTGAATGTCAGAAAAAAGACCAACGGCATGTATGTCATTTTGAACCAGTTCTGTTGGAATCTGTTGTGTAGGTACCTTGTTGTGACGGAGCCCTGTTGTGTCGGAGCCCTGTTGTGTCGGAGCCCTGTTGTGTCGGAACAATGTTGTGTGGGAGCCCTGTTGTGTCGGAGCCCTGTTGTGTCGGAGCCCTGTTGTGTCGGAACAATGTTGTGTAGGTACCCTGTTGTGTCGGAGCCCTGTTGTGTCGGAACAATGTTGTGTAGGTACCCTGTTGTGTCGGAGCCCTGTTGTGTCGGAGCCCTGTTGTGTTGGAGCCCTGTTGTGTGGGAGCCCTGTTGTGTGGGAGCCCTGTTGTGTGGGAGCCCTGTTGTGTAGGTACCATGTTGTGTCGGAGCCCTGTTGTGTGGGAGCCCTGTTGTGTCGGAACAATGTTGTGTAGGTACCCTGTTGTGTCGGAGCCCTGTTGTGTGGGAGCCCTGTTGTGTGGGAGCCCTGTTGTGTAGGTACCCTGTTGTGTCGGAGCCCTGTTGTGTGGGAGCCCTGTTGTGTCGGAACAATGTTGTGTATGTAACCTGTTGTGTCGGAGCCCTGTTGTGTGGGAGCCCTGTTGTGTGGGAGCCCTGTTGTGTGGGAGCCCTGTTGTGTGGGAGCCCTGTTGTGTAGGTACCCTGTTGTGTCGGAGCCCTGTTGTGTCGGAGCCCTGTTGTGTGGGAGCCCTGTTGTGTAGGTACCCTGTTGTGTCGGAGATCTGTTGTGTCGGAGCCCTGTTGTGTGGGAGCCCTGTTGTGTGGGAGCCCTGTTGTGTGGGAGCCCTGTTGTGTCGGAGCCTGTTGTGTGGGAGCCCTGTTGTGTGGGAGCCCTGTTGTGTGGGAGTCCTGTTGTGTCGGAGTCCTGTTGTGTCGGAGCCCTGTTGTGTCGGAGCCCTGTTGTGTGGGAGCCCTGTTGTGTGGGAGCCCTGTTGTGTGGGAGCCCTGTTGTGTGGGAGCCCTGTTGTGTGGGAACCCTGTTGTGTGGGAGCCCTGTTGTGTGGGAGCCCTGTTGTGTGGGAGCCCTGTTGTGTGGGAGCCCTGTTGTGTGGGAGCCCTGTTGTGTGGGAGCCCTGTTGTGTGGGAGACCTGTTGTGTGGGAGCCCTGTTGTGTGGGAGCCCTGTTGTGTCGGAGCCCTGTTGTGTCGGAGCCCTGTTGTGTAGGAGCCCTGTTGTGTCGGAGCCCTGTTGTGTCGGAGCCCTGTTGTGTCGGAACAATGTTGTGTAGGTACCCTGTTGTGTCGGAGCCCTGTTGTGTCGGAACAATGTTGTGTAGGTACCCTGTTGTGTCGGAGCCCTGTTGTGTCGGAGCCCTGTTGTGTGGGAGCCCTGTTGTGTGGGAGCCCTGTTGTGTCGGAGCCCTGTTGTGTCGGAGCCCTGTTGTGTGGGAGCCCTGTTGTGTCGGAGCCCTGTTGTGTCGGAGCCCTGTTGTGTCGGAGCCCTGTTGTGCTGAAACCTGTTCTGTTAGAACCTGTTGTGCTGTATGGCAATTAAAGTGAACGAACAAAGTAAGATAAAATTGGTAACAGCGGAGATGTGTTTCTTAGGTGAATAATGCAAATTCTTAAGACTGCCAGAGAAACTAACGTCTTCCTGAATGAAGCTAATGAAAGTAGACCTTCATTAAAACAAGAATGGCGAGGAGATAGTATCCTTTGGTTGTATGAGAAGCGTTAGAGAACATTGTGGCGACTGAAAAGATTAGTGGTAGCAGAAGCAGGGGCAGACAAAGAGAAATGATGCTGGATGGACTGAGTCGGCGGCCTGGAGCAGTATCTTTAATAGAATTGATCTAGATCAGCGTGGCCGAATGGATAATAGCGCTCGCTCTTACACTTCCGATGTGCTGATGCCCAGGTAGCGGGTTCAACCCTTACACCGGTCAGTTGGACTAAAGTTGAATTCTCGTTTTGACTTTGGGACATAAATTAGTTACTCATAGTTGGTTAGCCTGATGGCCAGGGACACTGGTAATAGAGAAAGATAATCCACACGTAAAACTCACTCTAGTGGACCAGTAGTAGTAGCATGTGTAAGAACTTGGCTTTGGACTATGCTTAAGTTCACAACGAGCGAACACAAAAAGAGAGAAACAATTTATTCCGGAAACGAAGAGACCACATGTGGATAGACGTGGTCGCATACGCAAGGCACGTGATGATGACTGTTGTGAGGCCTTCATATATTCTATGTCACGTTTTAACGATGTGTGGTGACCAGTGACCTTCTTCAGCGCCTTTATTGTCCAAACAAATAAGACAATTGTTTGTAAGTCTGGATCGACCACTAAGAACACCTTGTCACCGTTTGAGAAATCAACCAGGCCATTGTTGCAGCAGGCAATTGGCACAAACCACTATACCACCCGCGGTTGCTAAGTAACAGTTAATTATATGAATAAAAATGCATTACCTTTTAAATAGCATAAACATGAATTACCTTTGAGTAGTTATAATTCCTATGAATTCTATAACATTAGCATACGTCCACGATAGCCGTGAACAGATTGCTGCTAGGGTGCTCTGCCGTCTGCACTTTATTATCGTTGAAAAAATGTCAGGAAATTGCGAGAGTTTCAACTAAACATCACAGTTGAAGTGGACAGATAGCAATCTGCAACAGATGAGCACTTGTCCAAGTGTTGTCATCCTATACTGGGTCACGTCTGACACGCTGCATTGTCCATTTCCAGGACGCGCCACGCCTATTATAAATTGCAATATTATAAATGCGCCATGCCTATTAGAGTGGGCGGGTATGTTTCGCCAGCTTGCATGATAACCAGAATCGTGGATTAGCTTTTTTTTCCTCCTGGGAAGACCAGGAGAACTTTAAATCAGATGGGACCATTACCAGTATGACTCTTTGCTGGCTGTTGAGCGAGGGGACGGAGTGCATGTGGGAATATCCTGAGTGCAGTGAGCTTGTTTATCAGATCAACTCAACTGTTTATTGTTTGGTTTTTTTTGTTTGTTTTTTGTGTGTGTGTGACCTTGACTATGCCATGTGGGCAAACACTCAGATACTTATTTCTCTGCCTTCAACTTTTTCTCTTCCCCTCGTCTTGCCAGCTGTCATTAAGTCTTCTAGTTCCTCCTCTCTCAGTGCCCAAGATATCTTCACTGTCTACTTCTGATTCCTGTAATCAGTTCACGGTTTTCATCTGCTTCTTGCAGATCTTGCTCATTGGTGTTTCGGTCTGTCGATGGTATTCTTTTCACTTTCCCCAGGAATCAAATCTCCAATGCGATCGGATGTTTCTCGGCTTGTCTGATTGTCCACGCTTCCCAACTATACAAAAGGACTATTTCCAGTTTCCATTTCCAGGGTAAGGATAGAGAGGAGGTTGCTGTGGAACTACAAACCGAACTCAATCGCATAAGTACTTGGTGTGATGAAGCTGGGGCAATGGTCAACCCAACAAAGGCAACAGTGACTTGGTTCTCGTTGAATAATCATATTGTCAACAATCCAACACCAACTGTAATGCTGTGTTCAGAGACGGTGGAAAGAACGCAGGCAATGAAGTACCTGGGGATACGGTTTGATCGAAGCCTTGCTTATAATGTGCACATAGACCAGGTGATAACAAAGGCCAAGCGGGGTTTGGCAGCGATGCGGGTGATGGCGGCAGCAAACTGTGAGCAGCGCCATCTATGTCTACTGTACGAGGGGCTGGTCATGTCTGTTTTGGAGTATGCAATGGCAATCCTGACTCTCAGCCATAAACAGATAGAAAGGATGGAAAGGATACAGAATGAAGCTATGCGCATTATTCTTGGATGTACAAGAGATACAGCATGCAGGGCGATGCGCTACCTTCTTGATTTTCCAACCATTGAAGAGAGAATACAAGTTTGCAGGGCACGCGCCTACCTCAGAATTAACGCAAACACACAACATCCACTGCATAGTGAAATTAGGAAGGTGAAGGGCAGCAGGTTAAAAAGAGGACGGTCGTGGATGGGTCAAGCCGAAGATATTCTTCAACAGGTGTGTTCACTTGAGGACTTAGAACCTGGCGAGGAGTGGGTGCAAGTGCCAACAGATTTCTGCACATCCTTTTCAGTTTGCATCCAACTAGATAGAAAATGCAGACAAGAAAATCCGGCTGCTGTTGAGGCTGAAGTACAAGCGTTGATTTTCGAGAATTCGCTAGACGGTGACGCGGTCATCTACACAGATGGGTCGGTCGTCCGACATGTGAGAAGCTCATGGGCCTTTACAGCTCGGGCCGGAGGGAGAATTGTGAAGGAGGACTCTGGTGCTTTCACTGAAACCACAAGTAGCCTGACCATGGAAGTCATGGCAGTAAGTAAAGCAGTAACATGGCTCGAGACACAGACATTCACTAGGGCTTGTTTCCTTAGCGACTCAATGAACATGATCAAGAGGATAGAGGAGGGGTCGATCCGAAGAGAATGGTTGCTGCCTCTGAAGCGGTCTCGGCTGGCAAAGATTAGTTTCATCTTCGTGCCAGGTCATGCGGGAGTACAAGGAAATGAGCGGGCTGACAAGCTCGCAGGTGAGGCTACTGTGGAGGGCGGACGCGTCATGGACCAGGCTGACATTCTGAATGCTCTACGAGAAGTGAGACTTTTGCGAGAACCAAGTGATGACTGTGAATCTACAACAATGGCCAGACTGCGGGAGCAGCAAATTAAAAGAGGGGTGGCCAAACAAGAACACTACGCAGGAAGCCAAAGAAGATTGATAAACCAACACAGAACTGGCATCGTTAGCCGCTACACGCTGCGGGATTTGCTGAGGAAGGGATCCGTGCACTTATGGACTGAATGGTTCGATGTGCAACGAGGATGATCTGTCGACTAACTAACTAACTAACTAACTAACTAACTATTTCCATGTATCACTTCAACACTATTTTGTCGTTGCAAATGAGACCTTTTTATTGGTCAGTATGTTTTTCACGCTGCAAACGGCAACCTTCGCTATAGCGAATAGTTCAATTTGACAATACCCAGATGTGAAATTTCAGTTTACCATTGCCCAGAGTGTCTCAACAGTATTTTACACAATAACACATAATCATTGAATGTAAGAAATAGAGTGCAGAAGAGCTTAAAACCTGTTTTGCTGTATGTAAGTGAATCTTGGACTGTAAATGAATAAATTTTTTTCCGGAGACGAATGTTGCAAATTCCTTTACTGGCAAAGTAACTAACGATTGCCTGAAAGAGTATAATGAAACTAGATCATTATATACAACAATAAGAAAGAGACAAACAGCTTTATTTGGTCATGTGATGAGAAGAGAGGCATTGGAGAACATCGTGAAAACTGGAAAGATTAAGGAGAAGAGAGGCAGAGACCGACCAAGAGAAATGATGCTGGATGGATTGAAACGATGACATGGAGTCATCAGCATAATTGATCCAGACAACCACAAAGACTGAAATCTGTTGGGAGTCATATACTCCTGCGCCACCGAGCATGGCACTTGATGATGACTGCCCAGGTGTGGTATGTTAAAACTGGCTGTGCACACGCCGCTAGATTCTCAGCTTGAAGAACGGAAGAATATCTCTGCCATAGTTCCGATGGAGATAATGATTGAGAACTTTGTCGGGAGCAACATCTATACACTTATGTCCCCTCAATAGATACAAGCCGTTCGAAGGATCAAAACACATGAATATCAATCAATCGGACTTTTGAGGTCATACTCAGATTTCCAGATCAGCCGTGAGGCACTTCAGGTCAGCGTGAGACACTTTCAGATCAACGGTTAGGTACTTCAGAACAGCTATGAGGTACTTCCAGGTCTGCCATGAGGCGCGTTGGGGTACTTCCAGATCAGCTGTGAGGCACTTCCAGCTCAGCCGTGAGGCACTTCCAGGTCAGCCGTGAGGTATTTCAGATCAGCCGTGAGGCACTTCCAGGTCAGCCGTGAGGTATTTCAGATCAGCTGTGAGGCACTTCCAGCTCAGCCGTGAGGTATTTCAGATCAGCTGTGAGGCACTTCCAGGTCAGCCGTGAGGTATTTCAGATCAGCTGTGAGGCACTTCCAGGTCAGCCGTGAGGTATTTCAGATCAGCCGTGAGGATATTCCAGGTCAGCCGTGAGGTATTTCAGATCAGCCGTGAGGCACTTCCAGGTCAGCCGTGAGGTATTTCAGATCAGCCGTGAGATTGGATGGAATCCATAGACACTTGATCAGGAAACAACCCCACCACCCCCCCCCCCCATCTCAATGTGGGTTTGAACCCAAAATGAACGGGCGGGTAAGCGAGTGCCGTATCTAACTCCGCTCATGTGTTGTACGGCTCCTGGTTTATATATAACTCCGTGGCGTAGGCGTTACGGACGCGATTCGTTATCCCACATACCACGTTCAAAACACAGCTGCGGTTAATTTGGAAGCAGACCACCTTGCGTTGGTTTTTATACAATGGTGTGAATGCCGGTCGTTCAGAAAGTAATGCCAAACTACTGAACGTAAACTTAATTATAAACAGCCAAAATATGCTGGGGTTAACTGCGACGTCCTGTAAATTATGAAGGTCACCTCTTGACATGTCTTGCCATTGAGATGCCATGTGCTAATCCTATAAATATCAGTGGTTCTCAACAGGTACGAAATGTCCCCCTGGGGGGGGGGGGGATTTTAGGGTTTCCATGGCGGGGGAGGTGGGTTATTGTTAAGATTATTTCAAGATCGCCTAAATACAAGAAACGATTACTTGATATTGTTTTTTCCTCCATGCTTTACGGGTCTGTACTTCTCGCCCTTCTGAACTTCGTTTTATAACGTAAGTAGACCCGCAAATCACGCTTTATGTAGACGTCTAGACTTGTTCAAGTATGTGTTATTAAATGGAGCTTCCAATTTAATTTATACTGTATAAGGGGCTGGGATAGGGGGGGGGGGGGTTATAGGGAGGAAATACGAAAGGGGAGAATGACGTTATGAACATATGGTGAAGGGATGCATGGGCCAAAAAAGGTTGAGAACCACTGGGCTACAACATAATGAAGTGATTAAATGCAGTTTTCCTTTCTTGCAGCTTTCTTCCCAGACAATTCTTGGAAAATGCATCTGGGATTTATCTGAGATTAGGTCTACTCCTTAGTGTTAGAGCAGAACACGAATAGTTCTCTTTCTGGGGACTGAACGCTCACAAGCATCATGGTCAGTTACTGCTCTTCACGCACTCTTTAATGCTGCTTAAAAACAGGAGCAATTAGCTTCGGGTTCTTGTCATTCCTGGACTGGTTCAGTGTGCGCTGTTTTATTCAGGCATGTATATAAATTCCGATAGCTTTTGTGAGGGTGATACAAATGTATAACTTTTGTGAATTGCTATCCCCTCGTGAACCAGCAACTTTATGTGTGTGTGCTAGTAGTAATGTATTTGTATGTGCGAGTGGCAGTGTTTGTATGTGACCCAGGCTGCATTCGTATGTGCTCGCAGCTGTGTATGTACTCACGGTTGTATTCCACCGCTGTATTTGCATAAACCGGTTGCTATATTAGTATGCATGTCTACTCGGAGATGAGTCTGTACTATTTCTAAGTTCGTGCAACTATTTTCTTTGTACCTAGAGATGACTCGTTTTCACCAGAAAGTCCCTTAACACTCGGACAATAGAATGGAGTGTGTTCCTATAGTCTGTCCAGAAATGAATGCCTTCATTCACGATCAATTATTTTGAAAATTGTCTGTTGCATAGTTATGAAATTTTTCCTACCGTCTTATATTTTCCCCCACCCCAGGAATATGTCTTTGATAGGTCCAAAAGCAACTTAAATCATGAAAGCGGCGACATTTCTTTGATGTTTTGGTGAAAAACAAGTGATTTCTGCTAACAAACTTGTTTTACAGTAATGCCCCGTCAGTTCGGGTGACGACACAAGGCGTATCCATATTCGTATCGGAGTGGGTGCATTGTCTACTCTGCTGATAACGGAACATGATTACCTGTTTTGCACGACGAATATAGCTGTGAATGTTTCTGTAGTGGGCTTCCTTCTTAACGACCAAGAAGTTGGTCCTCTTTTCATTGAAGTTTATAGAATGATTCGTATGTTCGTGTGTTGTCCCCTCATTTGACAACGTGTTTATTCTCACGTTTCTTGTTATGCCACAATATGTCAGTTCCCACCGCAATATTACTCTTCGGTTGGTATTCAATGCGTCTAGAGCTTTTTTCCCCCAATGTCAGTTGTCACCGTTGAGGGCTTACGGAATTGAAAATGCATCACTGTAGAATACAAACTGTTGCCATTGACAAGTTGTTTTGTTTATGCCGATGTTGTCATGTTAAGGGCCTGCAATTCTTCTTCTGAATAGTTGGAGCAAAAATATCCCAGTAGGTGTGCATGAAATCTGCCCAGACCTTAATCTGTGTCGCACGATTCCAATAGGTTGATGACTGCTCTCGGTTGCATAAAACTCAATCCAATCTTTCTCCAATAGTCATCTTCCTCTTTCAACACCTGGTCCTCACATTTTTTCCACTAACTTTTATCACTCTCTGGATAGATGGGTGGGTGGGTGGGGGATTTGTCTCATAACATGGTAACATGCATTGTTTATGCTTACAACATTCATTTGACAATGTTTTTTTCCTATGTGAAAGCACTATGCACTGATGAACGAAAGATGAGTGATTGGAAGGGCCGAATATAAGACGGGCCTGCGTGCCAAATTTGTTACCCTTCGAAAATAAAGTTTGTTCGTTCGTTCTTTCTGTCTCTCTCTCTCTCTCCCTTTCACACACACACACACATACATACACACACACACACACACACACACACGCACACATCATGTTAATTCATTCAGTACCACATCCCTTGCAGAACCTCGCTCCCATAACAACCGTCCCGAAAACCTCTCGGTTATTATCAAGATGTCCCGCGTCCGGTACACCCATCAAGAGATGATATGTCAAATCTTGCACCCATCTTCTCTTTAGTCTCTCTTCCCGCGCATATACCTCTCCGTGATTGTTCTCACCAAACTTTCATGACGTTTCAAGTGACCAAATTATTTCAATTGTCTTTATTTTATGGTATTTATTAGCCAATCCTCTTCAATATTCAGTTCTTGAAGTATTGATGCATTTGTTCTTTTCTGTATCCAATATATTCTTAGAACTCGTCTATAACATTTATATTCAAAGTCATTTATACGCTGTTCAGCTTGTTTAGTTAGTGTCCAGGTCTCACAGACGTTTGTTGCAATGGGAAAGATCTATACTCAATCGAATATGTGTAGGTTTATCAGTCACACGCCACAATTTATTCGATTGTTGTAGGTTTTGAAAAGCAATAGATATTCCACCTTATAAATTCATTCACTGAGTCACCATTGTTGGTAATTAATTACTAAGATATTCAAAAGTTTCAACCACATGAAATTTTCCACCACCTCAAATTTTTCCTCATTATTAATATTTTCTCCATAATAGTTTTATCTGTATGCATTATGTTTGTTTTTGCTATGTTAAGATATAAGTAATGTTTTTCACTATTATTTTGCTCGGAGGTTATTAGTTTTTCTATACCATATGTGATGTGGACAGTAATAATGTATCATCATCATATCGAATCACTGGTATTTCGTGACTATCGTGAAAACAATCGTGACCACCGATTGTTACACATACACACAAACATATAGTATAGGGAAAAAAATGGTTTGCATATCCTTTACTGGACATAGCTGTCAACATCAGCATCTTTCAGCTGATTGTTGATTTCTTGGCAAGATTACGCTCAGTAGTTTGCCATTGCTTTCTGAGCGGCCGGCTCACATACACCTAAGTTACCGACGCGATTCGAACCACTGCTTATTCTCACCGTCGTCACGTTACTTACGAGAGTACGGAGAAAAGTTGCTAACCTCTAGGCCAGGAAGCAGTATTGTGAAAACGGGAGCAAATTCGAGATTATAATGTTTCAGCAGCCAAACCGAGTTGTCTTTCTTACTGCACAAGGTGTGTGTATTAGGTTGGGCTACGAGTAATCCATGTTGAGAATCTTTGGGCCGCTGGGTAATTCACGTTGACAATCATTGGGCATTCATTCATTCAGTAGCATGTCCTTTGCAGAACCTCGCTGCCATAACAACCTACCGGAAAACCTCTCGATCATAATCAAGATGTCCCGCGTCTGATACACCCATCTGGAGATCATCCGTTACATCCTGCACCCATCTTCTCTTTGGCCTTCCTCTTCCTCTCTTCCCGGGCATATAGCCTTCCATTATTGTTCTCTCCAAACTTTCGTGACGTTTCACGTGACCAAAATATTTCAATTTTCTTTGTTTTATCGTCTTTAATAGCCAACCTTCTTCAATATTCAATTCTTGAAGTATGGATGCATTATCATTGAGCTACTTGGGTAATATATGTTGACAATCATCGACCCTCTGAGTAATCCATGTTGACATATCATTGATCCACTGAGTGAATGTTGAGAATGTCTGAGACCTGAGTAATCCATGTTAACAATCATTGGGCCATTGAGTAATCCATGTTGACAATCATTGGGCCATTGAGTAATCCATGTTGACAATCATTGATCCACTGAGTAATCCATGTTAAGAATGACTGGGACCTGAGTAATCCATGTTGACAATCATTGGGCCACTGGGTAATCGATATTGACAATCATTGGGCCTCTGAGTAATGCATGTTGACAATCATTAGGCCACTGGGTAAACCATGTTGACAATCATTGGGCCACTAAGTTATCCATATTGAGATAGCTGACCACTGAGTTATCCACGTATTGCCGTTAAGGTTGAATTAGGCCTAAAAGGGCTTGCAAATGTCAGAGTGCGATTAGTGTAGAGACTTTCTCTAAGTACCTTCTCTAATTACCTTCTAAGTACCATCTCTAAGTACCACCTTCTCAGTACCACCTTCTCAGTACCACCTTCTCAGTACCTTCTCTAATTACCTTCTTTACGTAGCTTCTTCACTAGGGCTTGCATTGCAGAGGCTTCCTTCCCCTGTGTAATTTCAATTCATAAAACTGATTGGAAATAAATAGTTGATAAAAACGGTCCAACTGTCAGAAGCAACTCAACAAGTTAGAGTCAATGATATCAGAGGGAGGGAGAGAGAGAGAGAGAGAGAGAGAGAGAGAGAGAGAGGAGAGAGAGAGAGAGAGAGAGAGAGAGAGGAGAGAGAGAGAGAGAGAGGAGAGAGAGAGAGAGAGAGGAGAGAGAGAGAGAGGAGAGAGAGAAGAGAGAGAGAGAAGAGAGAGAGAGAGGAGAGAGAGAGAGGAGAGAGAGAGAGGAGAGAGAGAGAGAGAGGAGAGAGAGAAGAGAGAGAGAGAGAGAGGAGAGAGAGAGGAGACAGACAGAGAGAGACAGAGAGAGAGAGAGGAGAGAGAGAGAGGAGAGAGAGAAGAGAGAGAGAGAGAGACAGAGAGAGAGAGAGGAGAGAGAGAGAGAGAGAGGAGAGAGAGAAGAGAGAGACACAGAGAGAGATAGAGAGGAGAGAGAGACAGAGACAGTGTCAAGGTGTTGGATGATAGCAGGACCGACTAGTGACAGAAGAGGGGCAAGGATTAATAGGACATAGAGACAGGACCTCTATAAAGGTATAGACAGCACCCAAGCTAGGACATAAGACTAGACTCGGGTGGGGACACTAATGTGTTATAGTTAGGACAACAGAGGGTCCGACCCGAGAACAGGGGCGGGTACAATAGGTCACGGGGAATATCGTGACGACGTAAATTAGAATAGAACTTATAGGGTAACTAGTGCTAAGACGACAGTGCTGCGTGCAAAGAGAACGGCACGCAGAGTTGCGAACCCCACGATGGAGTTTTGACCACGTAGGCAAGCAACAACCTGAGCTGCCTCAGACAGGGGACTGGACGGCCTTCCGACTGAACGTAGTGTTGTTCGGAAGCCATTATCTATAGTTGTGAATGCATGTGATGTTAACGAGAGAGTGACCGTGTTTGATAATGTAGATATATATATTGTGTGTCGAGTGGCGATGACGTTAATGATGTATCAGGCAGATACTGCCGTGTTTGATTATCAGGCCTGCCTGAAAATAAACTCCGTATAAAAATATCTGTACGCGCTGAAGTTATTTGAAGTACGGATGATGTTGCCTGATTGTGAGTAAACACAAGACTGTGACAGGCAAAGTCAGCAGCAGCCTTCATGTATGATGCCCAGGACTATTTCTTGCCAGCCATTCGGTCAGTCGGCTCATGTGTTCACCATCGACCTGCATGTAGGTACAGTAAAGGACCCTTGCACGCACCTAGAGGCCCATTGAGTACATGGTGCCACACCCACCTGTTTATAGATCAATGGGCACTATGAAGGTGATGTGGCCGGTATCACGGCCCCCGCCTTTGCTTTCTACAATATTTCTGGTACCCGCTTCAGGTTGAGTCGACCCGTGAGTCCTGGTCAGTGTTAAGAATTCGAACCTGCCCAGATATAAATCGAACCGAATACCAACGCGCCGGCAGGCTAGTGTCTATCCACTGCGCTAGCTCGGCTTCCACAAATAACCACACATAACCGACTACTGACTAACCACACACAACCGACTACTGACTAACCACACATAACCGACTACTGATTAACCGAAAATAACCGACTCCTGTCAGTTAGTAAGTTACTTAATTAGTCGAGGTTCCAACTTCACGGTATCGGGTCGTCCCCATTATGCTTCATTCCTGTGCCAGTGAATATCACACAAAATGCTCCCCACTGTCCAATGTGAAAAGTGGAATAGACAGGAGTCTCGGAAAGCCAACAACCCGCACAGGTACACTACATAATGTCGCTGCCAGAATGCAACACACAATTCATCCACGAAAACCACAGTTCATCGTCGATGGACTCGGCAGTCACCAGAAAGACCTCATTGACCCGGGTTTTCTCACATGGCTCGGTCTTTTACAGCAAAGTGACCCGTCGAAAGTGTCGCATAAAGCACGAACTCCGCAGCTTCAGCGCCGACTCAATTCAGCAGCAGCCGGTAACCATTGTTCCAAACATGCAGATCACTGTACAGTCTGTACAGGACAGATGTAAAAGCATTCCCAGCGAATTTCACAGCTCACATTGTCGCCCACGCACACACTCAGTAGCAGGGCGACGAAACCATGCACTACCAGTCCAACATGAGGAAAATGCGATTGCAAACCATAGCTGCAAGCATAAACACGCCACATGCCTTAACGGTTCAACGCCTAACCGCCGTATTGGCGACCGGAATTCCTGACTTCTGAATATCCGCAAATAACCGACCCTTGACTAACCGCAAATAACCGATCACCGACTAACCGCAAATCGCCGACTATCCACAAAGAACCGGCTACCAACTATCCACAAAGAACCGGCTACCAACTATCCACAAACAACCGGCTACCAACTATCCACAAAGAACCGGCTACAAACTATCCACAAAGAACCGGCTACAAACTATCCACAAACTGCAGGCTACCAACTATCCACAAAGAGACGGCTACCAACTATACACAAACTGCCGGCTACCAACTATCCACAAAGAACCGGCTACAAACTATCCACAAACAGCAGGATACCAGCTGTCCACAAACAACCGGCTACCAACTATCCACAAAGAACCGGCAACCAAATTTCAACAATGGACCGGCTACAAACTATCCACAAAGAAAGGACTACCAACTATCCACTAAGAGCCGGCTACCAGTTATTAACAAAGAACCGGCTACACACCAGCTATCCACAAAGAGCCGGCTACAACCCAGCTATCCACAAAGAGCCGGCTACCAACCAGCTATCCACAAAGAGCCGGCTACCAACCAGCTATCCACAAAGAGCCAGATACCAACCAGCTATCCAAAAGAGCCGGCTACCAACCAGCTATCCACAAAGAGCCGGCTATCAACCAGCTATACACAAAGAGCCGGCTGCCAACCAGCTATCCACAAAGAGCCGGCTACTAACCAGCTATCCACAGAGCCGGCTACCAACCAGATATCCACAAAGAGCCGGCTACCAACCAGCTATCCACAAAGAGCCGGCTACCAACCAGCTATCCACAAAGAGCCGGCTACCAACCAGCTATCCACAAAGAGCCGGCTACCGACCAGCTATCCACAAAGAGCCGGCTGCCAACCAGCTATCCACAAAGAGTCGTCTGCAACCCAGCTACCCACAAAGAGCCGGTTACCAACTAGCTATCCACAAAGAGCCGGCTACCAACCAGCTATCTACAAAGAGCCGACTGCCAACCTGCTATCCAATAACTGCCGGCTGACAACCAGCTATCCACAAAGAACCGGCTGGCTACCCGCTATCCACAAGCTGCCGGCTATCTACCCGCTATCCACAAACTGCCGGCTGGCTACCCGCTATTCACAAACTGCCGTCTGGCTACCCGCTATCCACAAAATGCCGGCTAACTACCCGCTATCCACAAACTGCCGGCTAGCCACCCGCTATCCACAAACTGCCGGCTGGCTACCCGCTATTCACAAACTGCCGGCTATCTACCCGCTATCCACAAACTGCCGGCTATCTACCCGCTATCCACAAACTGCCGGCTGGCTACCCGCTATTCACAAACTGCCGTCTGGCTACCCGCTATCCACAAACTGCCGGCTGGCTACCCGCTATTCACAAACTGCCGGCTATCTACCCGCTATCCACAAACTGCCGGCTATCTACCCGCTATCCACAAACTGCCGGCTATCTACCCGCTATCCACAAACTGCCGGCTGGCTACCCGCTATTCACAAACTGCCGTCTGGCTACCCGCTATCCACAAACTGCCGGCTGGCTACCCGCTATTCACAAACTGCCGGCTATCTACCCGCTATCCACAAACTGCCGGCTGGCTACCCGCTATTCACAAACTGCCGGCTATCTACCCGCTATCCACAAACTGCCGGCTATCTACCCGCTATCCACAAACTGCCGGCTGGCTACCCGCTATTCACAAACTGCCGTCTGGCTACCCGCTATCCACAAAATGCCGGCTAGCTACCCGCTATCCACAAACTGCCGGCTAGCCACCCGCTGTCCACAAACTGCCGGCTAGCTACCTGCTACCCACAAACTGGCGGCTAGCTACCCGCTACCCACAAACTGTCGGCTAGCTAACCACTACCCACAAACTGCCGGCTGGCTACCCGCTATCCACAAACTGCCGGCTAGTTACCCGCTATCCACAAACTGCCGGCTAGCTACCCGCTATCCACAAACTGCCGGCTAACTACCCGCTATCCACAAACTGCCGGCTAGCTACCCGCTATCCACAAACTGCCGGCTACCAACCAGCTATCCACAAAGAGCCGGCTACCAACCAGCTATCCACAAAGAGCCGGCTACCAACCAGCTATCCACAAAGAGCCGGCTACCAACCAGCTATCCACAAAGAGCCGGCTACCGACCAGCTATCCACAAAGAGCCGGCTGCCAACCAGCTATCCACAAAGAGTCGTCTGCAACCCAGCTACCCACAAAGAGCCGGTTACCAACTAGCTATCCACAAAGAGCCGGCTACCAACCAGCTATCTACAAAGAGCCGACTGCCAACCTGCTATCCAATAACTGCCGGCTGACAACCAGCTATCCACAAAGAACCGGCTGGCTACCCGCTATCCACAAGCTGCCGGCTATCTACCCGCTATCCACAAACTGCCGGCTGGCTACCCGCTATTCACAAACTGCCGTCTGGCTACCCGCTATCCACAAAATGCCGGCTAACTACCCGCTATCCACAAACTGCCGGCTAGCCACCCGCTATCCACAAACTGCCGGCTGGCTACCCGCTATTCACAAACTGCCGGCTATCTACCCGCTATCCACAAACTGCCGGCTATCTACCCGCTATCCACAAACTGCCGGCTGGCTACCCGCTATACACAAACTGCCGTCTGGCTACCCGCTATCCACAAACTGCCGGCTGGCTACCCGCTATTCACAAACTGCCGGCTATCTACCCGCTATCCACAAACTGCCGGCTATCTACCCGCTATCCACAAACTGCCGGCTATCTACCCGCTATCCACAAACTGCCGGCTGGCTACCCGCTATTCACAAACTGCCGTCTGGCTACCCGCTATCCACAAACTGCCGGCTGGCTACCCGCTATTCACAAACTGCCGGCTATCTACCCGCTATCCACAAACTGCCGGCTGGCTACCCGCTATTCACAAACTGCCGGCTATCTACCCGCTATCCACAAACTGCCGGCTATCTACCCGCTATCCACAAACTGCCGGCTGGCTACCCGCTATTCACAAACTGCCGTCTGGCTACCCGCTATCCACAAAATGCCGGCTAGCTACCCGCTATCCACAAACTGCCGGCTAGCCACCCGCTGTCCACAAAACTGCCGGCTAGCTACCTGCTACCCACAAACTGGCGGCTAGCTACCCGCTACCCACAAACTGTCGGCTAGCTAACCACTACCCACAAACTGCCGGCTGGCTACCCGCTATCCACAAACTGCCGGCTAGTTACCCGCTATCCACAAACTGCCGGCTAGCTACCCGCTATCCACAAACTGCCGGCTAACTACCCGCTATCCACAAACTGCCGGCTAGCTACCCGCTATCCACAAACTGCCGGCTAGCCACCCGCTGTCCACAAACTGCCGGCTAGCTACCTGCTACCCACAAACTGGCGGCTAGCTACCCGCTACCCACAAACTGTCGGCTAGCTAACCACTACCCACAAACTGCCGGCTGGCTACCCGCTATCCACAAACTGCCGGCTAGTTACCCGCTATCCACAAACTTCCGGCTAGCTACCCGCTATCCACAAACAGCCGGCTAGCTACCCGCTATCCACAAACTGCCGGCTAGCTCCCCGATATCCACAAACTGCCGGCTGCCTCCCCGCGATCCACAAACTTCCGGATGGCTGCCCGCTATCCGCAAACTGCCGGCTGGCTCCCCGCTATCCGCAAACTTCGGGCTAGCTCCCCACTATCCACAAACTGCCGACTGGCTTAACGCTATCCACAAACTGCCGACTGGCTTCCCGCTATCCACAAACTGCCGGCTAGCTACCCGCTATCCACAAACTGCCGCCTAGCTACCCGCTATCCACAAACTGCCGGCTAGCTACCTGCTACAAACAAACTGCCGGCTAGCAGCTTCAGCGCCGACTCAATTCAGCAGCAGCCGGTAACCATTGTTCCAAACATGCAGATCACTGTACAGTCTGTACAGGACAGATGTAAAAGCATTCCCCGCGAATTTCACAGCTCACAATGGCGCCCACGCACACACTCGGTAGCAGGGTGACGAAACCATGCACTAACAGTCCAACATGAGGAAAATGCGATTGCAAACCATAGCTGCAAGCATACACACGCCACAGGCCTTAACGGTTCAACGCCTAACCGCCGTATTGGCGACCGGAAGTCCTGACTCCTGAATAACCGCAAATAACAGACTCCTGACTAACAGCAAATAACCGATCACCGACTAACCGCAAATCGCCGACTACCACCTGTCCACAAACAACCGACTAAAAACTATCCACAAAGAGCCGGCTACCAACTATCCACAAAGAACCGGCTACCAACTATCCACAAACAACCGGCTACCAACTATCCACAAAGAACCGGCTACAAACTATCCACAAACTGCCGGCTACCAACTATCAACAAAGAGCCGGCTACCAACTATACACAAACTGCCGGCTACCAACTATCCACAAAGAGCCGCTACCAGCTGTCCACAAACAACCGGCTACCAACTATCCACAAAGAACCGGCAACCAACTATCAACAAAGAACCGGCTACCAACTATCCACAAAGAACAGACTACCAACTATCCACAAAGAGCCGGCTACCAGCTATTCACACAGAACCGGCTACACACCAGCTATCCACAAAGAGCCGGCTACAAACCAGCTACCCACAAAGAGCCGGCTACCAACCAGCTATCCACAAAGAGCCGGCTACCAACCAGCTATCCACAAAGAGCCGGCTACCAACCAGCTATCCACAAAGAGCTGGCTACCAACCAGCTATCCACAAAGCGCCGGCTACCAACCAGCTATCCACACAGAGCCGGCTATCAACCAGCTATACACACAGAGCCGGCTGCCAACCAGCTATCCACTAAGAGCCGTCTGCCAACCAGCTATCCACACAGAGCCGGCTACCAACCAGCTATCCACAAAGAGCCGGCTACTAACCAGCTATCCACAAAGAGCCGGCTACCAACCAGCTCTCCACAAAGAGCCGGCTATCGACCAGGTATCCACAAAGAGCCGGCTGCCAACCAGCTATCCACTAAGAACCGGCTGCCAACCAGCTATCCACAAAGAGCCGGCTGCCAATCTGCTATCCAAAAACTGCCGGCTACCAACCAGCTATCCACAAAGAGCCGGCTGGCTACCCGCTATCCACACACTGCCGGCTGGCTACCCGCTATCCACAAACTGCCGACTGGCTACCCGCTATCCACAAACTGCCGGCTAGCTACCCGCTATCCCCAAACTGTCGGCTAGCTACCCGCTATCCACAAACTGCCGGTTGTCTCCCCGCTATCCGCAAACTGCCAGCTAGCTACCCGCTATTCGCAAACTGCCGGCTGACTCCTCGCTATCCGCAAACTGCCGGCTGGCTTCCCGCTATCCACAGACAGCCGGCTAGCGACCCGCTATCCACAAACTGCCGGCTAGCTACCCGCTATCCACAAACAGCCGGCTAGCTACCCGCTATCCACAAACAGCCGGTTGGCTCCCCACTATCCGCAAACTGCCGGCTAGCTATGCGCTATCCGCAAACTGCCGGTTGGCTCCCCGCTATCCGCGAACTGCAGGCTGGCTCCCCGCAATCCGCAAACTTCCGATGGCTCTCCGCTATCCGCAAACTGCCGGCTAGCTACCCGCTATCCACAAAGAGCCGGCTGGCTACCTGCTATCCACAAACTGCCGGCTGGCTACCGCTATCCACAAACTGCCGGCTAGCTACCCGCTATCCCCAAACTGCCGACTAGCTACCCGCTATCCACAAACTGCCGGTTGGCTCCCCGCTATCCGCAAATTGCCGGCTCGCTACCCGCTATCCACATAGTGTCGGCTAGCTACCCGCTATCCGCAAACTGCCGGCTAGCTCCTCGCTATCTGCAAACTGCCGGTTGGCTCCCCGCTATCCGCAAACTGCCGGCTAGCTACCCGCTATCCGCAATCTGCCGGTTGGCTACCCGCTATCCGCAAACTGCCGGCTAGCTACCCGCAATCCGAAAATTGCTTGTTGGCTCCCCGCTATCCGCAAACTGCCGGCTAGCTACCCGCTATCCGCAAACTGTCGGCTAGCTACCCGCTATCCACAAACTGCCGGCTGGCTCCCCGCTATCCACAAACTGCCATCTAGCTACCTGCTATCCGCAAACTGCCGGCTACCTACACGCTATCCGCAAACTGTTGGCTAGCTACACGCTATCCGCAAACTGCCGGCTCGCTACCCGCTATCCGCAAACTGCCGGCTAGCTACCCGCAATCCGCAAACTGCCGGTTGGCTCCCCGCTATCCGCAAACTGTCGGCTAGCTACCCGCTATCCGCAAACTGCCGGTTGGCTCCCCGCTATCCGCAAACTGTCGGCTAGCTACCCGCTATCCGCAAACTGCCGGTTGGCTCCCCGCTATCCGCAAACTGTTGGCTAGCTACACATTATCTGCAAACTGCAGGCTAGCTACCCGTTATTCGCAAACTGCCGGCTGGCTCTTCGCTATCCGCAAACTGCTGGCTGGCTTCCCTCTATCCACAAACAGCTGGCTAGCGAACCGCTATCTACAAACTGCCGGCTAGCTACCCGATATCCGCAAACTGCCGGTTGGCTCCCCGCTATCCACAAAGATACATGCCACTGAATTGAATGAGACGGTAGTATGGCGGAACATCATATGCACAGCTTATTCAGAACACCAAAGACCCAGATCTGTGGAGTAACATGAACCCTACACCATTTTCCGTGACATGTGATGATAATGTTATCGGGGTTAATAAACACGTTAATAAAATTATTAAAATGACCTATCCTTAGTCTTTATTATGAATGAATGTGTACACATTTTCCCATTGTGAATTAGGATGCCCAAAGTATATACATGGCTGTATGGCTCTGAAACCCGAAGTACAACGAAAGGAGACGAAGCCTAATTACAAACCTTTGAGAACAAAATTTTAAGACGCATATTTGGACCCATTAGGGATACACAAAGTGGAGAGTGGAAAAGAAGAAGTAACAACGACATTTATTATCTGTTTAAGTCCCCGCTAATCACTGGTATCATGAAGGCTAATAGACTACAATGGCTGGGGCATATAGAAAGAATGGAAGATAATAGGGAAACAAAACTCGCTTACACTCAGGAAATAAATGACCGTAGACCCCGAGGTAGACCAAGAAGGCGGTGGAGAGATAATACATATACAGACCTACAAGCACTTGGAATCAACGACTGGCAAGAGAAGGTCCACCAGAGAGACGAATGGAGACGGATTGTATCTGCAGCAAAGAACCTCAATGGCTCGGAACGCTGAAGAAGAAGAAGAAAGTATATACATGTATTTTGAATTTGTGTACTAACATGTTCATATACAATATATTGTAAATTAATGTGCATGCTAGCTTTTCTTGATGTTTACAACATTCATTTCACAATGTTTTTTTTTTTTTTGTCTTCCTATGTGAATGTATAATGCTCCTGCTGATGGACGAAAGATGAGTGAATGGAAGGGTCGAATATAAAACGGGCCTGCGTACCCAATTTGTGGCCCTTTTAAAATAAAGTTGATTTGATCTGATTTGATTTGATTGCATATATGCATATTTTATATTGTGAATTAGTATGCATACGGTATGTTGTGACTGCGCTGCATTTTTCTCTCCCACACCCTCTACACATGCACACACACACGCGCGCGCACGCGCGGAAATGAACCTTTACGTAGCCTTAAAGATGTTTAGGTAAGTGACTTTTTTTTTTAAAGGCACTATTGCACCGAATGACACTTTCCAGTACCACCCATTGGGCCTGGAAGGTGAACTATTCATCCCGACTCTTGTCAGTAAACGTTGAAAATTATGATTTTTTTAAAGAAAATAGGCAATTGGATCACTGTGCACGCCTTGAGACTATTAAATATAAGGTAATAGCCTCGTGTCATTGACCAGTCGGCCCTCAATGGTTGGTGAGTACCACACAGGCCACCTTTACTGTCCAGAACAACTATTAGTACCCATTTAGGGCTGAGTCGAGCTGGGAGTTGGTGAAATATAAATCTCGTTGATTCGAACACATAATCAGCGGGTCGATTAAGATGCTAGCCACTGAGCCATCACGACTCACTGTGTCAGGGTTCCATGTGCCATTTCGTTTAAAACCGGCGATCTTTACAAGGTCCATTCTCGTAACAGCCTCTGGCCTTGTCTTGACTGTTGCACGGATATCTGCATTCTCGTCCGCTGAAAGGATAGTCTGGACTACACTGATTCATTTGTTCTTTGGCGGACAAACTATAATATAAACATTGTACACAATATTAAGATATCATCATCTAATGCCATGCCGGCTGGCGTAGGCGATCATGCCTCTCCAAACATTACGATCTCCGACGTCAAGGATCAACTCGTGTGCCGACTCCCTTCAGTGCCATGACACAAGACTGTCAATAATCTTCTCGCACTGTCTTCCTGCATCTCATTCCGCAAATCTTTCCAGTTGTCAAAATATGTTCCAGTTTTTGTCTTCTCACATCGTGGCCAAAAAACGATGGTTGTCTCTTTCTGATGTTTGTGATAAGTTGTCATTGCGACTCAACTTCCCTTAAAACGTCCTGATTGCTCTTTCTGGCAGCCCAATTAATTTTCAGCATTCTTCTATAAAACCACATCTCCAAGGCTCCAGGGATTCTTTCAACTGTTTACTTATTGTCCAAGATTCGCAGCCCTATGTTAAAACTGATTCTATGTACTATGCGAGAACTCTTTTTCTAACTTTCAAGGACAGTGGCTTATTGCACAAAACGTTCTTCCTTTGATAGAATGCATTTTTTGCGTGTCCTGTGCTGCACTTTATCTCAGTGATGCGTCATCAATCTGATGTTATTCATATGCCTAGATATCTAAATTTCTGTTCTTGCCCCATAATAACGTCCTGCAATTTAATTGCACATTTAGGCACATTCTGTTTCTTTGATATCACCATGACTTCTGTCTTTCTATTATTCGTACCATTTATTCCATTTTTTTTCCACTGTCTACAACCACTGTATCTATCATTTCCTGTAGGTTGTTCTGACTTGTTGCTATCAAGACGGTGTCATCGGCAGTAACTATTAAGATCCACACAAAACATATATAACACAAATACAGATAAGATATACGCAAAATATAGAACACAAAATATTGACAACATAACATACTGACAAGATATACACAAAGCATACACAACATATAGAAAAAAAACTATAAACTTATACACAGCATATAGGCAATATAGAATCGATATTCACAAAACATTGATATGCACACTATTTACAAGATATACACACAACAATAAATAAGACTGGAAAATACAGCAAGAAGAATTGCGGTTTATTTCACAGATTAAAATATGATTGTGCAAACTTCATGTTTCGTGTGGTTTAGTTTGAATATATAGACGATCCACTACATTCGTGGCACGTACGCATCTCTTCCGCACTGGTGATCACGCACATAATCTTGAATATTATTGAAAAAGGCGTGACTGATGTGAAGCTAATACCAAACAACAATTACCACAAACATATAACTAGGAATAAAGTTATATGAACAGACACGCGTGGATGCCAGACGTTTCGGCGAGAACTGTCAGTTTTCCCGCCATTTTTTTTTTCCTTGATACAGATTTTGGACGACACGTTCACCGGTATGTGCGTGCGTATCTAGCTTCCTAGTTATGTTCTTTGTATTAAGGATAATCTCAACACAGTACACGAACTCCGGCACTTACGGGGCTCCAATTGTGTGTTTACTCGCAACACACCTAACTATACTTTCTCTATGGGTAGGTTTTCACTCTAAAGTTTAGTTGGGGCCTATTCGGCAGTCGGGACAGTCCACCCCCCTCTGAGAAAAAAAAGACAATTTTCACTAGATTGGTCAGGACAGTAAATGTGGGTTCTGGACATCCTTATGGTCAGGACAGTAAATGTGGGTTCTGGACATCCTTATGGTCAGGACAGTAAATGTGGGTTCTGGACATCCTTATGGTCAGGACAGTAAATGTGGGTTCTGGACATCCTATGGTCAGGACAGTAAATGTGGGTTCTGGACATCCTTATGGTCAGGACAGTAAATGTGGGTTCTGGACATCCTTATTTTATAATGACAGTACACGCAGATTCGTAGATCTCTTGAAATTAGAGAACGCTGGATCGAAGCCACTTTCCTTTCGTGTAACTTTTATAGAGACAGGACCAGTTTGGCGAAAGACTTACAGGAGGTATTAAACAGGGTAGCGGAGTGGTGCAGGGACGCAGGGGCCATTATAAACCCAGACAAGGCATCGGTTGTGTCGTACTCCCTGGATAACCGGATCGTCAAGGCAGATATCCCAGGTATTATGTTGAATGGATGTCCTCTTAGTCGAGAGAGTAAATTGAAGTATTTGGGTATCACCTTTGACAGGTGTTTGTCTTTTAAGGATCATGTGGAGGATGTGGTGGTAAAGGCTGGTAGGGGATTTAATGCATTGAGGGCTATGGCAGCAACCGGGGTAGATCAGAGGATGCTGTACAGGCTCTTTCAGCAGTTAATAATTTCTGTCATTGAGTATGGTTTGGGGCTGCTGACAGTATCAAAGAGCCAGCTTGAAAGGTTGGAGCGCATACAGAATGCTGCTATGCGGTTAATCCTGGGGTGCACAAAGGACACACCAATTATATGCATGAGGCATATCCTGGCGCTACCAACAATGACGGATAGGCATAGGGTCCTTCAGGCCAAATGGTACCTGAGAGTTGCCGCAGACAGGGATCACCCGCTGCATGCAGCAATGGATATGGTCAAGGGTCATAGACTAAGACGAGGCAGGTCCTGGATGGCACAGACAGAACTTTCTATAAGTCAGGTGTGTGATCTAGAGACCATCAATCGTGAAAGAGAGTGGGTTGAAGTTCCGGAAGACATGACGGACTGGCACAATGTAATAATAACACTGGGTCGTGAGTGCAGAGAATGGGCAGCGGGCCGCACTGAGTTTGAAGTGCAACAGCTGATCCAGAGCAACACACATCAAGGTGACATAGTCATCTAACACCGATGGGTCAGTGGTGGGAAATAGACGTAGTGGCTGGAGCTTTATTGCAAAAGCTAATGGATGAGTCTCGAAAAAAGGAGAGTCTGGCATATGAGACTACGACCTCCAGCATGAGAATGGAGGTGGGGGCAGTAACAGCTGGCATTCCGGTGGCTAGAGGAGACCTACTGCAACACACATTGTATTCATTACGGATTCAAAGAGTAGCTTAGTAAGGTGGAGAATGGAATGTTTCGTGTGGAATGGCTCTCGTCGCTTCAGAGGTCACAGATTGTGAGAGTTGTATGGATATTTTGCCCTGGCCATGCGGGGGTACGGAGGAATGAACAGGCTGATAGGCTAGCAGGGAATGCACCTCTTGGTGGTAGTTTGCCTACGGACAAGGGGGAGGTGGTCAGTGCTCTTGTGGGACCAGGTGGAGACGGCGGAGGAACAGATTGAGAACCCATATGTGGAAAGAATGAGATTACGGGGGATCGGCAGGGTTCCTGGAAGAATCTCAAAACTGAGAGTGAAGACCAGGAGAACTTTTAATATTAGTAGTATGACTCTTCGCTGGCTGTTGAACGAGAGGACGGAGCACTATGGGAATGTCCTGAGTGCAGTGATGTCGGTTCTCAACTCAACTGCTTAGACACACCTCTTTAAAGTGACTAAAATAGCACACTAAAACCACGCCCTTAAATGACTACACTAGCACACTAAAGTCACGCCCTTAAGTGGCTAAAATAGCACACTAACATGTCAGGTCTCAGTCAGATATGACTGAGCTACCGTATGAAAGTAGATGGTACTACCTGCTTTCTGTTAGCGCCGAAAGTTGTGCCGCGCTCACCAAACCCGACACCCCACATTGTGCCAACAACTTCGGACAGAAGAGCGCAATCGGAATGGTAGCTGTATGGATGCCTTCACCTAGTGCGAGAAAATGCAACCTAAATACTAAATGTCAGGGCAGATAAGGTCCTAAGCCTTGGTTGACAACTAGTCTAGGATCTAAGCTCCGACAAGTGAATAGTTACAGCATTTTTGCTTTGCTGATCCGGCAACTACTGCAGTTTGTCATGTCACAGACGTATTGGTGTTACCTGTTCTCTGGAGTAAACTAGGCAGGCCGAGAGAGGGCTCATGCTGCTTAGGTGACACATGGTCTCTACAATTCAGCCCAGGCTTTATGCTATGAAGAGATTATAACTCTATCCCTGGTCTTACCTGGACCGCCATTGGTTGTAGGTGTCTTTTTTTTTATTTTTGTTTTGTAAAGCACAACGTAACAAACTATCGTCTGCCAAGACGGTAAGATGCCAGTTCATGTGATTACTACCGGGTGTTTGTAAATTCTCACTACACTTTGTGTGTAGAACAAATTTGAGAAAATAATTAAGTACATGTCACCAAAATTCTTTCTTCCTTTAACACCATTCTGTTCGGAGTGCAAAGAATTACTCCAGCAGACAACAGCCATTCACTGCATATTGCTTCACTATGGACTGTGGGGAACATTTTTTTACGACTTCTTCTACATACAAAGTGTAGTGAGACTTTTACAAACACCCTATATAACAGACTGGTGGGAGGTGTTGGTAATGGCGAAGGTGACAGTGTTGGCAGTAGCGGATGAAAACTGTCACTTAGACGTCATACATATTTCAATACAACATATTTCAATACAACATATTTCAGTAAAACATATTTCAGTAAACCAAGAGTTCTGTGGCATAGACAATAACAGTGAAGAAGTAAAACTGACGAAGACATGCAATAAAATCTGAGTGCATTAATATAGTGCATGATTATTTTACCAGAAATATTTACATGTATTTTACAAGTAACTGAATCTTTGTACATTATGTTTACATTGGTCACTCATTCATTCATTGATTATTCTCATAATTATTTTAGTGGAATGACTCAAAACTAATTGTGCTATATTTTCCACAATCTGTTGCATCAAATATCTTTGGTACAACTATGAAAATAGATCATGAGTTATATATACCTACTGCTACAGAGTTTTACCACTTCTATATCCAACAGAAATTACTAGACTGGGCTATTTGACTAGACTAAACTATTTGGCTAGACTTGACTATTTGACTAGACTTGACTATTCGACTAGATTTGACTATTCGACTAAACTAGACAAAATATCGATTTATCTTGCCAGCACTTGGTAATGGTATTGACGACTTGGGGCATTATTTTCAAGCAAGCGTTATTCTCAAGTCGGTGTTATTCTCTTTAAGTCGGTGTTATTCTCTACCATCACATGAACATACATTGCTGCTGTTGTTCCCGCCACAGCCTCTCACAGTTGAGTAACCATTGGCTAGCATGTGCTTATTGGTGAGTGCATCATGCGTGTTGCAAGCAGACGGAGACGGTGCCTGTTCGACTCCAGGATCTGTGTAGTTGACGTACAGTGACCCTGGTTCCAATGCCTTGTCTTCATCCACTTCACAGTTATTGTAGATACTCTTTGTTGTCCTCGCGTCGCTAATCATCGCGTTGTTTACGTAACTGCCTTTAGCATTCAGCCCACTGCCATGGTTTTCATACACGTTGCCGTTTAAACGGTCTTCTTCTGACAAATGTTTCTTATGCAAGGGACAATATACAGAGATGTATTCACCTTCAGAGCCCAAACTCGAACTTAAGAAAGCAGATTTGAAAGGGACATCTTCTGATTCCGTGACCAGATCATCGTACACATTTGATACTTGTTCGGGATTTTCTCGAAGTCTTGTGTACATACTGTTGTTGAATAACTTTGTACCGGAACTGCTCGAATCATGTGAGTTCTTAGTATTGTCACTTAAATTTGTAGCTGTTGGTCTCATGATTTTGTATGCACCTTCCACATCATTACAGACAAACGAGGCATTCTCGCATTTGGAGCTACAGTGTTTTAAAGTATGATCAGTTCTTTCTGCGCAGTCGTTTATTGTTGAATAGTTTGATTCATTTCTGGACACCTGGGAGAGACGATTGTCGTTTGAGACGCCTGTATCTGTAACTCTATGAGAAGTTGTCGCTGTAGTGGATGAAATGTTTGGTAGAACGCTGCACGTGTTGGCATAGTGAGCTCTGTTTGAAGCTTCTGTTGTCCTTGCAGTCTTTCCCAGGTCTGTGTAGACGTTTTCTTTTTCTGCATTTTCATGTACTGAAGTTTTAAGACAAGCACCTGCATGCATGTCTGATGTTTGAACAAGACCTCGGCTGCAAGAATCTGGGAATGAAACATCAGCGTATTCATTTTCTCTAGCTATGTAAATATTGCTGCTTCTGTCTAAGGCAGACGAGAGACCATTACCACCAGCTGGTCCTTGCGCTAGATACTCACTACTGCTGTAGGTGACATCCAGAGGTGTGATGTAGATATCTGTGCAGTCTTGCTTGACAGCTAGTTTACATCTCCGTCGGTATATAATGCATAGGGTTGTAGCGGCTATAGCAAACACGAATATAGCCAAGACAAGGGGAATAACGAGCCTGACCAAATGATTGTCTGAACCATTATCTGAGACTTCTGTGGATGCTTCCGTGAATGTCTTCCTGGGAAACGCGCCACTCGTTGTTGTTGCATTACTTTGTAGTGTGCTTCCATTTGAGAATATCATACTCAAATCCACACTTGTTTCCACCAATGTTGACAATGTTGTTGTCTCATTTTCCCTAGGACACTGACCATGCTGAAAGATATCATGATTTCCGATGGAAACTTTAATCTCATCAGGTTTGCTCCATCTTACATCAATACATCTTTCGCAATATGATTTCTCCGTGAAACCTGTACGAATGTTATTACATTTGGGTCTCTCCTTACACCCACTTTCACTCTCATCGGAGTTAACTCGACGGCAGGTGAGTGGATCTACCTTGTAAGAAAACAGCTGTTTGCTACATGTTGCTTCACACATATAGTGAATGGTTGAAGAATCTGTTCCGTATATTCTTTCACCATCAGCTCTGATCGTTTGATGGTGGCTTTCTGCACTCCAGATCCTATAACGAGGCTGTATTGAACATTTCTGGAACCCAGCACAAAGACATTCATGGAACCTGTAAAATATACGAGAAGTGCTCAAACATCTTTTTAATAGTACTACAAGACACAAACATACCAGATGTACTTTCATCGTGTAAATATTATGTCTTCTTTTATCCTTTATTTGGGCATAGGTCCTCCACCAAGTCACCCCCTAAGCCCTCCTCTCCCTAGATATGTCCTCTCACTATTTATCTCCGTATCTATGTCTCGTCTCCACGTTACTGTAGGTCTTCCTCTGATCCTTTTGCCCTGTGGATTCCAGATAAAGATCTTTATTACCATTCTCTGGGTTTCTCATTGTACGAACTGTAGATTCGGATAGAAGTCTTTATTACCATTCTCTGGGTTTTCTCGGTGTATGATTTCAGATAAAATTCTTTATTATCTATTCTCTAGGTTTTCTCAATGTATGAACTGTGCAATTCCAGATAAAGGTCTTTATACCTATTCTCTGGTTTGATTCTCAATTTATGAACGTTTTCCAGCGTCTTTTCTTGACCTCTTGGTTCGCTGCCTATTTGTCTAGTTCTCTCGAAAGTCGTTTTAATAATATTACATGACACATACTATTTGTGCTTAATTGGTTTTCTGACAGTATTACAACACATTTGGCAGTTCAGGAAAGAAGTGTGCTTCGCGTGACACAGTAATACATGCGCAAACATAAAATAAACAAACATGTGTGTATTTGTATGTGTGTTTACTGTTTACCCTTCACATCAGGAGTCGCACAGTCGATGTTTACATGTTACAGGTGTCATTTAAGCTAATCATTTAATCACGTCTAGTCATGTCAACCAAGTCAATCGAGTCTAGAGCTATGTACATTGTAGTTCATGACTGTAATTCCACTTTGCGATGAAACCTATTTAAAAGTAGGCTCCTCTTCGGATGCAACTATTTAGGATTGATTGATTTAGGAAACCGACATCATAGCATTCGGGACATTCCCATAAGCGCAACCTATTTAAATTGTAGTTCCTTATTTTAGTTACTCTTAGGGATGCAACATATTTAAATAGTAGTTCATAATTGTAGTTCCTCTTCGAGAAGCAACCTGTTTAAATCAGAGCTCCATACTGTAGTTCTTCTGCAGGGAGCAGAATATTTAAATTGCAGTTCTTGATTGATCATCGAGATGGAAAATATGTAAACTGGAGTTATTAATGGACCATATTTAAATCGTAGTTTCTCTACAGGATAAAACCGAGTCAATGCCCTCATTCTTTAAGTGGTAGAAGAGTGACCACTCGGCCATCAGCTGGAGTATTTGTAGAATGTAAACATAGCTGACCAATGTTCTAAGTGAGATGGATAGCATGAAAATGAATATACTAGGCGTTAGTGAGATGAGATGGAAGGGATCGGGCAAAATTATAGCTGACAATCACACAATAATTTATTCTGGAGGGGAGACACATGAGAAAGGGGTAGGAATAATATTAGATGAAAAAACAGCCAAGTCAATTAATGGATACTGGTGTATTTCAGATAGAGTTATTATGGTAAAAATCAAAGGCAAAACCAATAGACATAAATATTATACAAGTATATGCACCAACAGCAAGCAGTAGTGATGAAGAAATACAACACTTTTACGACGAAATAGAAATGGCGATGGCTCAAATTGGATCACAAGAAATAAAGATAATACTTGGTGATTTTAATGCAAAAGTAGGAAAGGGAAAAATGGAGGATGTAGTGGGAATTATGGTTTAGGTACAAGAAATGAAAGAGGGGAAAAGCTAATAGAATGGGCAAATATCAATGATATGATAATTGGGAAACACATGGTTTAAACACCAATAAAAGACGACTGTACACATGATAAGCCCTGATAAGAATGTACGCAACCAAATTGACTACATACTAATTAATAAAAGATTTAGAAATACTTTAATTAATGTAAAGACAATGCCTTGGTGCTGACTGTAATAGTGATCAATGTACCACTATGTGGACAAATAAAAGTAAGATTAAAAAGAGGGGAAAAAATGGTTAAGAACATGAGACTTAATAAAGGAGGTTCTAAAAATAGATAAAGAAATGCAAGAACAATACAGAGTGACTGTGAAAAATAGGTACAATGCAATAACTAAAATACAGAGTATAGATGAACAATGGGAAATGTTAAGGGACTCCATTCATCAAACTAGCAAAGAAGTATTACCAGAGAGAGGCAAAATAGCTAAGAAAAAATGGATGAATGAAGATATCTTAAACCTGATGGACAAAAGAAAACAGTATAAAAATAACAAACAAGAATTCGCTAAGATAAATAAAGAAATAAAAGATAAATGTGGGAAGGCTAAAGAAAGTTGGTTAAACGAGCAATGCAAAAAAATTGAATTAAATCCCATTAAAGATACAAAAAATATGCACAGACAAATCAGTGAGCTTACAGGAAAAAAAATAAGAATAAATACAGGGTGTTTGAAATCAAAAACAGGAAAGATAATATTAGAGGAAGATGCTATAATGAAGAGGTGGAATGAGTATATAAGAGAATTATATGAAGGAGAAAAGGGCAGAATTAACAGAAGATAGTAACTTAGAAGGTCCACCTATTCTGAAAGAAGAAGTCGCTGACGCTATGAAACGTATGAAGAAAGGAAAAACAGCTGGGCCAGATGAAATCACAATAGAAGAATTAGAAGTATTGGGAGAATTTGGAGTAGATATATTAACCAAAATGTTTGAATGATATTGACAGCAGTGGATATTTACCCAGTGATATGCTGAAATCTGTATTTATAGCTATACCAAAAAGACCAGGAGCAATTGATTGTGAAGATTTTCGTACAATTAACCTTATAAACCATATCACTAAGCTTCTACTCAGAATCATAATGAGAAGAACCAAAAAGAAAATAAAAATGGAAATTAGTGAAGAACAGTATGGATTTGTGGAAGGAAAGGGCACAAACAATGCAATTTATACATTGTGGACACTAATAGAAAGGTCAATTGTCAACAACTCACTGACAGGCCTCATCGGGTACTTCTCTCACACCAATACAAGAATACTTGCAAGTCGTGTGGGAGGCAAAATACATAGTGCAGTTTATTGCCATTGGCTCGCTACAGCAGTGACCAGTCGCTAATGAAACACATAACACTCTACCACAGAATCCTCTATCACAAATAGCTAACCACTATGCTACTTTCTATCTATGTAGTTACAACAAAACCCTAGCTCTATTCTAAACGAGGTGTACTCAACACGTCCTGTCTCCCGTCTGCCCATCTTTCTCCCCGCCGGTACACACCACGCGGAGTCCCCTTCACCTTGACGCGTGTTGCCTCACCTGGCACGCTTGATGGCAAACGTGTCATGTTGAGTGTCTACTCAACTTCTCCCGCTACCACGAGGCGTGATGCTTATCGTGGTTAGAGTGCTAACTCTCTGAACCACGCCTGCGTGTCTCATGAGGGAATGGTTAACCTGACCCTATTCCCTCATCTCCCCTGCCCTTGCCTCGGGCACAGTATCCCCTCATGGCCTCTTTAAGATTACCTGCTCTTCCTGGCTGAGGGGATGTGTTCAAGTCTTTGACACACACCCGCCCCTCCTGTGTTGCGTCACCAACTTTCACTCATTGGTTGTGACGCAAGAGGTTTCTAAAAATTAGTGTGTCTAATTTTTGTCAAAGACTCTAGATAACCTGGCTTTGGGCATTCTAATAGACTCCTACTGACTTTTACCACAATGTAGCGAAACTTTACTTGGCTACTGGCAATCGCCACAAACTTGACTGGTTGGCGTGAGCCCTTTCTCACATGCTATATTATACTTATTAGAGGTATGTCTGAACCGGACCGTTGTCTTATAAGACCTGCCCTCACATAGTAAATTAACTTACTACCCATCCAAAGTTGACTTTCTTAGGGTCAACACATGAATTGCTTCATGTCCCCCATATAATATCTAACAACCATTATACCAGAGTGTGTGCGATAGGCTTTACCTACATCGCTTCCGCGTGTAAAGTTCCATTTCACTGTTAAGATAGTTTTTCGTTGTCTATTATGTCCCCTGACCCAAAGTTATCTCCCTTTGATTTACAAAAAGTGTATGTAATTTATATGTTTGTTTTCCTGGTTGTTTGCGTGTTTGTATGTAATTAATCTACTAATCTAATTCCTACTCTATGTTTCTAATTTTTATGTGTATGTATATCAATTTTTTTTACGGGTCATAATTTGGTTAAATGTGCCCACAAACAGGTGCATAACACTAATTCATGACTACATTCCCTGGTTATGAAACCCAAAATACTGTAATCTAAGTTCTAACCTATATTACAGACAACACATTCACATTAGCACATGTTCACTAACGAAAAACAACAATCACACAAACAAACGTTAAAAGTTAAGCGAGGCAGCAGAAGAATTTGCTGACTAACCTCCCTCTCTCCTGTCTCTCTTCCATTCGTTTTCGCATTCAAACTTCTGTCATACTCCTTTCACTCCTAATTCTATCATACATCTTTTATCCTTATATACCCATTCTTCTGATTATTTAAAAACCTTTGAGTAACACTGTACAGATTCGGCGCAGTTTATGACTGTCGAGCCCAATGACTGTGCGTAAGTCGCTGCACGAGTCATCTATTTACACTATATTTACATGGATGAGACCGTGTTGATAATTTGTCCCCTTGATCTCATCGTACAGTATATTACATTAATCTAAGACTCTACACTATAACATAGTAATCCTATTTCTATATCTTAGTATTTGAGTGTGTTATCTAACTTTTGTCATGCTAATTATCTGATATGTTTATCTAATTTAAGGGATGTAATCTAACTATTTCACTGTACATGACGTGATGTGAGTTATGTACCTTAATTAAATGGATGATGTGAACAGAAATTATATACTTTTCTACCACTATATTACCTAATTTTTTTTAAATTGACAAGAAATTCTATGATTGATGTTCTTACTCTAAATGGTGTAAATGATGTAAATTCACTTATGTAATGTTTTTACCCTATAATAATGTAAAATGATAATACTAATAAATGGTGATGTTTGATCGATGGTATGATTTCACTAAGATGGAATAAGCTAAACTATATTGCAGTTAAATGAATATCACAATCTCAATGGTGCTATTTCTATCACTATTTTAATTTAATTTATTATGATGTAATTAACTATATTTATGTCTAATCTAATATTGTAATTTAAATTTAAGTTAAGTAACCGAGTTAATACTGTACTACCTAACTATTTAACTAAATGAGAATTATTATATACCTAATTCTATCTCTAACTTATCATTATTTTAAAATATTTAATTACATATCACATTAAGTTTATATACACTGTATTCAGTTCCTTCAGGATAGTAGTTGCCTCATGTTTGCACATTGGTTGTATAGGCATAATAAATCTACACAATTTGCCTGGGTATCTGAAATACATTATACAGTCATACTAGAGTTTTCTCGGTAGTGCCCGTTGTAGAGATTCGCTGGTGTCGTAGCTCAGTCTTTTTCGTGTCTATAACTAAGCACTGTTCTGACCACTGTTCTCTGTATTTCTACATACATGATACACCGGCATGGAGCCTAGTTGAAAATGAGCTGTCCTATTACACACGGTAGTACTACGTTCTGCAGCACAGTTCTTTAGTTCATGTCTGCGGACACCTGATAGTTCACTGTACTTGGATCATTATTTAGCACATAAAGTAGATGTATATGTAACACATTTTATATACATTATTGTAATCTATTTATGTACTGACTATCACTCTCTCTCTATATGCGGACTTTCGGGTATTTCTACCCCTGATGGTCTACTAAGGGTATCAGCTAAAATGTTTCTTTACCCTTGATGTGTTCTATACTAACGTATAGTTCTGCAAAATAAGAGACCACCTGTATATC